>JARKIC010000118.1:0-453503 GCA_029378375.1 Mycena olivaceomarginata
AGCTGAAACACTAACGATGTGCTCATTGACAACATCCACAGCGTAGAGCTTGCCCTTGTAGTGGGTCATGACCTGGGTGATGTGGTTCTACAAATTTCCTTCAACAACAAGTCGGCCTAAAAGAGATGTGAATACGCACCTGGAGGACAGCAGTGAGGGTAGGTGCGTCGTTGATGGCCGTGACCCAGGCGGGTAGCTGCTCAGCCCAGACTATCATGGGTTAGGCAAAGATCGAAAGATCCATGCCTGGCTGCACGTACCAAAGGTGTGTCCGCGAATCTTCTTGCCGTTGGTTGTAGCCCACTGATATCTCGAGTGAGCAGCCGGGGCGGAGCAAGGATAAAACAACCCACGTTGACGAGGAAGTCAGAACCGGCAAAATTGAAGGAGCCGCGAGATGCCTCAATGGAGTCCCACTACAGAAATATGAGCATGTCGAGCATTGCAGAGCAGGTGTGAACATGCCTTCATGGAGTTCTCGGGGGTAACTCCTCCAAAGTCGGCGGCGCTGATGGCTGCATCCTGCGAGACACTGAATTTCCAGAGTCAGAATGCGATTCTACAGACTAACAAGACGTACGAAAGACGGCCCTGGTCGGCAGCAATGCCAAAGAACTGTTTGCCGTGATTTTTGAACAGTTTGTCGATGCTGGTGGCAGCCTGCCGCGTCTCGACGGTAGCGCCAGAGACGGCGAGCGTGAGCGCCAGGAGGACGGATGCGACCGAGAGTCTCATGTTGTGTTGCGGCGATAACTACGCGAACTGTGACGACAATGAATAAGTATCGGGGAGGAGAGGCCCTCTTTATACTGGACTGCAAAGCCAATTTCCTGACGTATTAGTCCGAGGTTAATCACCCGATCGCCTGCGAGACGGAAAATTGTGGAGGGCATTTGTCAACCCAGGCAGCTGTCGCATCGTTGAAGTGATCCAAGGGGGAAAAGGTCGGAGGGGCATCGTCCGACGCATGGGTTGGACGGAGCGGAAACCCAAAGACGGCCAAAAGAAACCCAAAGCACCGAGTTTATGATCGGAGGAAAGAAGCTTCGCGGTCAGGTGGTCGTGGCCAAGCAAGTCACACCGTTGATCAAGTGGGGCTGCCAAGCGATTCTATTCTCTCTGAAAAGACACCGTTGATCAAGTGAGGTCGCCAAGCCAGCTATGCAAAACCAGCTCATGTAAATGTGGTTTGCAAAACAGGAGGATTAAAACTGGGCTGACTGCGAGAGCGGCCAAGGCATCACTGTCAAGGCAGAGTAAACCAGAACTTGCAATACGAGAGCAAGTACAAAGAGTAAGCCTCCGTAGAGTCCAAGCGCCAAACGCTTTAGACAGCGCTTGAGATGACGATGCGGGATATTTCCGGGTCGGCGATACTCATCCTAGTTTTCGGCGGATAGACGGACGGTGTACAGCAGCAAAATTAGAAAATAAGCCCGAAGTGACAGCAAGTTGGTCGATGTTCAAAAAGAAGTATTCGGAACATGAAGACATGGAGCAACGTGAAGCGGAAGCGAGACACACATTATTGAAGAGCTGTGCTAAAACTCGAGCATAAGTCTCGAGCCACGACGAGCTGATTCGGAGACTCTCCGAGACTTGCTCCGAGAGACATTCCAAGGATCTGAAATCTCAAATTACTTCCTGGAATTCCGGAAAGGGTCGGCAGAGAATGAGAGTAAAATCATGACGTTAGTTTCCCTGTGGACCTTCCGACAGTTTTTGACGCAGATATTGGTGCCGCTGGGATCTTGGTCATGGTGGTTCGGAAGAAAGGGCGATTTGGCATTGTTTTGCAACGGTGGCATCAGATGATCATTCCATGAAGCTCCAAATGGAAGTAGCCCACAGCCTCCACCGAGACAACCATCTACGAGCGTCGTTGAATCGAGGGCGCGCCATGTCCACCAACCTACAACCGTACGATCTCAAGTCCGGAACCTGTGAACCCAGTCACTCACATATTCATCCCCAGCATTCAACCAGCCGCTGCAGCTCCACCTGCGCCCAGTTTGCCTCGTCCGCGCCATAGGCGCATCTCCCGCCATTCAGTCTACGGCATAGGTAAGTAGTACGTGTATTTCATTTTGGACCTCTGATCTCTCCTCCCAGGTGTCACCACCAAGCCGACGATCCGGCGCCTTGCCCGCAGGGGGGGCGTCAAGCGAATGAAGGGTTTAGTGTATGAAGAGACACGTGGATGCCTGTTTCCGTATCTTCAAGGTTTGCTGAGAGACACATCCTACACACAACGCATGATTACCGGTACCGCACTTGACTCCTTCTGCATATTCGGAACTGACGTCGTACTGCAGCACAACGATCAGTGCCAAAGATGTTGTCCGTGCTCTTCGACGATCGGGCGGAACCTCTACGGATTTGAGGCATAGTGCCTGCCGGCTATATCATCACTGGAGTTGAATCCACCTGTATGTTGTACCTCTAACCAGTTCTCCATTCGCACCACGAGAACACAGGAATGATCCGAGTCTCTACTGCAGACCGACGCTCTGTGATCTCCTGCTCACATAGGCCATTCTCTTCGGCAGCGGTCGCAGAGTGGCATCATAGGTTTGGGGATATGCTGCGCTGAGGCAGGACAAAACCTTTCCGGCTGGTGATTGCATACTGCCAGATATTGAACTCGCCTTCTTGATATCAGAACTCCGACGTCGACATCAAAGCCAGTTTTATCTCATACCGTTCGCGCCGCGCATCATGGGTCTGAAATGTAGACATCAGGAATGACAACCAAGGGACGCAAGCAGCGACTCGCACGAACCCTGTAATCATGTCAACCCCGCTGATCATTGCCGCGGCCGCCGCACGTAGTTCATGAATGTTCTTGGGCCGTCGGCAGTATCCCCAGGGCGCTACTAGCTGCAGCTGCATGAATACCTCGGGCGGCAAAATGCTTGTAGCGTCGCGGCCTGAGTTTATCATCGAGAACTCGGAGGCTCTCAGATCACGGCTGGATTGGATTGGAGTCGAGGTGACATACTATGAAATAATGCAGAAACCCGAGCTGCTTGGGTCATCAAAATTGAGGATCCTAAAGAGCATTCAGAGGTGATGAGCAAATTCCCGTTCAAAAACCTACTTCATTCCAGTTCGGTCTAATCTAAAAGCTTTACTCGCAGTGAGAACACAGTTTACGACCGGCGAGTAAATGTCATACCAAGGACGACGACTTGTGGTTCCCCGGTTCGCGTTTGAGCATATTCCGCTGCTTTCTCTGGCTATCTGTCAGATAAAATGCACCTGGGTGGTTGTCTCAGTCTGAGGTAAGTTCTGCGGAAACCAGAAAACAGATTATGCATACCGTGATAACTGAATTGTCCTGGCGACAAGGTGTTTCTTTCCTGGGGCAACGAGACACCGTGCTCGAGAATGAGCCGCGCGTTGGCCACAGTCGTTCCATGGTACAGCACTTGGTATCGGGGGTGCGTCCATGTAGGGCGTAAAAGGTTAGACGCAGCGGTGCCACTGGGTACCCCAACTGTTTGCGAGGAGCCGCCATTCGCGGCACCCGTCACAGAAACAAGGAACTCCAGTTCGGTGCAACGGGTGAGCCAGGATGTCCATCGCAGGTTCAACTGAGGGGGAAGCCTAAACTAGAGAACTTAGACGGCCCGTCGTTTTTATAATGAGGCACGGGTCAAAGCTAGTGTGGCCACAACCTCTTGTCTTTGTGATCTTGTTGAAAACACAATGATCGGAAAGTTCAACAACAAAGGCAACGACTTTGGCAAAATAAGGGTTACACTACTATTGTTGTAGGTTGCTTTGGTATTAAACTCGCTTACTGTACGCATGGGCCGGGCTCTGCTTTGATAGGGTAAAGGGTTCTGAAATACCTAGGCTCACTGTGACAGTTGTTTCGGCTATCTCAATTGAACATGATCGAGATGCCCGAAATAGGCTGGTTGACATTGTGCTAAGTCCACACGCGGATGTATAAATATTCCGACACTTGGATGCTATACCAATTCTCCCCGCAGTCTAGATATTCAAGCCAACAATTTGCTCCAATCCGCGTCTTTGACGTAGTCGGCCCACTTGCGCGGGCTTCTCACAAGTCCCTGAGGGATGGCCGGGACTTTCCCTGAGAAAGGCCTTCGAGTTAGCGGATGGTCACTGGGGATTCTGGAGAATACTGACACCCGAACTCGTCCCAGGCTAACAATGCATCCGACAGGTCAAGCACGATGTGCGGCGGGAGGCCCGCACTTTCGAGGCGTTGTTTGAACTCCTCCACAGTGATTTGCGTCAATGAGATGCTCTTCCCGGTGCCTGTGTTTGCAAGACAGTTGAGTTCAATTTCGGTATAGATAGAAGAGAATAATACGTACCCTGCGACCACTGCAAAACCAGATCCTTCACGTTGATAGTTTCGGCATAGGCAACAAACTCGCCTCCGTCGGGAAAGACTGGCAGCTCGAGGACATGGCGCACGAAAATTCCATAATCGGGAATGGCGTCGATAATTGGTATCACCGTCGTGGGGCTGACGGGCAACTGAAGTGCGAAGGACCCGTCGGCCTGCTTCACTGGTGCGAAGGGAAAGTTGCCGAAATTGGCTCCGTACGATCCGGCCTGGACGTCAACGAAAGGGACGCCAGCCTGGCGGCCGTATTCCGTTACAACGGCCTTCCCGTCGAAGTGCCAGACGTGCGGGAATTTACCGGCGCTGATCTTGCTAATCGACGGTAGGCCCGACCACACGATACCTGAGACACCGCCTGCCTTAGCAGCGTCGATAAGAAGCTTTCCCTCCGCTATTTCTCTATTGATATCGACATGTTCCCAGAAGTTTGTGACGAGCTGTAATGCATTCAACCGTCAGAACCTACTCTCCATGCGTAAAGTGGAACAATGTACAAACGCGAAGTCCGCTCCCACGAACGCCTTGTACACTTCTTCCTTGTTCTCTACAACCAGGGATACCACAAAGACTGCCACCCCAAGCTTAGAGAGCTCCAGCGCAGCCGGCTTCGTGGCATCACGGGTGAACCCACGAACGCGATAGGACTTGTCCGATTCCGCCAGCGCTCGAACGACGCTGCCGCCTTGGGCACCGGTGGCACCAACGACAGCAATGAGTGGCGCAGAGTTGTCCTGGGTGATAGTCATGGGTAAAGAGATTTAAGGATGTGAGTTTCGAATTGGTTTGTGAGCGTTGAATGATTGGATCAGGACCTCATTTGCGGGAGAGCTTTATAGTGTTACGTTTCCCGACGAGTCGGGACCCGTACGAATTCCCGAAAAGCATCGGAATAAAATAAGGGAAGGGCGGAAAAAACACAAAGGAAACGACAGGCGGTTGGACGGAAGAGCGGAAAGGTCCAAAGTTTTCCGAAGATCACGGCTATTCGCTGTTGTCCAGGAGCTTCCGGCCGCCTTGCGGCGTTGTTGAGGGTTGTTTTACCTGTCCTTCAGACGGTCCTCATGGGTAGCATTATTAGGGAGCCCCGAGTCGAATGTGCGTAGTTGGAAATATGAGTAATTCTGACTTGGTTCAGTCTTTGATGCCGATTATCCCCGAACTCGTCGGCCGAATGCAACGTGAGCATGAGCGCCACATACGGCTGCGCTCCGCCGCTGCTCCCCCCAGCCTATCTCTGGTGATGACAACATTCACCTCAACTGCCTGTTCCAATTGTGGCTTCGTATCTCAAGCCACCCACCCCGACTTTCATCCGGATCTTCCACCCATTCTCAATCGTCTCCTGGAAAGCAACGAGCTTCCAACAGATTTGGAAACTTTCCAGCTTGAGATGGCCATGGACGACAGAAGGACTCGTATCTTGCAGCTGGACAGCACAATTGCCGCTCTCCAGGCAAGCCTCGATCAGCATCGGAGGATGCGCCACGTTGCAGCCGATGAAATTCGGCGCGGAGCTGTTGTCTTGTCCGTGGTTCGCCGTATCCCCACAGATCTCCTCGCAGAGATATTCAACTGGACTGTCCCCGATGAAGCTCGCAAACACGCCACGGATCGCTGTCCGTGGGTACTAGGACGCGTCTGCCGCCGCTGGCGCGCGGTGAGCCTCTCATTGCCGAAACTGTGGACCACCATCGATAGAAGGATTCCCCTGGGGATGATAAAAGCCCATTTGGACCGTTCGATCCCGTATCCATTGACCGTCGAGCTCGGCTTTTCCGATACAGGGTCCGTGGAGCTACTTATTGCATACTCGGTGCGATGGGGAAGCGCTGACATTGCAATGCGCGCGTTCATGGGACCGGCGCTGATGTCGGTGCAGGGGAGACTGCCTGTGTTGTGCCGGCTGAAGTACAACGACAACAATGGGTTCCGTTTGTTCGGGGCGTTCGCGAGCGCTCCTGCCCTGCGCGACGTCTCACTTTCCGGGAAAGCCTCGTTGATTCTTCCATGGGGGCAGATTGAGCGACTCAATCTGAAGCTTTCAAATCCCGCTGGTCTCAATCAACTTCAGGAGACACATAATCTCGTCGAATTGAGCGTGACGGGTCGACCCGACGAGCAGCTTGCTTTGGCAAACCCGATGGAGCTGCCGCGCCTCCGAAAGCTTCTCATCAAGGACGGAGTGTTCCTCCAGTCTCTGAAGCTCCCTGCGCTGGAGGACGTGTACGTCTCCATGGACGTCTCCTCGGTTCCCTCCTTAATCCAGCGCTCGAGTTGCCAACTCAAAAGTTTCACCACCGATGTTCAATGTGTGTCGGCGGATATCATCCCCATCCTCGAACACGCGCCGGGTCTTCTGGAGCTGCGGGTCACCGCAATTCAGGACGTCCAACTTCTCCTCTTGCGCCTGACGATTCCCGGGTCCGGAATAGCTGCATATGCCCGCCCCCTGGTGCCGGTATTGCGCGCGCTCACAGTAAGCAACGTCGGCGACGCGTTGCAATGCACGCACCTGATTGCGATGATGGAGTCTCGGTGTGCGAGCGCCGTGTGTCCTGAACCGTCGGTCTGCGTGTTTGACTTTGTCAATTGGACGGGACTGAACTCACATGCGCTCGAGACACTCGCTGTGCTCCGCGAGAAGAGGTTTACCGTCGAGTGGTTGACCGGCCCGCAATCGATGGATCGCTATCGCAGTTGGCGCCCCACTTACCCTTGAGGTAACAAACCTCTGCCTACACCATTTGCGTTCTTTTATGTACCGCAACTTCTTTTGACAGTAATTTATGCCAATCCCGATTCTTCATTCAAGCACTTACTATTGCCCACTGCGTAACGGGCCACCTTCGTGTTGAGTGCCAATTCTTGGAATAATTGGGAAGCAACTCCACATGACGAGGAAGCACTTCGGGCATCCTGAGATTAATGTCAGTCAAGTGTTTCGAATTTATCTGCTGATTTGATCATGTAGGGAATTTTCTTTTGCCGCGACGCCAAAAATGGCAATTGATGGGGGAGCGGGCCACTTGCTTTTAGACGTTGTTATCACGCGGTATGGGGCCTCCAGTGCATCGGATGTTGTAGCGAGACCGTTGAGGATATATTATACATATTTTTGTCGTAGCTAGAGGCTTCGAGGGACGTACTAAAATTCCGGTTTACGGGGGAGTCAAATGCCCGGAAACAGATCTGCTAAGTATTGAGGCGTCGCACGACGGAACAGGTCCACAATGGTTCAGATTTGGACACATATGGATCACTGATAAGTAGTCCAATATATCCGAGTCTAAGCCGACATATTGATCTTCTGGACACACCATCTCGCTGACAAAGTTCAAAGGATCCAGATATTGATTTTGGGTGATTTCGGCCGGTCCAGGGCAGTGCATGGAGAATCATCTAGCAAGGAGAATTTTGGCTTATAGCACAAGTCGAGGTTTGGTATGTATATTATGTCCATGCCAGACCCCGAAATGATACTGGGAATATGTCGTGCGGCATGGTAAGCGGTCGCACCGGGCCCTTCGACAGCAGAGCCAAGTTTTTGTGGTGGTCTGGTGCACACAGTGTTGGATTCAGAATCAATAGAGCAATCCAGTATTAGCTATGGGATAGTCATATAAAAATCGTCAGGAACTAATTAAGCTAAGTCTGAGTGAATTAAACCAAGGAAGCGAAAGCAACGTAGAACAAGGTAAATGAAAGGGGATAGGGCGTCGGAGATAACGAGCGATGGACTCGGAATACCAACACACAGATTGTAATTGTTGCAACCCAGTGGCTTTCATGGCCCGAGCGAGGGGATCAGAACGAGCACAAAAACTCGGGGATTAGCGTAGAATTGGCGAAGAATGAGCGATGGCAAGCGGCGGAGTAGGCGGTGGCTAGCGCTCAGGCTGACAAGGAAATGTCATTCCCATGTCTCAGAACGGTGATCATCATGCCATGTTGAACCTCTGATTTACAGATAGAATTCGTCCATGGCCCGCTTCCCAGTCGGAAACAGTATGGCTAGGTCCTCTATTGATCCAAAGTGCCTATTATGGGTCTGCAGTCTGATAGATTTTGACTGTCACCGCAGACAGGTCCGACGTGGTGTTAACAACCTCCGCGTTGCGCGCAGCGAAGCTTGATTTGTCTCCTTATCTCTCCCTCCCGCACCCATATTTTCCTCTTCCGTCCGGAGTTCAATTTTCTTTTTCGCCTTGCAGACGGCTTACCATCGTATCTCTTCCTCCCAGCGTTTCTCATAAGTTCTGTATTTGGTGCGCACAGGGCTGATCTCTGTCAGTGGCGGCCAATACTTAACCCTACGGCTGGGAACTCTGCACCTGACAAGGTAGTGTCGAAATGCATCAGCCAATAGCATCCTAGGACTTTCTCCCAGATGTGGTCATGCCATCGATTATCTCTGAAAGAATGTCTCCTCTGAGCGGTAGATCCAACAATAATAGCACATCATTCCCTCGAATGTCGATGTGGATTCTCATATATATCATATCTCGCGGCACGAGACCCTGCTCCACGCCTCTTACCCCCCAGACCATGGGTACCTCAGGCGAGTACGACGAGAAACGCAGCGACGAAAAACATCTTGACGAAAAAGCCCCTGGGGCGATTGAGGTTTCGGTGGATGACGTCGATACTGGGGCAGCGGTGGCGGCCAGTGGGGACATGGAGCTTGATCCGCTGGAAGCCGTGCGACTAAGGTGCGGGGTCCGCTTGCAGACGTGCCATTATGCGCCATGGTTGACTGAGACATTGCCCACAGAAAGAAGATCGACCGCCATATCCTTCCCTTGATGTGTGGTACGTTCTGGTTATCATTTAGTTATTTTTATCTTGCTGAGTTCTCCTCCTCCAAGTGCTATACTGGTATGTCTGTGGTCGATGTTATGCATATACTGTCTTGACACGGGTGGATCAGGGTTCAGTACATGGGTACGATATTTTTTGTTCGACCAGGCCACGCATAAACAATTTGTTAGATAAAACCACACTGGGGAGCTCTGCCATTCTCGGCATCAGGTACGCTTCGACATCCGATGGCTGCGCACTGTTTAGATTTTATAATTAGAGAAGCAACTCACCTTTCAACGAATCAGTACGACTTTTATTTGCCTTTTTGCCGTACATTCTTGACAAATTCTTTCTTGCGCAGGTATAACTGGTACATCTATTGCCCGAATACTGGACATGAATCCATCTGACCATGGAGCAGGCTGAGCACTGTCTTCTACCTGAGCTACCTGGCCTTCGAATTCCCGCAGAACTTGGCCCTACAGCGCTTCCCGGTGGCAAAGTGGATGAGGTTTTTTATGTTCCGGCGTTTCGGTGTACGGGGTTTGAATTTTTCTATCCCAACAGCATCAACATCTTTGTTTGGGCCATCGCACTGTCCACCCACGCAGCGTGCAAGAATTTCGCCGGGCTCATGGTGGTTCGGATCATCCTGGGTATTTGCGAGGGGTACGACTTTTATTTATTTACTCTATCGATCGTCGGACTGAGTTCCTTCCGCAGCTCAATCACCGCAGGGTAATAACACCCTCCCAGGTTCTCCGAAGCCAAATTTCTTTTATTGATATCTCCCCAGCTTTCTCGTTGTGACGTCGATGTTTTACACCCGGAAAGAACAAACCGTTCGAGTCGGGTACTGGTGTGCGTTGTATAACATCGATTTGCCCGTTTACCTATTCTTCTGGTTATGCAGTCCTCATGAACGGCGTCGGTACGTCCTGTCCTTTGGGCAAGACTTTCCGTGCTGAAATACCCCCGCAGCACAAATCATTGCAGGGTTCATCAGTTTCGGGACGCTGCACATCCACACGGACAAGTTCGAACCGTGGCAATGGCTCATGATCATCACAGGGATCATCACTTTCATTGTGTCCCTCTCATTTTGGTGCTGTCTCATCGCCGCCCGCTTCTTCTCCGCAGAGAGTTGATGGTTAATGCGGCATTAGGTTCTTCTTCCCCGATTCACCGACTACCGCGTGGTTCCTTACACCCCATGAACGTACCCTCGCCGTCATGCGTATCAAAGTAAACGCGCGGCGCATTGTATACTCATCGCCCGCGAAACTGATCAAATTTACGCAGGTGAATCAGACTGGGATCGAGAATAAACATTTCAAGAAAGAACAGTGCGCTTACCTTCCGTATTTCTACCCACCGATGCTGAGATGCATTTCTGAAAGGATGATGGAAGCTCTGACCGATCCGAAGACGTGGCTCTTCGCGCTGTTCGCTGCTTTGACAAATATCCCGAACAGGTGAGAGATACGCCTTCCACGAAAATTTCATTCCAACCTAATACCATCCCCAGTCTCTCGTACGTGTCAGTCCTCGACCACAATCTCATTTTAATCCCGCGCCGAGCACAGGAACCAAAAGCCGCTCATCGTCAACTCGTTTGGCTTCACGGTCCTCCAAACGACGCTCCTGACGTGCGTCGATGGCGTCGTCGAGATTCTCACCATTTCCATAGGCGTTAACGTCGCCGCGCGGACGGGAGAGCGCGCGTACACTGCGGTCGTCTGGAAGGCGCCCGAGATTCTCGGTGCGATTTTGATTAACGCGCTGCCGTGGAGCAACAAAATCGGGCTGTTGTTCTCGTTGTGGGTCACAGGTACGCGTTTACAGCTTGTCACGCTGGCTTCGAAAATATTACTTACTTATTTACCGCGCGGCAGGGGTGGGTACCACTGGATTTGGTATGCAACGTGCTATTGTTGCTATATCCGCTTCTCATTCTACTGCGCAGTTATCACGCTCTCGTGGCTTGCCTCCATCACGGCCGGCCACACTAAACGGGTCACCACGAACGCCATCATGCTCAGCGCCTATGTACGCCATTATTATTTTACTTTTTCAATCCCCCCATTGAGTTGAATATTCAGTGTATCGGCAACTCTGTCGGGCCTTTCATGTGGAAGGCAAGTCTGGGCCGTCTCCTTCGTCTCGCGTCAATTATACTTATACGATGCAGCAACAATATAAACCCCGCAACCGCATACCCTGGATCATCATCGGCGTCTGCTACATTGTGTGCATGCTCCTCCTGCTCGTCATTCGGGCTGTCCTCGTCGCAGAGAACAAGCGCCGCGACGCGGCACCCAAGGTCCACGATCCGCATGATAACGTGTATGTGGAGCGCCTCTCGCCCGACGGTGTGTTGGAGAAGATTAAGGTGGACAAGGTGCGGCTGCAATCTGGGTTCGAAAGTTACAGTGGTGGTTCTGACTAACCCATTTCAGGAATTTCTGGATCTTACCGACAGGCAGAACCAGGATTTCAGATATGTGTTGTAACGTTGTGAGAGTTTAGCTCACCTACGCCGACGGATCTTGTTTATTCATGAAATTATGTATATCTCTCTATTGCTTCCTCTGCGAGGGAAATCTACTGATTTTTTGACCTGGGGGCCACGATTGTGATTTCTACTTTCGCTGACCACAATAAATCACGAGTCGCCAAATCGAGAACACCATCAGTGATGCGATTCTTGATGCATGCCGCATCAACGATGATGCGTCGGGCTATGTTCGCCTAGCCAACAGGATCGGGGTAAAGATTAAAGACTCGGGTAGGTGATAGGTATGACGTTTTAGGCGTCACATTATTCATTTTGGAAGAAAAATCTCTCGAGGCAAAAAAAAAACTTGGGCTCAGATCACAGAATGATTCCATATCACATCTATGTATACTAGGTACCTATATCATGCATCTCCCTGCAGGAATAGGGCTTTAATCAGGTAGAGAGAGGGCAAAACAGACCTTCGGATGAATCGGTCGACATCAGCACAGCCCCTGCATTAATTTTCCCTATCGCTATCGCAGCACCGACACCGTCTCTGTAAGAATCAACATTCCGCATCTACATTGCAAGTCTAGTAGAGTGCCCTTTACGGTATGCGGGATGGGCACGGTTCGATTTCCGATTGCCGGTTCAATCTTGCCGGTGTCCATCATTTTACTTGATAAACAGCTATGACGCCTCCTGTGCAGACACCCCATAGGTATACCATTAGGTGGTCAAGGGAGGTATTTTCTTCATATACAAGCCTTCTACCTTCTAATTACTGCCTTGCACCTGCAGGCACTTGACAACTAGGGTATGAGAATGTGTGACACGTCGCTGGTCACATGGCACATGATCCGTGACAGGACGCAGTCTAAAACCCGTCAAGTTGACGGATTTCTGATCACAAACACTTGCTTTTCTTTAGTCTATTTTTTTGGTAGTAGTGGTCATTCCTGCAATACCAATGTCAAATCTGAGTATGCACAGTTTATCCATATGCCATCATACTGCTTCTCAAATATTTGTAGGAAGCCTTGCCCACTGTGCCCAGATTGGATGGGCAAGAGAAATACGCATCCTCATCTTCATACAATATTCTGATTACATTACCACACCCACAGCTGTACCGTACCGTACATCTTCACCTCAGATTCAAAGCTCAATGTCATCGGTTTTCATTTCAAGGACTGTGATTACATCTAGATGATGACACAGTGGCTGTGCCATCTCGGCACCTTCCGAAGGTCTGTTTTGCCCTCGCTCTACCTGATTATAGCCCTATTCCGGTGGGGAGATGCATGATATAGGTACTTAGTATATGTAGATGTGATATGAAATCATTCTGTGATCTGAGCCCAAGTTTTTTTTTGCCTCAAGAGATTTTTCTTCCAAAATGAATAATGTGACGCCTAAAACGTCATAGATAGGAACCGCGAACCTCTTTTTTTTCTCTCTCTCTTGGATTTTTTTCAGGCAAAATCGTGCAGATTATACACGTGAATCAACAGAGTTGAAGCTTGGTTGAAGCTTCTTATGAACTCTGACCTAGGATCCAGATCTTCGCGATCGTGATTTTCTATGTCCAGACCGGCAAACTCATGGCCGCATGGTTGGTGGTGATGAGCAACGACAGCCAGCATCGGCCGAGGACGCCAAGGTGAAGGCGAGGCTGCGCACAATCGGCTGCTGTCGCATTGGGCTCACTGCACGCAGTCTTCATCGTCAACGGGTGTGGAGGTTGTGTTGAATTATCCAAGGATTCCAATCGCGGTTGCAGTTCACGATGGCTTTGAACCGCAGAGGACTCCAACTGCATCTCTAAACCAGGTTATGACGCATACGCGCAGTACGGAACAAAAGCGGGGATGTGATCGGAGTAGATCAGGATCCTCAGCCCTTCCGCCTGTCGATCGACGATGCCAGGACGACGTAATATGTGTTTTGTATTCCGGTTCCCGGATACGTAAGGGGGGAGCTCGCTAATACAGAGTTCCAGTTATGATTTGTGTGTGGTGCGAATCAACTCGTGACTTAGTAAACAAAGCCAAACCGCCGTTTTTCCACGTGACACGCAAATCGGATCCCCTTGATAGATCGGGGTCGCAAGCTCCCCCAACTTAGCTGACACGTTGAAAGCGAAAATAGTGTCGGCAGTACCGGCGATCTGTTGTAAGTTGATGGTTGTCGGTAGATCCGTGGCGGTGTATGACGGTCGGATTGCACTTTTATTCCCACGCAACACTTTTTGATGCGCGCAACACTTTTTTGGTACGCGCTACACTTTTTCAACTATTCCGAAAGTATCCCCAGGCTTTCAAATCCGAAATTGAGTTGTAGTTCGGCTCGGCTGCAGTGTTCTTAAGGTGGTTTCTAGCCGAATGGGAAAGGACAGTTCCCCCGCCTCATATCCGACATCATAACAGCACAAATTGGTTAGAAAATATTAGACTTGCGGATGACAGCTATAAGTTCCATGACTGCGGCTGCACTCGAAGCTGCAAGCGGCGAACAATAGAGCAACAAGAATGGGCTCGACGAAATATTGCGCATCTTCAGTGGAGATTTCGGTTGTAATGTGGGTTTGCAGCTTGTGATGATTAGGACACTTTCAAAGGCTTGAAGCTTGAACCATAAGTCCACCGAAGGCAACACAATCCTAGTGGCTTTTAACTTTAGCATCTGGACTCTCGAGTCCTTGGACGTCCTGGACAGCTCGAGTTTTCAGGTTTTGAGGATTTTGGGCGGTCTGGAGGCCACGGCAGTCTTCGATCTGACAGACTTGAGACTTTGAAACATTGCATGGTCTGTATCGCCCTTAGCCTTGAACTTCTCGTATTGGCCGACATCTATTGCGCTGGTTGGCTTGCCGTTTGTCGCAGTATCGGCCGCCGGCTCACTTCCGCGTCCGACCACCAAAAGGTCGGAATCATACTGGGGTACGCGAGTGCACCAAGTTCAAATATGATGCTCCAGTTCCGGCGGAAGTTTGGGATCCATACAGCGGGATGAATTTTGGAATGAGCGCAAGAAGAGCAAGGCTGTGCAACTATCACATGATGTAATCGCGTCGACGGCATCAGACAAGCATGAACATCGTGAGAAACGAGGCTGGAGTTGAAGCGATTTCGTTCTATCAAGTTTGGTCAAAGAATTGAATAAGACATTGGAAATGTTCATTGTCTGGAGGCATATTGCGTCGGAAAAAAGGAGAATTAAACACGGAGGCTACGGCAGCTTGGTTGAAGACCAAAATGAAATCAAAACGACAATTCGGGATACGCGAGCAAGTACTACGGGTGATCGGGGTGTTTAGACCTGGACCTCAAAAAATCAAGCCGAATGGCGAGAGTCGCCGCGTGATTGCCGAGACAGCATGGCCATGCATATAACCCCAATTAGGTTAGACAACCAGCCATGAGCTCTGGTGCCGGCCGAAGGATATCGGCCGGCACCCCGCGTCCAGCCGAGCACAGCGTCCCACTCACGTCATCTTTTTCTCTTGTCACCTCCTCCCTCCTTGCTCATCAAGCTCGACACGCACACACCGTCTTTACCGCAGTTTCCGTCTCTCTTGTTTCTTTCTAGGCTGTGACGTGTTTACATGTCGCACCTTGGACTTTCTTTTCATCCTGGAGCCCCCGGCTACGTGGCACTGGGTAGCATGCCTCAGATATACCAGAACAACATGTTGGGCTTCGCAGGTGCTCAGGGTGGTATACAGAACACCCAATCTGGTGTCTATTCAAATTCTGGCAGCCAGAATGGTGCACAGTCGAATCAGGGCGGCCAGTTTGGCAGCCAGTTTGGAGCTCAGTCGCTCTATAGCAGCCAACACGGCGCACAGTTGAACCTCGGCGACCAGTATGGCGCGCATTCGAACCTCCCCGTGGGGAACCAAGCGAACTACCAAGCCGGCCAATTTGGTTTCAGCCAGGCCCAAGCCGGCTTCGACTGGACGTCGGGACTTGACGAGCAGACGGTGATGGACTCGCTGAACCAGATGCGCGCTCGGTTTCCTCACCTCTTTGCTAATCTGGTGAACCCCCCGAACTCCGCGGCGGGTCTCGATCACAACTTCGGGATGTACAGTGACCCCGAGACAATCGAGCGGGTCCGGGCAGCTGCTGCGAGGAAGGCGCTACCGGCCATTATACCCGGATTCAAAGCGAACGCGCTCGACCTGCGTGAGTACTTTGATTTGTCGTTGCACGGTTTCCATTGTACATCTTGTTATTTTTGCTATATATATTTTTGTGTTCTGTCAGTGCAATATGTGGGCGTTCATTTTCCTTTCAGTTTCTTCTGCATGTTATCGCAGGACGCGGATGCATGTTTATGACCGTGATGCCTTGCGGTCGGGTGCAGGTGCATACTTTGTTTATGTCCACGATGCCCGTTCAGTGGGACGCTGGGCATACTATGTTTATGTCTGCGATGCCTGTTCAGTGGGACGCGGGGCGTACTATGTTTATGTCCGCAATGCCCGTTCAGTGGGACGCGGCGCGTACTATGTTTATGTCCGCGATGCCCGTTCAGTGGGACGCGGGTGCATACTATGCTTATGTCCGCGATGCCCATCCAGTGGGACGTGGGTGCATACTTTGTTTATGTCCACGATGCCCTTTCAGTCGGACGCGGGTGCATACTTTGTTTATGTCTGCGATGCCGTTTTTCACCGTCACTTTCGATCCTTGGCTGACCCCGTTGCTCAGCCATCCCACCGAGGATCGACGACCTATTCAAAGCCGGTCGTTACATTCCTTACACTTCACTTTCATCAAGTGCGCGCCTCAAGGCGTTGCAAGGGGAAGAGGAAGTCACGTTCAATGCCGCATCTGGCTCCTTCACGGCCAAGTCGGTTGATAGGCAGAACAAGAAGACCATCCTCCCCATTGACTAGGTCGGCGCGGCTAGATCGTCGGAGGATCGGACTCATTTTTATCACGGCGACAAGCTTCCCACCACAGGCTGGTGTCGGACATTGGCCGTCTGCACAACTGGGAGGTTGCAGTGGAGTACGACATTCAGCAAAGGGAGCTAGCCGCGCAGAATCCTCTCCATGATTTATCCTTTCTCGATACATCAGCCCTTACCATCATTGCCACACGCCCCAAGCCTTCTACCTCGAGTTTTTCATCGGGGGGTACTGGTCCAGGATCGTCATCCAACTCTCGTCGTTTCAACCCTTTGGGCAACAAAGACTCCAAATCCGAGTACAGGAGATTTTGGTCCTGCTGCTTTCGGTGGACACCTTCCAGGGGACTGCAGCAACAAAACCACCACAGCTGGTCGCGCGGCGGTCCTGCTCACGAAGGACCAGAAATTCAAGCACGCGCTCTGCGCTCCCGGTTCAGACGGAAAATTCTTCTGCTTCAGCTGGGCCAAGTCATCGCAGTGCCAGTATGGTGCGACCTGCTCCAGATACCACGGCTGCAGCATCTGCGGCGACTCTGGCCATGGCGCTGGCAACTGCTCCAGCTCTCGCTGATCCGAGGAAAGTGGTCACCCCGCTTATCCCGGAGCGTGTCGAGAGTATTCTGCGTAAATATGACCTGTTATCCGATTGGGAGCACATAGTCACTGGTTTGCGAGAGGGCTTTGATGTCGGTATACGAGATCAGCCCTCTTGCACGTATTTATTTCGAAAATCATGCCTCTTCATCTCTCGACCCAGACTTCATCACCACGTATATACAGAATGAGCAGGCAGCAGACTGCTATTCCCAGGGATTCCATCCCCACAATCTCGAGCGTCTAATTGGTCCCTTTCGTACATCACCATTGGGCTTGGTCCCAAAACCACATTCAGATGTCTTTCGCATGATCCAAGACATGTCATTTCCACGCAACAATCCAGATATTCCTTCAGTCAACGCTGGCATAAACCCGGACAATTTTCTGACAGCGTGGGGGACGTTCGACAAGACGGTCGAGCTGATTTTGTCTCTCCCACCTGGATGCCAAGCAGCGACTTTCGATATCTCCGCAGCATATCGACTTACACTGATCCGTCCGGAGCAGCAGAACTCATTGTGCTTGCTGTGGGAGGGTCTCGTTTATGTCGACAGGGCGGTGATGTTTGGACTTTTGTCCAGTGCTGGGGTGTTCGGTGCCATCGCGGACATGCTAGTAGCGATCTACAAGAAGGCGGGTATAGGACCGTTGTTGAAATGGGTGGATGACTTCTTTGTCATTCGTCTTCCAGGCACTCCTGGTCCGAGTCGGACTTCATAGCCTTAACAGCTTGGACCGGGGTCCCCTGGAGCTTGAAGAAAACTTGTCCCTTCGCGGTGAAACAGCGTTATATTGGTTTTGACTGGAATTTACAAGCACGTACGGTTTCCCTACCCCAGGAGAAGCTCACCGCCACCCTCGGGTTGCTGGAGTCCTGGTTAATTCCCACGAGTACTTTTTCTGCTCGGGATGCAGCACACTTGCACGGAAAATTAGTTCATGTCTCCTGCATCTTTCATCTCATCCGCCCTTTCCTTCGAGCGGTATCCGACTTCACATCCAGTTTCACGTCACCCTGAGCCCGCCTCCATGTATCATCCGGTGTTGCAGCCGATCTTTCTTGGGTCCAGTTTCTGTTACAGTACATGCCGAACAAGATCCCTCTTCACTCGCCCGAACCATTGGATCTTCAGTGGTGGGGAGACGCCAGCACCTCCTTTGGTATTGGTGTGATTGTGTCTGGCCATTGGGCAATATGGAAATGGGCTCCGAATTTTTGTGTTGGTCCAAATCAAGAACACGACATTGGTTGGGCGGAAGCTGTAGCCGTCGAACTGGGGCTGCGACTCGCCCTGAAGCTTGGTCTATTGAACGACCCCGGTCGTCGATTTTTGGTACATGAGTGTATGAGTTCATGATGTCCGATTTTCTTACCACTTCATATCTAGGTGCGGTCAGACGATTCTGGCATTGCGACCGTCACAAACAAAGGAAGATCACGCAGTCAGGAAACGAACATGATCCTCAAGCAAGTTTACCTCCTACAAGCTCGCAACAGCGTGCGACTCAAGTGCATTTATGTACCCAGCGGAGAGAACATTGCAGACCCGCTTTCTCGCAGAGACATCGCAAGTTTCATTCAGCGGTGCCCGCTTGGAGCCGCACCCTGCAGGGCCCATATCACGCTCCCAGATCACCTTTCAGACAAGCTGACATCGTGGTAATGCCTGGCTTTCAAGGGTTTAACGATTCATCAGCACCGCGACCGTCCTTACTTCAGCTAAAACTGTCCCCACTGCGGCCGCATTGCGCCGCGGACGAGTGAATTTTTCTTTGGCGCGGTGTTTACAAGCCTCCACCATCCACCATTGAACACCCGCTCATTCAGTACATTCACGGCATCGCGTCCTGTTCATCGCTGAAAGACACAGGTGGTTACGGATCGGGGCTCCGCAAATTCCATCTATTTTGCGACATCTTCACCATCCCGGAACCCTTAAGACTCCCTGCTCCTTTCCAAGTCCTACATTCCTTCGTGTTATGGGCTGCCACAGAACCAGATTTTGTCGACCCGGACATCTGCGCAACAGCCGTGTTCGAGCCAGTCGCCCTGGATACAGTCAAGAAGTACTTGTCGGCAGTGCGTGCTTGGCACATCGCACAAGGCTGGCCACCGCCGCTGTTCGAAGAACAATTGAACCAAATTTACTGGTCCCTAAGCGGGCTCGAGAACATGCAAGGCGCAACCAGAAAGCGCCCGATGTGCCCACCGATCACTATCGAGATGTTGAAAGCTTTGAAAGCTGTGCTGATTCTTTCAGACCCTTTCGACGCGTGCATATGGGCCATGGCAGTGTATGCCTTCTGGGGTATGATGAGGTTCGGTGAGGTCTCTGTTTCCTCGTGCAATGCCTTCAACAGCAAGAAGAACTTGAAGCGTAGAGATGTATTCTTCGGCTATGACCGCAACGGCAAACACCACGTGTGTCTCAACCTCCCTGATGCCAAGACCGCCAAACCGGGAGAGATCCAACATGTCTTCCTTGTTGCCCAAGAAGGACTGTGTCCTTTGGAGGTGCTGGACAATCTCAAGAACATTGTTCCCACTGGCCCAGACGACCCCTTGTTCTCTTGGAGAGACAGTCATGGTGATGTTCGGCCTATGGTCAAGTCCAAAGCGATAGAGCGCATCAACGCGATACATCCGCTTGGGAATGGGGCACGGCCTTCGGCCATTCTTTTAGAATTGGAGGCGCATCTTTCTTCCTGGCCCTTGGAATCAACCCCGAAATAGTCCGCCTTGCCGGTCATTGGCGCTCCTTGGCGTACGAAGCGTACATCCGTGCCTTTGAACAGGTTGTGTCCCTTCACATGGGCGGAGCTATGGCTCGTATATAACCGGTTTAGCCGTCGCCCACTTGGGTTGGCGTCGCTTTTGTCTCGCCGCAGTTGTTGTTCGACGGCTTTGGGTGAGCAGCTCGTTCTTGCTCCGTGGTCCAACCCAAGCTAACTTGGGTTCCACCCTACCTCTCAGCTCGTTTCCGACGAGTCGCTACCGCGAAGATGAGGCTGGAATGAGCTCTGGTGCCGGCCGATATCCTTTGGCTGGCACCCCGCGTCCAGCCGAGCATAGTGTCCCACTCAGTTATATTTTTCTCTTGTCACCTCCTCCCTCCTCGCTCGTCGAGCTCGACACGCACACACCGTCTTTACCGCAGTTTCTGTCTCTCTTGTTTCTTTCTAGCCCACCCACCCATTCCCTATTTGATTAATTTCTCGAGAACCGCATCGTAGTACACACGCGCTGTTCTTTCAGAGTGTCTATACACAGTTGATATATATTAGTGCGCTTTACACGTCGGAACGAGGCAAATTCCATCGAGCAAGAATCTACCCGCCCGCCCAGCGGCTCGTTCTTGCTCCGTGGTCCAACCCAAGCTAACTTGGGTTCCACCCAACCTCTCAGCTCGTTTCCGACAAGTCGCTACCGCGAAGATGAGGCTGGATTAAAGGCGCAAACCTCCACACTCAAGCATCAATGAGCCTCGGAAGCTGAGCCGCAACGTACAATGTAAGAAAACAGAGATCTAGGTAGAAATCAGCCGAAAGGTAGAAAAGTGTTGCGCGTGCACATCACAAAATGCTGGGAAGAAAGTGTTGCTGGAGAAAGAAAAGTGTTGCGCAACGGAGGTAAATGTCATAAACGATCTTCTCCACACTCCGCTTATCAAAGAGAAGATTACGTGTTTGGTCTGACTAGGGAGACTAGGTAAATGTAGTGCACACCGAAAAGTGTTGCGCGCATCAAAAAGTGTTGCATGGGAATAAAAGTGCAATCCGACCGTCATAGCGGTGTGCATGGTCGTGGAGCAAACGTTCACGGTCAATTCTGGCCACCGCTACTTTCTGGACACTAAACGTTATTCACCCAAGACTGTGTCGCAACACGTGACACCGGTGATGTCCGGTGTCAGCCTTTCGCGCGCAAACACAAGTCACTTCAAGCGTCCATTCCTCGCCTCACCAGTGTTTTTCAGGTCCCACTTGCACATACATTTACTAAGTCATGGTAGAACTTTCAATGATTGTTGTTTGGAGACACAGCAGGAAAATTGCCCTTTACAGATGAGCGGCGGCCGAGATATTTGAATGGCAGGTGGTAGGGTGGTACATATATGTCAACTACTAGTATGTATGCAATCCAGGTTCTGAAAAATGTACCCCACAGGTAAGTAGCAGCCTGGAAGGCAACATTACATGGGCAGCCATTCGGCATGAATGCGGCACCTTGGGTTGGGGAGGGCGACAGCATGGGAAGTCAGTGTATGGACGGATCACATAGGGGTTGAAATCTGGAGGAAACGCGTCCCAAACATCGGGGAATGGACTTATGTTCACGTGCGAAAGGCTGACACCGGACATCACCGGGGTCACGTGTTGCGACACAGTCTTGGGTGAATAACGTTTAGTTTTCTGGACGATTCCTTCAGATGAACTTGGGGGTTTTCTGGCGAATTCTCTTCTTATATCGCATGATAACTCTGCTGGCGGCAACTTACAAGTATCCTACTTGTGTCGCCGCAATTCGATTTTACTCCGCAACTGCCCGCAACAAACGGAAGATCTTCAATTCAGGGATCGTCCATGGAGACGGATCGAGATCCAGCTGTCTCTATATAAGGACTGGCGCTTCTGCCCCAATCTTCAGAGCATTTTTTTCGCCCTCCACCATTTACACACCGGGTGTGTTTTTTTGTTTTTTAACGTCTTCTTCATCCACCGCTTTTTGTCTTTCAACCAACCAATCCTTCTTTCAATAACAAAATGGTTTCCTCAATCATCCGTGTTGCCCTCTTCTTCAACTGTGCGTTTCCTCCGCTCTCTTCCAGATTAACAGCATTAATTCTGACTTGGCCGTCTCCTAATAGTGGCGCTGATGGCCAGTGCTGCGGCCGTCCCCCGCCCTGGTCGTGCCCTTGGTGCTCGCGCGCCGGCCGGCACCCAATTCATCACTGGGGCCTGCGCATCCGACGACGACTGTGCGTCCGGATGTTGCTCCAAGGCGAACTCCAAGTGCGCGGCCCGCCTCGTCGCGCTCGAGGGTGCTGGCTGTGGAGGTGGAAGCGGGGTCGCAGCAGCTGCCCCTGCCGCCGCCGCGGCCACTGCTGCCCCCGCTGTTGCGGCCGCCGCCCCCGCTGGCACCCAATTCATCACCGGTGCATGCACGTCTGACGCCGACTGTGCTTCGGGCTGCTGCGCCAAGGCGACCGCTCTCTGCGCCGCCCGCCTCGTCGCCCTCGAGGGTGCTGGCTGCGGTGGAGGTAGCGCTGCTGCGCCCCCCGCCGCTGCTTCCTCCGCTGCTGAGGCCCCTGCTGCCGCCCCCGCTGCCGCCGCCCCCGCCGCGTCGCCCACCGGCACACAATTCATCACCGGTGCATGCGGCTCCGACGCCGACTGCGCCTCCGGCTGCTGCTCCAAGGCGTCCGCCCTCTGCGCCGCGCGCGCGGTCGCACTCGAGGGTGCCGGCTGCGGTGGCGGTAGCGCTGCTGCTGCCCCCGCTGCCGCTGCTGCTACTTCCCCTGCCGTTGCCGCCGCCGACGTGGCCCCTGCTGCCGCGGCCCCCGCCGCGGCGCCCACTGGTACGCAGTTCATCACCGGCGTCTGCAAGACCGATGCCGACTGTGCGTCTGGCTGCTGCGGAAAGGCCAACGGCCAATGCGCTGCGCGCCTCGTCGCGCTGGAGGGTGCCGGCTGCGGAGGCAAGTAAAGAAGAATGCTCACGACTTGTTATTATCGTTGGGAGGACGAGTACTACAAAAGGCCGTATGGTAATGATATAACCTAGAAGCGTTGAAATTAATGGAGTCGAAACATCTCTGGAGCTGCTTGAGTGAAATCTGAGAGTGTTCTGTGCCCTTTCGGCGAGCGGGATGATGTTTCCATCTACCTATCAAGACGACCAAAACATGTACAGGTGTATATATCAACGACGTACGAGTTATAAAGGTATGTAGCGTCCGTCAAGACTAGTACAAGTCAACCAAGAACAAGATATCTATTGACCGTTGCATTGCTCACCATCATCTCTGTGTCCGTGCCCCAAAAAGAGAAGATGCAGGTCAATTCAGCCTGTCCGTAGTTTACCCCGTGCCCGACGAATCTAAAAGTGTGGAATGTCTGAACTCCAATCAACATCCGAAAGAGCACCAGCAGGGATCCTCCGCAAAGTCGTGAACGGCAGCACGATAAGCAGCAGGCGAGACACGACGTAAACGAGCATGGTGCCCATAAACGATACCTCGACGAGCTCCGATTTCGGGAAGCCCTGCGGCCCTCGCACTTGGACAATACCCATTAGGGCGGGGATGACGGTGATAACGAGCGAGGAAGATCGCCATAGCCATTTTTCCGCGACGGAGGGGAAGTTGGCGTTCCAGGCAGCGCAGTGGATGGCGCCGAAAACGATCGCCACAGAAACTTCGAGGTAGAAGGCCTGGGAGAAGGTGGCGTCCACTGAAGGAGACCATAGCATGGGCACAGCAGAGGAGGCACGATTATTGTCATTTACGGAACCGTAGATCGCCGTTACGATTGAGGTTAATATCCTGAACGGCTTCTTCGCAGGCTCGTTACCCTCGCAATCGCCCACAGCCAAACTGGTTTTGGGGAAGGTCTGCCCGATGGGAATGGGGAATTGAACGGCAAGCGGCTTGTGGAACCATAGAATCCATATGACCACGTTGACTGCTGCAAAAGCCACGGTTGTGACCTCGAGCTCGGTGATGGGGAGGTGCTGCTGGAAGCGAGCTATGCACTGGAGGATGAACCAGCCGGACTGCAACAGTGCGACTAGCTTTGACAAGGCATCTCCCTTGCTTTTATCCATGATAATCTCACTGTCGATGGCGCGTATATCCGCCAGAAATTGCCTGCCCAAAACGGGGTCCTCGAGCTGCGCCAAGATCGTAGTAATGGGATACTGTCCGTCGGCGGAAACGAATCCCCCCATAGCGAAGAAGAAGCCATGCGTGCGAGACACGCCAAACTCTTCTCAACTCTGGATGAGAGCTGGACTTGCAATTTGAGAACGGTGGAACTCACTCTTGGAAAATGCTCTGGCGAAGAAATATTGGCGTACTGCGAAGAACACGATGAGCTCTGGGGCTATGATCGCAAGAAGCATCATTCCCAGCCTCCGAAATACAAGGCCGAGCTGCGTCTGACCGGGTGCGGGTACATTAGGATGCACCGCCAACCAGGTGCACGCAAAAATGGTCCCTAGGCATCCCCAAACGATATCGAAGAATGTGCGGCAGTTTTCAGGAGCCGGACAGGATGAAGATGGTATGATAGCATTTAGCATGAAGTATTCGTATATGCAAATTGTCGGGCAGACCTATGTGGGATGTGGGGGTACGGGCCGACTCTAGACGAGTCACTAACTCTCGAGGAGGTTTTTAAACCGGTTCCCAGACGGTAGTAGAGGTGCCATGAGGTGTAAGCGGCGATCTTTTGCTGCTGAATCGGGTTCTTCTGGAAGCCCTCAGCATAGCTTAAGGAACGCAAGAGGAACTTGAGAGGACGGAGAGATCAAAGAGATGACGGCAGGCTGAGGACCGGTGAGCATCACATCAGTCACCCCGGCCCGGCCCTCCCTCCGAGTTCTTTTGCACAATCCAGATGCAGCCTTTACGTCGACCCAGCGGCAACGTTCAAATAATTCGAGATAAATGCCATATTTCTCTCCGATACTCGACTAACCCAGCCTTTCATTCATTCTGCCGCCGCCATGCTCCCATTGTGCTCGCTGCGCAATCGCTGCGTGTACTGAAGTGAGGCTGTTGCTTTTTCTGGCTTCTGCCAGCCTCCAGGATCATGGCGTAACTGCAGTTCACAGCAATTTCCACACCTCGGAAATACTACTTACCGTCATCTCGAAGTGATGATGAGACTTTTTTCGAGCTGGAAAGCTGTGCGGGGTTCCATTCTTCAGAATATTATTGCTCTGTAGTAGACCCACAGCGCACTGCTTCAGGCCGTGCAGCAACAAGGCTCGATACGTGTTTACAGCCCTCGAGAATGATGGCTCGCGCCCAGCTGTTAACGTGTCTGACAGGTCAGAAACCATAGACAGGTTGTGCAAACGCATGGAGCCGCATGCGGCTTTTGTGCATTGTGTAGAGCCGCATGGATTTCTTAATTGTCCTTGGTTATTTTTTGTGCTCAATGTGGTCCAAAGCCTCTGTAAACCTGTAATGCAACAGCCCGAAGTTAGATGGGTTGGATGGGCAGACATGAGAAGCCGTTATTCCGGCACATCACTCCAGCTCCACCCGGCCTTCTCACTTTTTGGCATCTTGCGTGCGGCAGGTGAAATGCCAATGAGGCTCCTTCACCCATATGTTCCTCTGCTTCATGTCAGGCAATGTTTCAATGGAAAAAAAAAATCAGACACATCCAAGGGGGTTTTTTTTTTTCGTGCGGCTTTGCATAACCTGTCTAATGCCCGGCGGCTATATACATAGGCATTGTACTCCCTCTCCGTACCTCCTCCATTCCTAACTCCTAACGATCCTAAAGTAAGTACCTCAAAACAAGGGCTGAAGGCATTGTTTTTTTTTTCTTGTTGCCGGCTCAAGCAGCTTAATGCAATCTCCTGTTCGCCCAAAGATATCAACAAAACAAGGCTGTATCCAACAGGATGTACTTCTTCTCGTTGTTTCAGACTCAGGCTTTCTCATCCTCTGGTCTCGTATTAATATTAATGCACTATCGACCACATCTCATCCGGTTGACTCTTGAACCCCAGTGAGAATCCCGGCGAGGGAGATCGAGCTGGATCGAGGCAAAATGAGGTTTCTCATTTTGCCTCTCATTTTGTCTCACTCAGTGGGACATAGCTCGATCTGTCTCGATTTAAATTGAGACTAATCTAGTCCAATCGAGATGTATCGATTTCGCATCAAGGCCATCGAGGTACATCGAGTTTGCTATACTACATGGTTGTCCCATATCCTACCGCCCTCGCGCCCACCGCCCACCGCCCACCACCCACCGCCTCCGCCGCTCTCGCCGCCCTGCTACCCAACTATCTGCCGCTACCCTGCCGCTTGCGATGGATTTAATTATCGATCTAGAATGATAATATCAGACAAAAAGCGCAGAATAAAAAATATCGACTCACTTATAACTTGAGACAACGGGCGCTTGGTGCTCAGAGAATTGGACCAATCTGCGCTCTGGGATTCAACTAACTACCGAGCTCGACATCAGAAGAGGGATAGGCAAAGGACTCGTGCACACACCTGATCAAGAATACTTTGGTACGGTGTCCGTGACATCTTGTTTCGTCTTCATTTGAAATCATTATCTGGGCCGACTTATTAGAGCTATGGGGGAATGCTTGAGTGGCCAAGTACGCACCGACAAATCTTGTGCTCATGGTGCCAGGCGGCCGCTGCCGTCTGATCTTTTTTCGCTTTATTGGCTTGTTTACTGGCGTCTTGGAACACCTATGAACAAATTCGGTCTGTCACCTTTGCGTAACGCCGAATGAATGCACATACCTTCAGTTGAGCCTTTCCGAGACTGTCGAAATACGCATTGAATACTTCCTTGGTAACTTCTCCGTTATCTTCAATATATTTTTTCAAGCACAAATTTCTGTCCAAGAGAGTTAGCGAAATCCCCAATCCTTTCGCCACTTACTTTGCGCTGTTCGTTTTGGTTACGCGCATGAAATCTGTGGCAGATTTGGCCGGTTCTGTCCAGTAGATGATCAGCTGTGTTGCGTGCGAGTGCATATCTCACTTTGCGTATTAATTGTCCCCCCAACAACGAACTCCGCCCTAGTCGTGGGTCCACTGGGTTGACCGAGATGAGCGCTGGATCAAATGTGTCAGGTAAAAGGCAACACTTTAAGTAATAAGCTTACAGTGGATTATCGACCTGTGTATGGACTGGGTCAGTAATGCATCAATGAATCAAATCAGCATACCATTGAGGGCCCCGCAACAGGTATCGTTGGCGTACTTTTAACAGGCTCCGACCCGGGTTGTAACGGCACTTGACGGCCCTAGAACGGTATTAGCAATGAAATATGCAGTATGCATTATAAGCACACTCACCCTGACTAATGGGTTTCTCTATCGGAACATCCGTACGCAATGCGGCTCTTGCGAGAAGATTGAGTGCCGTGTGATCAGAGGAGGGAGGTGCCGCAACGGGGGGCGGGATGGGTGGCGGTGTTGGTATCGATGAAACCTCGGATGAAATAGCAGGGAGAGCCGAAGACGCAGATGAGGCCGCAGAAGATGTAGACGAGACATCAGGGACAACTGGGGACAACGCAGTGGGCGCCGAGACCGAGCCAGATGTAGTCGAGATAGCAGCGGGACCTGGGGAGGACACAGACGAGGCCGAAGCAGATGTGGACGGAATAGGAGGGACAGCCGACGAGGATGCAGAGGCAGCCGAGGTGGAGGAAGACACAGACAAGATGTCAGAGGGTGCCGAGGCCGACAAAGAGGTAGATGAAGCTGGCAATGGCAGCGGAGGATCCTCGGTGTGGAGTGTTGGCGCAGCTGACAAGGGACCAGCTGTAGAGGCCAAGGAAGTTGGGCGCTTCGGACCGCGGGTTGTGACTGGCTTCGGGTTCAGCGCTCTCGGCTTGGCCACTGATTTGCTCTTCTTCGGAGCTGGTTCGGGTGCTGGGGGAGCGGTGGCGGACCTCTTATTTCCCACCACCAATCCATGCTCGTTGGTATCGGCTTTGGTCACGTTGTTGTTGAGATCGTCGTCAATGTCGAATTCCAGCTTGATGGGTGCCTTATTTGTGATGTATGTCGTCCGCCAGCCAGGGAATATCTCTGTCGCGATGCGGTGCAATTTGTACATAATTGGAGTTCTGGGAACTGACGGCGCATTTCACCAGCATAATAGTTCCGAACCACCGACGTAGCATTACTCCACTTGTCGGGGAGTTTGCTGATACTAAGCAGATGCGACCAGATGTGGCGTGCATGGGCACGCATCGCTTTCACATGTTTGCCAGACACAGTCTTGCCGTCTTTGTCCTGGATGTACCAGAACATGACATTCACATCGTCCTTGACGAGACGTCCAGAGCCGCGCTGGGTAGTTGAGTCAGACATTTTTGCCTTTCCCTTCGTTTCTTGGCGTTCTTTGTCCGCCTCGGGGAATTTGTCCTCCGTCCAAAATTTGACTGAAGGATAGTCGTCGGCAGATAGCACACGGAGATGATCAGTGCTGGATGATGCAGGAAGAAGAGGTGTCGAGATATTGGCAGTAGTTGAAGCTGAGGAGGATGAGAGGTGATCAGACACGGCCGCAACGAGAGTATTATAGGTGGTGCTTGGAAGACATCAGTCGAGACTCGAGGCCCTAACTGAATTGAGGGACATACCTAAGGGTGTCGTAACGCAGTTTCAAGTCCTCGTATGCTCGTTGAGTTTCTTGCTGCTGGCTTTTCAAGGTGCTGCATGCTTCGACGACTTTGATATACTGCAGGTTTCTATGGTGAATTAGAGACTGATGGGATGCTTCAGCGATGGGCCGAACTCCATCCAGAGGGTTGTGTGGGGGTCTGAGTCGATTCAATAAGGTTAGATATGCCAGGGAAATGCCAGTTCTGCCGTTACCCAAAGACTGGCTGAAGCTGGATCTATCGTCGGCTGATTCAGGTTATTGAACAGAGTGGTTCCTCCAAAAGAATCTTGCTGGGGACTCAGAAGGTGCGACGACCGTCGGAGAAAGTCTGGAGACGTTCCAAGAGTATGTGAACTAGCAGTGCTGCAAGAGCCTGTAGGCACAGGACTGGTACGGAAGCTGGGGGTTTGCGGTTGGAAGAGTTGGGAGGATTCGGGTGGAGACCAATCCATATTATCCGGGACCGAGAGTGTTGTTTTGTCGTTGTTGTGGTCGAGGAGGAGAGGAGCGCGGTCACATGCTTACGCGACCTTGGTCCACAAGGATATTTTTCCTTGGATCTGGCCCGCAAAATTCACCTGTTGTGTGCCCTGAGTCGCACTTGGGACAATTTTCTGGACCATACCCTAGCATGAATATTTTGCCTTCAAATTCTCACCTCAATCAGTCTACACGCCGTCGCAGTGGAGTAAGAAGTGCAGTAGATAGTAATGCTGGCTATACAAATCTTAATAATCTTCTGTATCCTTCTCTGCTGTACCCGACATGCTCGTTACCTCCAAGCCCAATTTGTGAACCACAAAAACCCTCCCATCGTCATCGAAAGGCACCATGCCAACGACCAAGGAGATGGAATCCACCTCAATGACATCCATAGCCGCCTCCTCATCCAGCGCATCGCAAACCCAAAGAACCTTGGACGACATCTCCAAAAGTTCGTTGTCTGGGGCAGAATATTGCCGAATGAGAGCCAACGTAACCGTCTCTCCATCGACTTCTGTCTGGAAGAAAAACTGGACCTCGCCGTATGATTCTTCCCCAGTTTGAGGATCTGCAAACTACAAAGTAAACTCAGATCCCAGGAATTCAATCAGAGAAAACGACCTACCCGCACATTCCGTGCCATGCGAACTTTATGCAAAGCCTTTTGCTTCTCTTTCCACGCTCTGCGTGCAATTTGACCATTCGGCAGCTGCAGTCGTGCCCATCGTTGAAGGGAGGGCAAGAAACCTTCCGGGTACGTTTCCTCAGTAACAGCCTCCAAGTAGTCTTTTATTGTGTCGCCCTGCACTCCTCGGATGACCTGACTGAATTCATCCTTGGCACGCTTTAGGATATAGCCGCCGCCAACATCTTCTGATCCATGGGGAAGTTCCGGATCAGGCTCGAGGTCGGGAATAAGAGACTTGAGCGCGTTAACTTGAGCGCGGCGGATGCCTCGGCGGGATAAATTAGTGTACGGATCCGAATGTTGCTTCATCTCCTCTCCGAGATTGCCGATAGTACGCTCCATGGTCCATTGAGAATGATACACGCCAGGTCCCAATCTGATGGTCTCGGGCGCCTCGTGGAGTAAGTTGTGCAGGCTTTGTCGGCAGAAATGTAGACGAGAGACCTTCCTCTGGTAATAAAGGTCCTCAAATTCCTCATGTGCCTCACAAAACATTTGGTGAGTTTCGACGACCTCAGCTCTCGAAATTTTCCACTGATAGGTGAGGCGGAATCCGCAGACGATTTTGCAATAATGGCGGAAGTAGACTTCGGGGAGAATGCCGTACAGGAGACCAGGCCCAAGACCAAAGAGGTAAGTGAGGCACTCCTGCGCCTTGTATCCGCTGTTAATCTTCTTGGCGATGTTTCGAGGAGAGCGATCAAATGAGCCAGGGAGATATGGTGTCGCGGCTGCAACTCTCTCGCCATGCTTCTCCCAGATCTCGTCAACCAACACAGCCCAAAGCCATTTGGCGATGCTATCGCTTACATCGCAGTCAATGGTTCCGGTCCAGAGGCCGAGGAAAAGGTCGAATAAGTTCAGGATAAGGTGCATGTTATCACCAGGGAAGCAAGTCGGAACAGGTGAAATTCGGCTCAAGCCACTGAAGATCGTAGGTTTGACTATCCCTGTCTCCAGACGGCGCTTCTGGTGCTGAGAGTCATTTTTAGCCTCGATCACCGTGAAAAGCGCTGCAAGGTATTCGCTGGGAGAGCCAACAGGCAGATTCCTGCCTGAGATATCGGGATGATCACAGCCAGCTACTGTGTAGTTGTCGGGCTTTAGCAAAGCGGGGGAAATATGCTGAAGCGCGGGGTTTATGTCGGCTTTTGACTGGACAGAACAGTCGGCAGCCATAGGCACCCGTATGCCCAACGAGGCCGTCCATCATCACCATCCTGGGTGCGTCTGCCATGGCGAGGTGGAGGAAGGGTCGGCTGGTAAAGACACGGTCTTCACTTGCATCCCAAATTTTGAGTCCTTCTTTCATAAGCGCAGCCGCATGATACAGACCGGGAAAAAGGAAAGATTCAACAACTTTTATCTTGTTCGGACCTGGGAAAATACCGCCAGGGACAACGAACTTTTTTTTGTATCGCAAATTGTTGTCGAGATCGAGGAAAAACCCAGATATAGATCCAACAGTCGGACTGTTTCATCGCGTAAGCTGCGCACCATCAATGGAGAGTAGGAGAAGGGAGTCGTCGTCGCCGATAAGGCCTTTCTCTACGGCGTCGAGGTAAGCTGCCCCGTGATAAACATCATCGTATTCATCAATTTGGATGTGTTTGCCGTCGGGCGTACGCTGTGCGCGGATCTCGGCGGTACGTTTCTGTCGGTGTCGCATGTGCTTCGCTCCCTTTTTGCTACGCCAGAGAGCTTGGAGGACCGGTCCGATTGGGATGGTATCAAACTGTCTCAATGGGACCTTGTTGATACCCGCCACTGTTTTGCAGATGGAGGGGATCGTAACGCGGACTGCAGCATTTCGGGCATTCGTCTAGCTCGGCCCAGTGGGCGGTGTATGCGACACACGAATTCGGACACATGTCATGGGTGATGGGAACGACACCGAGACCACTGTCATCCAATGACGCTCCTTCCAGAGCTTTGAGAAACAACTGCGCAGTCTCGATGTCTTGCACAGCAGACAGAGGTTCGTAGATGGGCCGCTCGGGCGCTGGAGGAATATTCTCGCGGGGACGAGGGTCGATGGGAGTGTCAGATTGCGGAGGCATCGGAGATGCTGCTCGCGGGGAGTCTGGAGGGTCCTGTGATTCATGTTCGTCACAAGGATCCACTATACTTCCTGGATCGGGGGTATCTTCCTCCTCGGGCTGGGGCAGAGCTCAACTAATGGCCTCACAAGAATTGGGGATAACGCACCAAGGACTTTCCAAATCCATCAGAGTCTCCGACTGTGAGTTGAGGACCGTCGTCGGAAAAACAGCATCGTAGCAAAGCCATCGCTTCTTTGCGAGTCCTGCGAGCTCGGCGCGGGATCTGAATTTGCAGGACTAGCCAGCCGGCGCCTCTTTCGAGACGACGCGCCTCCGTTGTTGCAGTGCTTCTTCGGAGATGATAGATCTGTAATTGCGGGACCGAGATCATTGTCAACGGAAAGGCCGAGTGAGGCGGCGTGGTCGTCGAAGGCGCGCAAGAGATTGCGGTAAGGCGCGTGTCTATACCATGTCGTACGAGAAACGGCCTGGCGGACAGATTTGCAGAATTGGGGACAGTCACAATAAAACTCTTCGGCAGAGTCAGGAGAAGTAAACCTGTGATGTACTAGAATAACAGTCCGGTCACATCAGTAACACGTTGCGGGTGATGAGCCCCGAACGAGCAACCGAGCTGTAGCGAGCTACGCGATCGGAATCAAACGGGCCCGATCGCCAGTGAACCACCGCAAGAGTGCGAACGGGGACAGAAAAAGAGGAACGGCGGAGGAAGAACAAGAAAAAAGAGGAAGAGAAAATGAAGAGAAAAAGGCGGAGAGTAAATAACTATCTGCAGCGGCCTGAGCGAGGAAAACATAACTGGGTGCAGATAGAGTGAGGTGAATAGAAACAAAATTGAATCTGCATCGAAGAACAGCGTAAAAACAGAACAGCGTAAAAACAGAAATAAAAGGAATAAAAGAGACAAGACAGAGATTGCCCACTCACCACCACGCTGCAAGCAGCCCCAAAATAAATAGAATACCGAGTCGGACCGCAGTGGAAATGTTGGGAGGCATTGGCCAATTCAACTGATTCAGGTGTTTTGGGGGCAAGGAAAACGTCGAGGTTGGTGGTGGTTGATGATGAGGGGCAAGACTTCACGGTCGGCGCAGACTAATTTATGCCCACCGGCTATAGCCTCGCTTGAATATATCGGGCTGTGTGACAGGTAGCCGAGGGCACTGACAGTGTGTGCCGTATACGACGGCCAAGTCCCTGATATCAGGGAAGGGGACTGTCCTGTGGGAGGCGCTGGACCGTGGTCTTTCGTACGTTGATGTGTTTGATGGCCCGCGAGAATTTCGCCGCAACCATCGCAGGCCGAAAAATTAACAGTCCAAGCGAGGATCAACCACAGTCCCAGAGATCCGCTGGGTTGGCTCCCCGCCTAAACAACGACACCCCCCCACCCATTTTTCCGGCAAGTATTTGCATTTACTGTTGTACCACAGCCCCAGGTGGCTTCAATGAGAAATAAAAATATTCTCGCATCTTAACGCGTATTTTAAGCATAATACTCGAGTGGATTGTCCTTTGAGAGGATAAAGCTACTTGCTGGACTATTTGGGACGCGTCGTTGACGCGTCGAGTTCTTGACACGGTGCACGTGATCAATAACGCGTCCGTTTGTCCCGCAATTGTCCCGAGCCCAACCCGAACCTCACCCTGTGAATTATCATGGGGTCGTAAACATCCCATCTTGACTTTTCCTACTCCACAATCATGTCCCCGAGCAAGCAGTCTCAAGGGTTTCTACTACCGATGTGAGTCCAGTGCTTTTGTTTTGCCGTTCCTTTGCTAAGAATCATAAACTGCACCCGCAGGATATTCCAACTGTATTTTTGACCTCAGCGCTTGTCATTGGCGCTTATCTCGATGTGAGGATCATAAACGGTACCCGCAGGATATCCCAACTGTATTTTTGCTGACTCCCTGCTAAATCAGCCCTAACTCAAAAACCCTGTGGATCGAGGTCAGTTACTGTCCAAATCTCCACGAAGAAAAACTCACTGGACCCTCAGAGAGGTTTTAGACGTGATTCGGGCTAGCCATCAAGCTGCGCGCACACGCTGGCCCCCAGCGAGGCCGAAGCTGCCCAAGATCTGATTCTGGAGAACATCATTGGTAAAATTGTCAGTTCATGGGCGAATCTCTTCGGAAAAGATACTCACCTCAAATAAAATACTCAGCCTACCTCTAGGATATCCCCGAGAGGATGTTGAGGCGTTTGGGGCTGTCCGTCACCGAAAGCGTGTATGCCGCCCGCATCGGCAGACTCTCCGCCGGATCAGTACCTGACACAAAACCTCAAGTATCAACGTCTGTTTCTATCGCAATCCCTTTTAAAAATGTACTAAGTACACCTCTAGGATGTTCTAAATCTTATGTACGGGTGCTATGGCCTGCCTGCCGCCCAACGCGTGCGCGTTGACCACGTCGGTGCGGCCTCCACATCAGATGCGCCACGACCCAAAACCCTTGGTATACTGGTCAGTTATCCCCAGAATGCCTTCGAAAGCAATACTGAAATCACCTCTAGGACGTACCCGAAGGTTTTACAAACGCTTTGGGCCGCCCATCGCTGAACGCGTGCACGCTGTCCACGTCGGCGACGCCTCCCCACCGGATCAGCCCCCAATATAAAACTATCGGTATTAAGGTTGATCCTCGGCCTATCCACTTCAAATAAAATGCTCACAGGAACTATAGGATGTTCTCGAGAGAGTGTACAGGCGTTTGGGGCCGCCCGCCACCCCGCTGCCAAACACCGTGCGCATGCAAAGTCAATACGGTGTGTACGCAGCGTCGACGTGGCACCGTCATGCGCAATGGCCCTCCACCTAACGTGAGTCTTGCTCGGCCATTTTTGGCCCGCACATCTTCGTTAAAGACCCGCCTGCAGGTCCGCTGCCGGTCGCGTGCCGCTACTTTGGTGCAAAAAAATTGGCTAGCACACGATGCGCTGCACGCTCCCACACGCGGGCATCGTCGATTTCCCCACACCCCACGGCCGCTCACGTAACCTACAACGGGCCGTAGTTTGTCAGTGTGCAGGAGTGGCATGCACTTGAGTCCGTCTCTTCTCGTTTCCCTTCTCTCTCTTATCTCCGCACCCCAGCCACTTCTGTATCATCATCCTCCGCCAAAGGCAACCCCATTATGCGAAAAAAAAAATGTCTTAGGGCCCACCCTTCTATGCCGCAAACCAATGCTCTCCCTGGGTCTGCGGCGTCTTCCATGACCCGACCCAAATCGCTCAGCAACGTACAGATTCCCAAATAGGAAATCCCACCGCAATCGAATTTGAGGGGTTATGAGACTCGACCCTTACTATCGACCTCAACCTCGACATGGGTATACCTAAATTCTGGGAGGTGCGCCCACCCAACTTGATCTTCTTCTGCCTCACAAACTCAATCAAAGTGTATTGCGGACGCCGCGGAGGAATATGATTTCCTCCAGCTCACGGTCAAAGAAGGCTTCAAGCACGGTAGTGGAGAATGCCGGCCCATTCTAATGGGTGTGGATGCCAGGTATGTGGATTGGCATTCTGATATGCTTTCTTACGCGGGAGTCTAGTATTTGGATGTACCAAGCGGACCGCGCTGTAAAGCACGGCAACATGAAGGCTGGTCCAAACCCTGCGCTCCGAATCCTGTATTACAGGCTTGTTGCTCTGCTTGCGCTCCCCCTGCGTATTGTGTTTGTCGAAGATGGACCAGAACGCCTCGAGGTCAAGCGCGACACCCATGTCTTGACTCGTGGGTCATCCGCTTACGCCTCAATTCCGCGAGTTGGTTCGCCAGTTCGGCTACCACTGCCATGTGGTATATGCTCTCCCTTTGTGCAATGTATACAGGGACTGATGCGATAAAATTCAAGGCGCCGGGGGAGGCAGACGCAGAATTAGGACGTCTCGCCTCCGAAGGGTCTGATTGACATAGTCCAAACGACGGATAGCGATGTCTTTCTGTTCGGAGCGCCCACGGTGATTAAAATGTAGGCTGCATAATCCGGTTCTCAGATCTCTACTGATTTATTTATGTACAGTCCTCAAAAAAAGGCAGATGGCAACAACGTTACTGTCTACTCGTCGGAGAAGCTCTTCATAAACCCCGGGATCTCACTTACGCGTGGCGGCATCTTGCTGATCGCGCTGCTCGCCGGCGGAGACTATCATAAGGTATTACATTTTTCAGAGGTGTTTCTTTCATTATTGATACGAAAGCAGGGAATCCCTGGCTGTGGCATCAAAACTGCACATGCTATTGCCCGCGGTAACCTAGGTGACTTATTGCTGCAGAAAGCCTTGGAGAACCCTACTCCTACCGCCGCATTTTTGGAGTTTCTGACCGTGTGGGAAGACCGAACTTTGTGTTGTACTTTCTACCAATCCTCACGGACATCTGGGGCGCAGATACCAGGCTCTTTCGGCTGTGATTGCTGAAAACACTATCCTTCCCCGATATTGACGTGATTTTCGCCTATGTACATCCAATCACCTCGTGGTCTGAAAATCATTCGCCTCCCGACAATCACCACTGGGGCCTCGCTCGACCTAATCTCGCTGGGATTGCGAGATTTTGCCAGAATCAATTCGGGTGGGACGCGCCGGCCATTGCAGCCAAGTTCAGTAAAAGTTTATATCCGGGCGTGGCGGTTCAGTCCCTTCTCAAGGTCCGTTTATCGTTCTGCATTCTTCGCTTAAATTCTGATGTAATCGCTGTAGCCGTATGATTTGTTGGTGCTATTGGAAGCACACGTAGAATCAGGACTCAGTTCCGATGACGATTTTCCGCGGTCGGCGGTCCTTCGGGTCCTGCAAAGTCGGACTACCATGGTGCAGAGCCATACTTTCAAGCAGTATAAGGTTGAGATGAGCACCGGTGCTCTCAATCTTCGTGTGAAGGCGGCAATACGCGCGTCGGCATTCACCGCTCCGACCCTTATGATCAAATGGATCCCCGCTCCGATTATTGACTATGCGCTTCCAGATCTTGTTTCAAGGTCCAAAACTTCGGCCAAAGTCACCAAATCTAGATCCAAGCCTCGAGGTTCTCGCATGTCTGCGATGCCGCAAGGAAAGTCTCGCACTCCAGGTCCTTCCAAAATTTCTTGTGCGTAGTTTTACATTTATATATGCCGGTCGCGGTCTCTTACAGTCGCCAGTCGCCGTCCAGGACATCATTGACCTTACCACACCTGAGCCGGAAGGTCGGTCTTCAATTTTTCGGATCTGTACCCACGGAGTTGACATTTTGTACAGATTTGACCGGCCGCGCACCTGTGTACAGGGTAGGTTTTCGCTTTCGTTTCCAATATTCCTTTGCTAACCTCGACTCAGGGGCGATTTTTGTTAAGGTTCAGCAAGTTAAAGGGGATGTATACGTATTTATTTGCATTGAGTCTTGTCGTAGATCTATAGGGGCTCAATCCATCTTGCTTTCCATGTCTGACGTCCCCCCGGTCTTTGCGACACTTTTTCGAGTGATTCATGAGCCACATGAAGCTGACCAGCCTCATCGCAACGAAATTGAGGAAGATATCGAGGCAGAAGGCGAAACTTTACCGGATACCGAACACGATGATGGTGAACCTGCAGCATTGGACATATCGCAATTGCAGGAGTTTCTTCTGGATGCCTCGAAGGGTGTTACATCTGACACGGACAAGGAATACAAACGGTGCGCTTGAGCCTAGTCACAAGTCGACTTGACTTACATACGTCCACACAGATTGATGCAAAGATGTCTCAAATTCTTGAAGGACACGAAGTTAATTAAACAAGACGATAAATTCTTCACCAGTACCCCGGATAAATTGGTTCCGTTGTGTATTTGTGCTTGGATTATGCATGAGTGAGTGTCGCTGCACCGAATTTGAGTTTACTGACATGATGTAGATGTGACGAGCGCAATTTCGACGGCACCATGAAGCCGCATGATCAGAAACGGGACAGCTACAACCATGCCCAGAAGATGAGAGCCTCTATGACTTATGCCTTCGGGCGTTTGTGTGGTCTCGGCTCGCTCCCATGGCACGAAAGTGAGGTAACTGGGCGAATGGTTGGTAACCCATCTGTATCTGAGACAGTCGCCACGTACATGACGAGCCTCCGTCGCCGTAAGGTATCTTCAGCCATTATCTTTGGTTACCAAAGAGTCATTTGATGAACAGGTGCGCGCCGGAGAAACAGCGACAAGCGCCCGCGCTATAACACAGGTCAGTCGTTTCAAATCTCCCACGGCAGTCAGCTCACGAGGTTTAGGAAACGCTGTTCAAGCTATATCACTTCAACCATCAACCAGAGGTTTCAGAAATTAAAGAATATGCTGCGGGTTCTCGCAAGACTTCCAAGCTCCCAACCGACTGGGGGGGTGGACGTGCAAGAAGATTGCTTATGTTGGCATATGTGCTCTCATTCCTTTGCCTCCTCCGGTTCGACGAGGTTTTGAAGATACAATGCATGATATTGAATGGATTTCGGACACCTGCATCAAGCTAACGCTGCCATTTCGGAAAACTAACCAATTTGGTGGTAAGCCGCATCTCTCTGACACCGGATTATTTGACCCAGAAACGGTTAGGTGTAAAACCCTTTTATCTTCACCTGCTTCTGCCACACCTCGCTCATTTATGCCCCGTTCGAGCCCTCGCGGAATGGTTAAAGGTATCCGGAATCACTGATGGTTATTTATTTCGTAAAATGGCATCGGGCGATCGCGTTTCGCCACAGAATTCACCTATGGTATGCTACGCCTTTGTTATCGCTTATCCCATTCATCTTTTATCCAGACCAGTGATTTCTTCCTCGAAATGTTCCGGAACAATTTGCTGGATATCCGAATCGACCCTTACCCCTACGGAACGCACTCATTTCGCCGAGGCGGTTGCCAATGGCTGTACACATGTTGCCGTTGGGGCTTGATTCGAATCTGTGATTGGGGCGGCTGGAGTACCGAGTTCAGCAGCCTTACAATCGTGAAATACCTCATCTCTTATGTGGATGATCCTTCTGAGCGGCGGGAGGACTATATGAATCCGAATCGTCCACCGTCCTTAAAATGCTTTAGCTGTGGTAGAACCTGTTACTGCATTTAGTTGTTTAATCCATCTGGTTTTTGTCGAGTCTCTGCTCCGTTCGTTGTTTCTGAAAACACTGAGTGAATGAAACGAAATTGGGTGGTGCATGAGATCTAAAATGACTTCGAATTGAATGTAACAACGACAAAGTAATTTACTCCTCATCGTCATCGGCGTCCATCTCCCCGGCATCGAGACCCTTCAATTTGCGGTAGTGAGCTGCAATCATCGCAGGCTTCGTCATTTTGTAACGCTTGCCCCCTTTGCGATACATTAATTCATCTGGGGTAAGCTCGCACAGTGCCAACTTTGCCAGTCGTTCATTCTCCGCCTTCCGTTCCGTTGCAAGTTGTTTGAGTAAGGGGGTGTATTTCATCCGTTGAAGGGTTCCGGATTTGTCATGGACCGAGTAACGGGTCCAGAACTCGTCCAGTGTTGTAGCTGACATCGCGTGAAAGAGGACCTGAATTAAATGCATATTAACAGAATCCGAATGAAAACGGCAAGCTTACCTTCCAATCAAACCATATTTTTTTGACGCCTCTCCACTGGCTGCCTTTCCAATACCTGTAGACGATTGGCCAGTAGACAAGAGCGATGGGAACACCATTGATTTTGAGTGGTGAGTTCCCCTTCCAATGCGGGATATTGTCGTCCCATTCGGATAACAAGTCTTGAATGCAGTTTGCGTAGCTCTTTGCCGGCGGATCGGGGACCTCCGTTTCAGTAAAGGTAATAAATTTCCCACCCGCTAACTTCAATGTGCGGGTAGGAGCGTTTTCGTCGTCGTCACTGTGCCCGGTGATGTCGGATGAGACCGCTGTTAACCTGGTTACATCCACCGCTGAAGAATTATTAATAGTCCACATACGCGTGCTTTCGGATTCAGGTGGGGGGGGCATCGCGGAAGGAAAAGGTGGAAGTGACGTTGAAGAGGATACAAGAGGTTCCACACTGGTCATTTGGACATCCGAACTCGACTGCGATGTATTAATCCCGTTGTTTTGAACAAGTGCGAGCAAATCCGTCAAGATATCAGCCGCAGTTTTGTTCTGCGGTAACGGTGACGGCGTCTGTTTCGGAATCAGTTTAAAGACGCTCTATAGATGGAGAAACGCACCGGATCGAAAATACTTTCGTTTGATGATGGTGTCTGTTTCGGAATCAGTTTAAAGACGATCTAGAGATGGAGAAACGCACCGGATCGAAAGTACTTTCGTTCTGAGGTTGCATTGTGCTCCCTGCTGTTCGGCTGATATATATTGACGCGTTGACATCCGCCTGGTCCGTACAAGGCTTGTACGGATACTTCTCAACAATCCGCTTGGCCTTAATTGAATTCTCGTGAGTCAAGTGATGGAATTGTGCCAAAAAGAAAATACCCAAGGCATTATGGCCGCTTTTTCCTCAGCCGTGCGCAAATCCTTAGAGCGCTCCGTAACCGGGGCATTTGGTACGCGTACACCATCAACGCCGTGGAACAAGCCCTCCCGACGCACAGTAGATATCTTGGGTTTGGTCTTCTTATCCGCCTCTGGCTTGCGAGAGCCTTTGTGCGCGTTCGTTGCGCCCGGAAGGATACTGTCACCTGGGTATGAACAGATTGATATATCGACAAACGTAACCACATACCTCGTCCAGTGTTCCTTGTCTTTGCTGAATGCCGTGAGACGCTGTGTGAGCGCAGCCTTATTGCCGGAATGAGGAAGCTTGAAGCTCTTGCAATGCTCCGTCAATACGGCATTGGTGAGTGGTCCCCTGCGCGCCAGTTAGAATCAATACATTAGACGTATCAGTTCACTCACAGATTAATATACTGTGTCGTAAACCCGTCGGGCCCATATTCACCGGGAAACGGGAGCGCCTCGTCTCTTGTTGTGTCCTTCGGCATGGAACGCCTGCGGCAGTCACTGCAAGCACGGAGGACGAGGGCTGAGAGCTCGCAGAGGGAGAAGACAATGAGAGGGACGATGACGAGAGCTAGGCCGAGGGCGATGCGAGACGCAGAATGGAAAGCGGCGCCGTTGCCGCCCCTGACCATGGCGCCGCCGTCGATCACATCGAGCGCACCGAGCCTGCAGAGGACGGAGCTGTGAACCGGGGAATCAGTTCGGTTACGTGAGCGGACCGATCGAACCGAAAACATCCCAGTCCTAAGCGAAGGGACGGTCCCACGCGATCGGCGGAACATCCCGGGTGACGGGACTGTTGTTCTCCAGGAAGAAGCCATTTCAAAAAGGCAGCAAGGCAAAAAGGTTCCAGGAAGTATTTCCTGGTCGGCGACGCACGCGTCGACAAGCAAGTTTTTGACAGGTGGCGGTACGCCTACTGATGTGAGTCGAATTGAGTCGAAAATTTGGGTACCTGCGTTGAATTTGAATTTTCACTATCGCAGTATGTATTCATTCATCGAAATTTTAAAGTCATTACAAAACTATGCATGACAAACTGAGTGTTGTCTCTATCTGCCTCGATTTGACTCGATTTCTCGATTTGGCTCGATCTCCCTCGCCGGGATTCTCACTGGGCTTGAACTCCCGCATTTGTCAACATCAAATTTCAACATTTGGACCTCGAAGATCTGAATCCTCTGATAGGATTTGCTCTCGAGGTCGCCATTTCTTTGTTTCTTTTTCACGCGGTCTTCATATTCCTGGCGCCCCTTTTCGCCTGATGCATGATGCCGAAAGCCGATCTCACAGGAACCCCAACATTGGTGGCGGCCAAGTGCACCATGGATCGATGAATATATTAGAAGGGAAGGGACATATGTTCGATAGTCTACCATTCGGGTTTTGGATTTTTATACACAACTCTTATGACATTAGAAAAACTGAATAGATTTTGGAGGGAGAACACCAGTTGGGCGTCTTTAGTGAAACTCGCCGGGTCCCTGTAAAACGGATGTTGAGAATAGCACACTGCTAAAGCGCGGAAAACACGTACAGGACCAAAGAAACCTTGGTCGGGAAGAGGCAGTCGTGGGCATTGCATCAAGTCGCAGCCCTCAAAAGGCCGCGTATTTCCCCTCCAGTCGATCTCGACGCCGGGCCACTCAATCCCAAAAAATATGACGATTCCGCAGATGGCGATGGCGGCGGAGAATGCAGCCGTAGTGATGCTGAGTGAGTACGGGTAAGTGAAATTTCAGGACATCTTGCCAAACTTACTAGTTGTATTTGCTCCACCACGCAAGGTAGCGCCGTTTGATAAAGACATTAAAGAGGTAGCCGATTGGGACGGCCGGCCAGACATTAGCCAAGGAGTACGGCGCCCAGATGAGGCCGCCCGAGAGAAGGACAGGGAAGTGCAAGTACTCCAGCGCTTTGATTTTCTTGCGCAAGAAATACACGGGGAAAGGCAGAACAGCACCAATCAAAAAACCCCAGAGCAGCACGTTGTAGATTCCTCCCGCACCAAACATGCGTTTAGGACCAAGGGTGCCCTGGCCAGCCAATCAGTCTGAGTGTTTGGAATGAAAGTGAGAAGGAGGTACCCAGAGGACACTGTAAGATATCCATAGTTCAGTGGGCACTCTCCGTATAAGAAGTCGACTAAACGTACCTCGCGGTGAAAAAGGTGTTGACATCAGGACAAGTGAAATGATTGATCTGATCCGGGGTGCAGACACCAGGGATCTTCGTCATCTGGAAATTGAGGATGGCCGTACAGACGAATGTCGAAATCACCGTCGCGTAGATTTGTGTAGCGAAAGTGAGCTGCGGAGGGATATGCATATAGTGTGCAAGTTTGAGATCCGATGCCCAGCCGATTGTTTGATATGCGGTCACGAAGCCGTATGCCTGCCAGACAGTTAGTTAGGTATCAGGTTTATGTGGTCAACAGTATCTCACCTTGAAGTAGTTCATGGCAGTGGCGTTTCCTGGGAACCAAAGTCCGCCGAAGAGCTCCGCTATGACGTTTAACGTGACCCATACATTGGTGGTTGACTGGGCAAAACATCGTTCAGCAGTGAGATGATAGGACGCGTTTTGACGCACAGCGATGATTCCAATCGGGATCACGAAAATGACGGCGAGGAACACTGAATTGGCGGTAAGATCTCGGTGCAAGCCTCTACCTCACGTTTCATACCTCCGTACAAAACAACGGCGGGAGACGTATTGGTCGGATAGATACCGACCCCCACCGCACCGACTATAATCGCAAATACCAGGACCCTGGTGTGGTCGACAGTCAGAAGAGTGTGGGAACGCCGACATGACGACTTGCATGAAGTATTGCCACTCGGGGACCTCTTTATAGGACTCCATCAGGCGAACGTGGACATCCTTGTGGATTTCAGACGTTTTTTTCCAACTAAGCATGCTCCGGAATCCATGGACAATCTCGCGGCGATGATAGAGGAATGCGTGGCTCAAGGTGGCCGTGTACAGCGCAACTATGTAGACAGCATGTCAACGCCGACAACGGGTGATTCGAAACCACGGTAACTCACAAAAGACACCGTACGTGAGCGCACTGGATGTGGACAAACTGGAAACACCATGTTGGGGCGTTATACAACAGCGCCGAAAATCTGGAAACTCACTATGCCGGCGAGTAATTCTCGTACATGGTTTGATTGAACATGGTATCACTTCCCACTGCGTTAGCAACCGAGTACAGGCTGGCCGTGTTGTCAAACACAAGCTGGAAAAGTCGATTCAGTTGTTATAACATGGATAGTGATTCATACAGACGGGAGAATTAATGGGCAGATAGCCGCTTTGCCACGAATTCGTATACCACAGTGCTGCGATTATCGGGACGGTGAACAGCGTCTAAAAAGTGAAGTTGAGTACTTTTCAGGTACTAAACACCAGACGCACGCCTAGAAAGAACTGGATACAAAAAAAGGTCAATGTACCAATATATTTAGCAAATCATCACTTGCGTTGAAAGTTGTCTAAGAAGCTTATCAGCGGCTAATTTACGATTTAAAAGTTCACTGACGAAAAACGGGTTAATCAGAGGGTCAATGATCATCTTGAATGAGGGTCTCCGTCAGTTCGAATTCAGATTTCGAGAGACAATGGAGGGACTAAGACGCACCATATTCCAGTCGAAAGTCGGGATTGGATTTAAGCCGAGTCCAAAGGTGCCTGTGATTGCGGCCAGAGAAACATTTGTGGGATCGATCCAGGTGATCCAGTTGAAATACGAAAGCGATTGACAAATGAAGCTGAACTCAGATCATTAATTGGGTTAAAATACCGAGGGACAAGGAAAAGCGCACTCGGGGAACCAGAAGTAAACGAACATGGCGCAGAAGCAATATAGGAACCAGCGCAGCTACGGGCGATTTGCATTTAAGGACGAGGAAGGAAGCAAAGAGGTACATACTCTCGACACGGACCATCCATTAGCAGCGGTTGCTTTGTCTGAATGGAATGCCCTCTGTGACGCATTACACTGATGCTAGTTGGATATTATTTAAGGACTTACATTTAGCGCGATTGTCTGTCCATAAAGGGTGGATGAGGTACTGCTGGCGAAAAAGTATGTGCATTTACCGCCAAATTTGCGGGCCTAAAGTGAACGGAAGTGACGTCAAATCTGGTCCCGACTCGAGAGAAAGAAAAGAGCCTACCAAATCGCATGGGCGGGGTACACCAGGAATCGTCGCGTGAGACCAGCCAAACCATATCCGATTAGGTTCGTGGACAGCCCTACGAGTACTGCGTTCCAAGTTTGGAGATCAGCTATAGGTCCTTCGGAGGTTCAAATATGTAAACTGACTTTGATAACCAAAGCTGTAAATCACGAGAGAGAAATCAACGGCCTTGTTATCCAAGACTTCTCAAAGATGCCAAACCTGAGCGCCCAAGACTGGGATTACAATTAAACCAAAGAAAAGGAAAAGGTGAGGGAGGCTCACCTGGTTGAAGTACAGCGGGAGATATTGCACCCATACAATCTGCATGTATGTCAATTTTCGAATCGAGGACTGCATACGCAGGACGCACATCATTACTGTTCATGAGATGGAGGAACAAATTAGATGAGGGTCATGAGAAGAAAATGAACTAGCGAACGTATACGGCGAGCCGAATCCTACGTTGGCCATGATCTGCCCGTGTATATTGATGAGCTGGTACCAGATGAACGACCAGGCTGCTTACCGTGATGAGCATATGCTCCTTGGGGTTGAAGGGTCCCCTACGGAATCGTTCGAGAAACAAAGAGAAGAGAAGAGATCAACCACGCACGGGTTGAGCGACCAGACGTAGCCGAAGGTGACAAACTCTGTGTCCGGAAGAAGCTCCATCAATTTGGCGAGCGGGACGGCTAGGATTTGTGCAACATTAGGTCCGACGAGAATGCTCGGCTGCCTATTTAATGTGGCGTTGAATGATAACTAGGAAAAGAAGGAGATGTTTTACCGGATGCCAAAGAACTGGTTGAGGAAAGCACTGTGTACGATGGTGTTGAATAGCATACAAAGAAAGCGCTTTTTTCATGACTTACCCCGCTGTGACAAGGATGGTGCCGATAACCCAGGTGCGGAACGTATTGGCGGGTACCCGCGTATCGTCGTGATTGTCGACCACCGCACGGACTTCACTGTATGCCGAATTTATTGTAATCTATTGATCCTTTAGTCCCTCGAAATTTGAGGCTAGAGGTGCCAGAAAAGTTACCAAGGCCGCCTCGATCTTGAGCTCGTCATACAGGCGCTGGTACTCCGCAGGATGCTCCTTCAAGTCTTCGTCAAAGAGATAACGGCTGATCGTGAGTGTGTTAATTGAAAGGTGCAAGAAAGTATTGGGTGCGAATAACGAACTTGGCGGCGGCCAGAACGGCGGCGGGGAAATTCTGCAGAAATGTGTTCGTCAAAGTCTGGTTGGATGTTATACGGCCGACATACGGGGTCATCGCCATGCTGTATTCGGACATGGTGAGCACGGTATTTGGCAACGTAAAGTAGCAGCGCATACTTCGTCCACAATCCGGTGAATGATTGCCTCGACGTCGGAAACACTCATTGTCCGAGCGTGCTCTGCAGCCTCCAACAGGTCTTCTGGGACCGCTTGGATATCGGCGGCGATCACATCCTGGGAAAACAACGAGCAAGAAAATAAATACGAGGCGAAGAAACGAAATCCTGAACTTACGACGTCAACCAGGTCGGGCGCCTTCTCGAAAAAGGACACCGACGACAACTGCGCTTTCTCCAAGAAATGGGGCTCGGTCATTAGAATGTACAAGGAGGTGGGACCGAGGTAATGAAGCTGAAATACAACCCATTTATATAGCTCCAGGATTGGCCGATGTGGGCATAATGAAATACCAAATATAAAGCCGTATACGGTGGCACCAGGCAAAGGATGTCAACATAGATCACCGCCTCAAATGAGATCTTCGGAGCGTCCCATGTGCTATCTGCCAACGAATCGCCGTCGAAAGATGCCGCACCCTCATTTTGGGGGATCAGAACTGTAAATGAACTATGCGTTTGGATTCCAGTTAGAGCTGTCACAGACTTGCCGCACAGTGGATAGTATCATTAGCATGACTGAAGTGTTGATCAGGACTGTATATCCTGAAACAGCACCAAACAGATGTGTGATAGCGATGATATTTGGCGGTAGTCATCCAATGGAGAGTCGGCTTTGACGGTTTCCGGTTGATGGTTGATCTCGGCTTGATCGCGGCACGACTGCAGTCCAACATCAACACCAGGTTACCTACCAACTACAGCCCATCGCCCTGAGAGAGAAACCACGACCAAAGTCCTGTCAAATGCGACACTGATATTGCTGGAATGCTCTAAATCCGACCGCTCTGCATTGGATTGCCGCACCGTATATCGGGCTAAAGTGTCGGAGACGATCCGAGACCGGCGAATAACTTAGATCTTGTTTATCTCCTCCGCCGATATGAACCTTCCCTAAATATCCCAGTGGCCCGCCTTTCATCTCCGAGATTCGAACCTTTATTTGGGCGACATCCACGGATGATCTGACTGTTCTGACACTCCGATCAGAAATTGGACAGCCAAATGAGATAGACTGGGGAGTCAACTCTCCATGCTCCCACTACTCCCACAGTTGAAGGGCCATGCTGCGATGCAACGATGAAAAGATGGTGACCAGACGGTGAATGGTGTCGAAGATCTTCGGTCTTGGTGACGGTTCTGCGTTGGTAGTCGAGTGGATAGATCGATACTCCACCCCGGTTTCAATTTTGGTTGTTCAACTGTCATTCGCCCACCAGATGAAACCGAAGAACCTGTCCACTGATGATTTCGGTATGGATTGAAGTGGCTAGCTTTGGGATTTCCTTACAAAAAATTCGAGGTAGGATATAGCATTTCATCTTTGTAGCGTGTCTACGAGAGATGTCATTTCCTACAAAAAAGAAAATGCGAGATAACAGACCGAACGAAGAGATTTGTTTCCAATATTCTGATGGATAAAATCGTTCACGAGTCTAAGGCCGCATGGTTGTTTCTACAACGATAACTAACTTTGAATCGGTCACTGAGAGCCGCGAATCACTCAAATCCCCGAGCCACATTCGTACGCATGCATGGGCGCTTCGCTCTTGATTCAGCCGCATGGATTGATTCCAAGTTCTCACCGGAAGCAACCGATGGCGGAGATCTTTGTTCTCGACAAAAGTGTGTTCTGCGAGATAACAGGATAAGACTCAGGATAATATATTGTCAGCTAGGTCCCCTTTCGGAACGTGCTGATTTGTAGCGTATGATACATTGGCCTCAAAATGGATTACTACAGTTGTGCCATGCGCGTTTATGATTGTATTCGACTTCGGTTTGGGCTTGGTGGGTATGCCAAAGTCTTGGCGGGTTCTGTCGGTATCTCGGAATGGGACCCACAAGACGAGAGAACGGGGTTTTGCCGAGAGAAATCGAACATGAGGGGGAGATTATGTGCACAAGAGCCTATCACGTCCCTGCCAGATGATTACTGCACCTTTGAAAGCTTAAGATGGTACAGTTCATGGCGAGAAATTACCTGAAATTACGTCGTACCTTTGAGCGCTAAGATACCGGTCAGTTAGTAGTCCACCGAGCGCCCTAATTGACGGGCGCCTCCAGAGTTTCGCGCCCAGATGTCCCAGGGCGGGGTTTGAAGGCTTCGGACAGGCTCAATTTTATAAAGAGAGAGATGCATAAGTTGGATTCAACGTTAACTTGCTCTGAGGCTGCCTGCGGCCGGCAAATGGCGCCATCCTGCTGCCGAATCACGGTCTATCACCCTCAAGGTGCTGCTTCCGTGGCAATGGGCTGGACGCATATGGTCTTGTCAGAGCTTCTGCTCTTCATGCGAATCAAAGCCGGGCACGGTTATCAAAAAGTTCTCATGTGATTCGGAAAGTTTCCGGCGGCTTCTTTTTGGCTTCTTTGTTCTGAATTCATCATTAGAGACAACGCACATCACCGCACTTCGTTTCTTCAGCGGGCTGTGCTTTCCTCCCTGCCACAGGCTGTTCAATTCTTGACTGGCCCTTCTGATTGCAATACAGCACATAGGAAGCCAGGGCTGAGCTAAACCGATCCAAGCTGGCATTCTCAACCATTCGCAGTATTCAGAAGTTTCCTTAACGGAAGTTCGGCGTTGCCGCCAAGCCTCTCGTCCCACATGTGAGCTTATCTGTCTATGATGATCCCAAGATGATCCAGTCCACCGCCTCTTCCGTGCCTCCCCTACCAACCTACCTCCAACAGGACAGCCCCTATCGTCGTTATAAAAGAAGGGTCTGAAGATGATTCTCCTCAGGTCGTCTAGCTTCGTCATCTAGCACTCCTGCAGCACCATTTCTCGTCCTTTACTGGTTTGACAACATGGTTGGCTTCACGTCGTCGTTCTTCAAGTCCGTGTTCCTCGCCATCGTCTACGCCTCGTCGGCCTTGGCCCTCACCGTACCCACCGGCTCCAAGCACGCGACTCACCGCGTCCGGTCCATTGCGAACAACGTGAAGATCGAGGTTTACCATCCGGAATCGGCTTATGAAGTGAGTCGCCAAATAGGCCCCTAAATATATTATTAACATTGGTGTTCAGACCTTCGGTGCCGGGATTGACCACCCTCTGCGCAAGCGTGGTGCGAGCTTGAAGGAGGCCGCTGAATCCTTCGTCAGCTCCCACCTCGGCGTCGATGCCCAGTATCACAGCGGTTTCGCCAACGACGTCGCCTCCCACGCATACGCTCACCAGCTCATCGTAAGTTATCTCAACCCCTTCGCACAAGTACTCGCATTGATTTACTTCGTTTAGAACGGCATCATCGTTTCTAACGCTGTGACCAACGTCGCCTTCAACACTGATGACAAGGTCGTTGCTGTTGGTTCTTCTTTCGTCAAGCCTTGTAAGCATTCGTTGTTGCCATGCTGAAACGAATAACCGAGGCGCTATTGCAATAGCCAAAGTCGCCGATGCGACGCCGAGTGTCTCATTCGACGACGCCAAGACCACGGCCGAGACTGCGCTCGAGGGCACCTACGTTTCGGAAATCCCCAGCACAGTCGAGTACCTTGCTAAGGACAACGGCGAGGTCGTCCTCGTCCACGTTCTCCAAGTCCGCAACGAGGAGGCCGGTACCTGGTACAATGCCTTCATCAACGCGCACACGAATGCACTTGAGTCGCTCACCGACTACGTCGCCCAGGCTACTGTGAGCTCTACTTGGTTTTTGGCGAAAGCACCTTTGTCTGATTGGCGATGTAGTACCCACGTTCTCCCCATCACCAAGGAGACTCTTCCCCAAGGCTTTGAGGACGTCGTTGACCCCGCCGACCTGAAGGCCTGTGCGGTTGTTTCTCTCGGGTGGCATCGCTGTTTTGCTCATTATTTCGTCAGCGCCCGACGGTTGGCACTCTGATGGAACCACCAACACCACCGACACTTCGTGCGTTTCTATCTGAGTTAGGGCTGTAGTTCTGACTCTCTGTTTCTCGTTGAACAGTGGAAACAACGTCCTGACCTACAAGACCACCACCACGAACACCTCCCCTGAGACCGGCACCGGCCTCGTGTTCTCGTACATCCAGGACCCCACCGTTGCGCCGACGACCACCGTCAATGTTAATGCCGCGCGGGTGAACAACTTCTACCTGGTGCGTGTGGTTGTCATGCAACACAAAAGTTCCAAACCGTGGAACTGATGTATTGATGGATTGATGGATCCTTTGATTTTTCATCAATCTCTCTTCTCTGCATCTTTAAATATTCTCCAAGCATCTCTGCTAACTGTTTGCGGCAGGTAAATTCACATCACGATCTCACGTATCGAGCAAGTGTTTTTCCGTTTTTTCCCCCTTTCCCGCTGACCTTGTCCATTAGTATGGCTTCACGGAGGCGGCGTTCAAGTGCGTCTTCTCCCTTTGGTTTTGTCCTTTGCCTGACCCCTAAAAGCTTCCAGAACAACAACTTTGGTCTTGGCGGCAAGAGCGCGGACCGTGTAACCGCTTCTATCCAGGACTCTGCCGGCACGAACAACGCTGATTTCGCTACACCGCCCGATGGCCAGAGCGGCCACATGCGGATGTACCTGTTCACCTCAACCTCTCCGAATCGCGATGGGGCTCTGGAAAATGACGTCCCTATCCATGAAAACACACATTTAAGAGGGCTTCCCCGATTCTCATTCTTTAAACTCATCCGTTACTTTAGGGCTTGACCAATCGTATGACCGGCGGAGGAACCGGCGCTTGCCTCCAGACCACCGAGGCAGGCGGCATGGGCGAGGGATGGAGTGACGCTATGGCTGAGTACAACTGTTTCTTTTGGTTTCTTGAGCCGCACTGAGATATCCGGGTGCAGCTGGACCGAGAAGACTTCCGCCGCCGTCCCCGACTATGTGATGGGCCAGGTAAGAGTAGTATTTCGACACTGCATGATACACAAGTATTCACCGGTGAATCATAGTACATTATCAACAGCGCCGCCGGTATCCGCACCCACCCTTACTCGACCAGCGCAACTGTCAACCCACTCACCTACGCTAGCGTTGGCACGCTCAACGAGGTTCACAGTACGCGTTTTGCTACTCTTGCTCACTCTGCTCCTGATCCGCTTGACCTTGAGATATCGGCGAGGTCTGGGCCAACCTTCTGCACAACATCTACGCCGCGCTTGTTGCCCAGTACGGCTGGTCGCCCGACTCACGCACCAACCCCGACGGCACGGAGGGCAACATCGTCTTCATGCACCTCTTCATCGATGCCCTCCCCCTGCAGCCGTGCAACCCTACTTTGTGCGTCGAATTCCACTTCTCCCGCTTTTGCCTGTTTTTGCATGATCCAACGAACTGAAACGCGTTCTATCTAGCCTGACCGCCCGCAATGCCTGGCTGCAGGCCGACGTCAACCGTTACGGAGGCGCCAACCGCTGCCTGCTGTGGAAGGTGTACGCCAGCAAGGGTCTCGGTGTCAACGCCGCCGGCCACGTCAACAATGCTGTCATCCCCTCCGACTGCTAGATAGACACTGCTCTGCCAGAATTCCGCTCGCATTGCATTTTACACGCTACGAACACATCACGCACCCCGGGGATCCGGATGCATATTTACGCAAATTCAATCTGGGCTTATTTAACACGTCGTCGAGGATGATAAAAACATCGAACAAAGTGTTGTGCAACGTCAATCAGTAGTCTCTGTAACAGAACCGATATCCTAGTGACGATCAAGATGTACTAGTACTGTGCCTATATGTAGGGGAGCAACGCTCTGGGGACCGTGACATGCCCGTTGCCTTTTTTTCAGGCAACGGGGCGTACCGTGATCGTGACCGTTGCCTCCCTAAGCAACGGGCCAGGAGATTTTTTTACGATTTTTTACGATTTTTTGCGATTTTTTTCAATGTCACGATTTTTTCAAGCAACCAACCCCACCGTTACCGTGACCGAGGCAACGCAACGGGCTCTCCGTTACCGTGACCGTTGCTCCCCTACATATAGGCACAGTATATGGTCTGTTAGTAATCACGGTGGCGGACCGTCAAATTACGTAAAAGCGTGGCTGTGCCACAAGCGCTTGCCTTCCGACGCGCCCTCGTCGCGTCTCCCGTACGCTGCACCACGCGTTCTTCGGTCCCTCAAGCTGCCATAAGCTCCGGTATAACTCATCTGATGATTCTGGGCACCATTGTAACTCTCCTCGGGCTTCTAGATTTAATTCTCGTTCTGCATTCTGATTACCTTGTGTCCCTCGATACCACGCATTCTCGGGCCTCGGATGGCTGGATCTCCCACCTGGCGGTCTCCCGAAGGGCAACGAGCCTTGAAATTCATCGTCGCGGCGAAGATTCCCATTTGGAAAGATGGCCTTCGGGAACGTCAAGTACAGCCCATTCTGCACATTCTGGACGGCCAGGATGTCATTCTGTGCACTGCTACGGGCGACGGAAAGTCTGCCCTTTTCACAGTGCCGATAATCTGTCACTTGGCAGTGAGTGAAGCACCGACAGATTTCCCAAAATTTCGAGGAATCCGAGAGCAGCCTGTCGGGGTAGTCATTACTCCAACCAAGGGTCTGGCTCGAAACATTGTTTGACCCTTCTCTCTACTCGTCCAAGATCATCTCAGATTTTTTTTCTAGGTCGAAACCTTGGCCAGCTACGGCATCTCCGCGCTAGCGTATGACCGCGAGAATATTATTCATGCATCCTCTCAGCGGCGCAATCTCGTCCAAGAAGTCAGCTCCTGCCAATTTCGCGTGGTCTGCGTCGATCCAGAGCACCTCAAATCACCGTCTTGGTTCAAGATCTTCGATGCTCCGATGTTTCAGCTGAATCTCATCTTTGTCTGCGTCGAGGAGGCGCATGTCGTGCGCGAATGGCTCACCTTTCGACATTCCTATGGATACATCGGCCAATTATTGCGCGGTCGACTCCGTCCTGAAATCTCTGTTTTTGGTCTCTCCGCTACCCTTGAACCTGGCGCTCCAACGGCCGAAGTCTGTCAATCTCTAGGCTTCCGTAATTTCACATTATTTCGTTTTTCTAACGAGCGCCGAGACATCCAATTTGTCATACAGCCTCTAAAGCATGCCATCACAAGCCGCTCCTACCCTCAGCTCCTCCCATACCTCAACACCGGGCGTAAGGTGGTCATCTACGTTCCCTCCCTCGAAATTTCAACACGAGTTTACATCTACCTAATTCGACTGGACGGCAGCGGCCTTGCGGGACGTCGGGTGCGCCAATATAACGCTCTCTGTCACCCAGATTTCAACAGCGAAACCTTGCGTCTGATGGAAAGTGACTCCCATCTTCAAATCATCATCGCCACTGTTGCGCTCGCGAATGGAGTCCATTGTTCCACAATCCAAGATGTACTCTCTATTGGAATGCCGAAAACGCTCTCGCAGACTGAACAGCAGGGCGGTCGAGCAGCGCGGCTCCCCGATGCGACTGGAAGGAGCGTAATCTTTGTACAGAAGAGTGATATTACCCAAGCGAAGAAATTCATCGCATGTGGGTTTCCTTTCCAAGTTTTGCTTCAGTTACTCACAAAGAGCTCAGCATTGGAAACCTCTACCACTGCAAGTTCAGTTCCCGCTCCTCATCCTCTCCCTGGGCGAAAGAAAAAATCCAAATCAGCACCGGAAAATATGGACCCTGCCAAGGCTGGGATCCTGGTCGAAATGACGTGCCTTAATGCTGCTAGGAATCGAATTTGGCAAAACGAACCGCTAAGCGAAACAGATAACGACTGCGTCGCGGCAAAACGACCATTGCCTTGCTCTCTCTGTGCTCAGCGCACAGGTATTTCTGTGATGTTTCCCACGCGCATATCTCCTCATCCCCCATTTCCAACACCGCCTGGCGCTTCTAAACGATCCCCGATCCCACGTGCGTTGAAGGTGAAGAAGAAGGAGCGAGTGATTGCGATAGACCTACTAGCAGAATTCGGGACGCAGGTCTTTCAAAGCGAAATTTACACGCAAACCTATTCACGGCGCGTCAAATCTTGGTTTTTCCCACCATCGCTTCAGGAGAAGCTAGCGGATTCAGCTTTACGATTAACGACTTCTGCCGACCTCGATACCGTCCTAGGTGCTCACGGGTGGCCCTTCCGTGCCTCTTCCCACCGGGATGACCTTTGGCTTACCATGACGAAAATCCGCACGGCGATCCAAGCCGCACGCGCTGCAGAGGTGCCGCGTCGTAAAGGCCGAGCTCAGCCCAAGGCGACCGAGGTCGAAGACATGGAGGAAATCGTGTCCCCAGCTGTTGAAATGACACAAGAACATCCAAGTACCCGCCGCACACGAGCTTCACGTGCACCCGTCGCTTCACCTCCACCCTCCCGTGCTTCGTCACCGGCCCCTCCTCCCACTGCACAATCCTCCTCCGGCTCTTCCCTGCGCAAACGTGCTCTTGACGATGTTACCAACGAGCGCATCGCCAAAACCCGTGTTGTCGATAAAAGAACCCTGAAGGAGATTCAAGCTGAATTTGGGCCCGTCCGCACAAGTTACAGACATGAGAGAGCACGTTGAATTCGGTCTTTTTATTCTAGTACGTCATTCTCTCCAGACCATCCGTCGATATCAACGTCCTGGTCCACCGCTTCATCTTCTTCATCATCCTCTTCATCACCTTCGTTCTCCCACTCGGGATCCTCCCCCTCGTCCATGCGGAATGCCCACTCTGAAACCCCAACAACAGGCTCTTCATCGTTGATCTGGCTGTCTCCAGAATGCCGGTCATCGCAATCGTCGCTGTTCGGATCTGATGTCTCAGTATCGGTGCTCTCGTTGTCACTGCTATCGCCGTCTCCATGCATAATGTCTCTAATGTTGTGTATCCATTATCGATCAAATCCTTCGCTTGGTGATCCTGGATTCGTCCTGCGCAAAAGAGATGAACATTTTCCCGCTTGTACATCGCCGTCAAAGCACGAATTTCACTGGTAATACCGGCGGAGGTGTGACTCTTGCGATGGGCCTTCAACCCAAACGCCTCCTCCATTTCTTCCTTCAGTCGCTGGAAGAAGTTGACGTTGGGTGAGATAGTTTCACGGAAGAATGGGTCGTCAAATGAGCCTCCGTGCCGCGGGACCATGGCCTCGTGAAATTTATTATGCCATTCCTGCAGTTGGTCGTCTGGCACATTCTTCCTCGGCTCGCCGGTGAGATTCACAACCCAGTTGTTCCAAATTGCTTCCTTGAGCTCTTCTGTCACCTCGAATTTGAACAAGCAATAAAGGTCCAGCAGAATACCGGCGTAGTTGTGCTTTGAAGCACCCGCAAAGAAGAATGTGAGGAGCTGCAAAGAATTCAGTGAATGTTCGTTCTGGCTAAGAATAAATTGTACCTTTAAAACTTCACACACCTGGCCAATATCTCCCTCCAGAATCGCGTCGGTCAGCTCGAGATAAAGTAAATAGTCGCGGCGGAAGGCAATAGTATTGGCCAACACACGGTCTCCGGTGAATTCGGAGTCGCCAACCAATGAGTCAGGATCGGCTGGTGTACCAATTTTGAACTTGTATAGATCAGGAGATTTGTTGAATGCCGTCGACGAAAGCGCAGTCTGGTACGCGCGGTCCGAGGAATAGCGGTTTACGAGTTTATTTGCCTCCGTAAGCAAGTCGTCCAAGGAAGGCAGTTCATTCTGTATATTCAGCTGCTCAAAATGAGTGAGCAAACCACGATGTTGCGTAATTTCTAGATCCCAGATGTCGAGGAATTGGGCGCGGCATATTGTGTCCATAGTTCGGGTTGTTGGGTAGTATTCGCAGCTATTCGGCTTCGATGGGATATACAAAGAAGCAAGAGAGGCGGCACGGGAAAGCGAGGAAGGGTCAGATGTGGCTTTTGCACCGAAATGGTTCTCTGCGACCCCATTGATCATGTTCATCTGGACATGAAACAGACCGGGGGTCCAGAATCGGTTCTCGAAGGACTCGTACGCGTTAAGACTGAGCCCCTGCGGAAGAAGATGGCGCGCAACTCGGCCACCGGACAACACAGAACCTCCGTCCCCTGCTTCCCAGATCAAAATCCGAGCAGCGGACACATTCTCCGGTGTGTAGCCCGCCTGCCGGTCGAAATCCTGCACGGCCTCCTTCATCTCATGTGTCTCCATCTCTGCGCGGCTGTTGCATGAGAGAGGAACGATCCGTGTTGCCGGCCGATCCACTGGGAGCAAGTACAACGCAATGGGCTGCGACCGGAAACGCTCAGCGATGAGAGGGAGGTAGACGTTGAGGCACGGTACATGCTCGCAAAGGATGCGGACAACATGGAGGGCAAAGACACTATCCATGTGATCGAAATCTATGTCGTCCAAAAGAGCATCGACGGTAAGGCTTGCGCGCTCGTTGCGAATTACACGATCTTGGTATGTGTCGAGATCAAATGCGTGTTCAGCGCAGTTATCGAGCATAATCGCGGTGGCGGCATTACCAGTAGTGAGCTGGGATTGTTTGCATAGACCATGCTCGCGCACAATCTGGTACTGTTGTATATTGTCGAGTGTTTTTTCTCGCGGCTGGTTCTTTTTTCTCCAGTGCGGCGATTGTGTCAGCTTGAAGTGCCTCCTTCCTCTTTGCTCCCATAGAGATGAGGGCTTTGCGAGCAGTCGTATCGTGAACTGAAAGCCCGAGCTTGCAAAACATTCGCTTGACGTCCGTATGCGCTTTCGTTGCAAAGAGATACGTGCCGACAGGGAGCGCGAAGTATGCATTTGCAGAACGGTTGCGAGGCATTGCGAAAGAGCTCAATGCAGCGACTTGGATCTGCAAGACGAAATTAAACAAGAAACAAGAAAACCAAGGTATAGTCATACAAAAGGATGTGGGTGCCGCGTCTTTGCAATTATCTCGCCGTTTTTCCGCGTAGCGGACATGGACTCAGTCAAGAACCATGACAGTGGTGCTCGAGATTGAAGGATATCAGCGGAACATTGCATTGAAAACTGGAATACGTCTTCTTGTGAGACCGTTTTCCGTTTTTCTGCCATCCGGCTGTTGGCGGACGACTGAAGGAAGACGTGGAAATTCGGATGAGCTGGGTCGTTGTAGCCCAGCCGTCCAACTTCCAGCGCGCACCGTTTTCCAACAAGTTGAGTCGCCCATGTGGAAAGACCAGGACGTGCGTAATGATATTCCTTTGGGTCGCGTGTGCCGTGGAATGATTGGGAAAGTTCTTTGGCTTGAACGGATTTCGAGGATGGAACACTGTAGCGATTGCGATAAATCGCCTCAACGAGATGAACAGGCCGAAAGGCAGTGCGTCCTCCTAGCCATGAGGAGAGGACTCGTTTATGGTATTCCGAGCGTGGATCGAGGTCATCTCGTGGGACATTTTCCGTCAGCGCCTCGAAGAAATGACCTAAAGTTTGAACTGGTCATCGATGCAGCGGAGGACGATCTCAAGACGCTCGGATTTTGTGGTATATTTCCTCTTCTCTTGCAAGACATCCATCCTACCCAGACTTTCAGTCAGGAGGTTCATTTGTGGCTCGGATGTGTCGAGACTTTCTAGTGGTGCCAGGGAGAGCAATGGGGAGAGAGAGAGGTGAGACAAAGCAGGGGAAGGGGAAGGGAAGGGTGAATTCATATCGCTGGAGGTCGAGGATGTGCTGGAGAGCAGTAATGTTTGTCTCATTTCCGAAGGAGACAGACGGTATTGAGCTGCATGCTCAGGCACGCCTGGAATGACAGGTAGAGGCTTCACATCGTAGTTCCGGCGCCTCGCACGTGGTTTTGGGTTATGCACATTGGGTTCCATTAAATGAGACTTGGACTCTACAGGGAAACACGTCCTAGTGACTGGAAGAGAAAGAATTTTACTGCACAGTCAAGACGGATTAGATCGTGATCAGAGGTGCAAGTAGAGATGGGTGACGCGCCTATAGTATACTTTGACGTATAACTGCCACGACCCGGGTTTGAGAGCTGAAAACGCGCCGCTGGAGGCTCGGGCGGGGACGCGTTGTGGCGAAGCGAATAAGTAGCGAGAGCACGTGCGGAGCACCGCCACGCTTTTACGTAATTTGACGGTCTGCCAACAAGCGCACCGTGATTACTATCAGACTAGTCAATCAGCGTCAATGGGACTGCGTCACAGGTGTCACAGCGTCAGTCTTCCACGTCAATTTTGCGCCTTACAGCGTCAGTCCCGGCGCTTGAAGCGTCAATCCTCGTCTCAGTCAGCATCAGTCCGCGCCAGTCGAGCGCCGTGACACAGTGTCAGTGTGACAACTTGCGTCAATCCAACGTCAGGTGCAACATTGGTGTGTGCCGCTCATGCGCCTCTCTGTTTCAGTCACTTGCCACTCTGCGCCGGTATTCTTCGCATCTGGATGACTCTTGCATTTGTGCCCTCTGTTCTTCATTGCAGAATAGGATACCATTCTCTGATTTACTCCCTTGCCACACTTCAACATTGCTCTAGCCCTCATTCACACCTGCTCAACATCTTGTGGCCTTTGGGAGTTCACTGGTTCAACTTCCTGGTTGTGCTCAGCACCTGATCTTTTTCAACTATTTTTTATCACAGAATTCCACTTTTGTCGCTGTCACCAGTGAGTTTGGTTGCCGTCGCTGTAATCCCGAATAACCGCATTGGAACACAGTGATCAAAGTCCTTTGGCGTCGTCAACGACGATGAGCACGGAAAAGTTGGTTCAAAAATCAGAAAAAAATTGTCAAAAAAGCTGCTTCAGCCCAGCATACCGGATAGCGAGTGTTAAATCTGAAAGAAGCAATGCCCTGGTCGTGCGTCAACATGCGCACGCCGGTCTGCGTCAATACACAGCCACCAACGTCAGTGTTGGATTGACGTGACTGACGTGCCCACAAATGTTTTTTTGAGATTACTGTACAGATAGATTCTCCAATATCCATCGTATGTCATGGTAAGCACCAGACTCCCTCGTTTCAAACCTTGGCGGAGTTATTCACAAAATAGTATTCCGGTCAAAGTGACTTTCCGGTGCATATGAACATTGAAACCACCTGCACTGAAAAATCTAGTCTCCAGGAAGTTTCCAGTACCCAATGGCGACGTTTAAACAGCAAAATTGTAATGTTATGGGTATCAAACTTAACAGAACTTTCAAAAATCCTGATCGGGGGTTCAACGATAAAGTGATCAACCGTGGGCGGTTGGCTCACCAGAAATCACTTCAAATCTGTGTCCTGACTCAATACCACTTAAATACAGGCTCCACTACTGGGCTTGAGAACTGAAAACTGCCTCTTGGAGGCCAAAATTTCACTGAAAATGCTTAGGACAATTGATTGGAATGGTCAGGATTGTTCCTCGGAATATTTGATACGGTCCTGCTCAAAATAACACTGGAAGTAGGTCCCATTCTCTTTCATTTGAGGTGAGCTACCAAGAGCTGCAACAGTTTATAGGTGCCGAGACCAGTCAGAGACAAAATACCCCACCTATTGCTCCAAGTAGTTCGTTTTGTTTTGCGTTCTTGTCAAAATTGCGGTATTCAGGCTCGTTAGCCGCAGCATCACGTCGCCTCGCAGATCGCTCTTCCCCACCGCCCCTAAACACGATTGCAACCCCTACAACTTGGGACGGCTGGCCTGCCAGACGGCTTCAGTGCTCATTCTCACCCCAGAATGTAATGGACACGAATCAACCCGAAATGAATTGAGTTTGTGAGGCTTTGAAAGGTAGGCGAAGATCACTGGCAGCGTGGATATCGAAGGAGGGTAAACGAAGGCCAAGGTAAAAGCCAAGGCTAACTCTGGATCGAAAGCGCCTTCTAAGCCAGTCGGATCGCGACGCCTGCATTCAGGGACTGTAGCGTAGTTTATTTTGTTGAAACTGCAGTTACAGAATGACATGAAGTAAGGGCGGAGATTTTTTTGCGGCGATGGTTTGGTGTACAACTTTGTAGCAGAACTTGCCAGAGATTAAGCATCCCCGGCCAGCGGCAATTTTGGTCAGTGAAGCAGCAGGCGACGTTACTGTGATCAGCCGATATCGTGATCAGTTGAGTACTTAGTTGAATTTTCGCGAGAGGTCAGAGCAAGAAGTATTAATATCATTGGTTGAAGTTGTCCAGCAGAGGCACACTAAGATTCAGTTTCAGGGTCGAATGGAGAGCATTGACTGATGTCCAACGGATTAGTTGAATAAAAGACAGTCAGCGCCAGCGGCAAGATACAAGTCGCACTGCGTGCGCCGATGGGTGCGTCAAAAAAAAACAGCGGTATGTACGTCAATGTATACGTGACGCTGCGTCAGTGTGACAAAGCGGCAAACCGCTGCGTCAATCAAGCGTCAATCAGCGTCAGTTGAAAAAACTGCAGCGCCGATCTGCGCCGCTTGCAACGTCACAGCGTCACTTTACCCCTGCCCGTCGACCAGTCGTTTCACATGTGAAAGCCAGCGAGAAGAAATGTGGGATCACGATCACCATTTTGGCAAGCTTTCGGCTTAAATCGTATTGTATGCGATTCCATACATATTACCGACACACTTTGGCAAGCTTGCCGCGTCAGCTTTTCCTTCAAGCGAGTTGAACCGCGAGAAGTACTGCCGAATGCGGTTGGTGCCAGCCGAGCTCTGCGGCGGTGGCGCGGCAGGGTGTAACGATCTGCGCCGGCGGCTGTGGGACCGCGGAAAGATCGGCAACATCGGCATCTATGTACATGCAGGAAGCAGGAAGTGTCAAAGACGAGATTCAGACAACAGTCTGTCACGAGATCTAAGCAACAGGTAGGTTTTGAACCAGAGGAGACGTGCGAAGTCCAATTTGTTGTAGTGTCAGTCAGAGAGAGAGAATGGAAGCGGGACAGCCTAACTTCACCTGCCGAGAAGAGCGGACTCGCTGTCACCGACGTAAACTCAGTCTCTCTTGCATATAGGAAGGCTTCAAACCGATAGATTGAGTACTGACGGCTTGATAGATGAATTTGAAGATGTTTTGTCGATTGCCGTCAGCGGGATGGATCTCACTGATTAATATTCAAACGACAGAGATGGAAGTTCGGTCGGTACGGACAGCTGGTTTGTGGATAGTTATCTAGGTGCGACCCGTTAGGCTTCCTTCTCCAAATCTCTCATCAAAGTTCCCGCTCCACCGGCGGAATCGTGGGCGACACCGATATCAATGACAAAGGAAGGGCTGCCGCCGCCGCTCTCCAGCATACCAGGAGCCTCTACCCGCTCCCCAGGTGAAGTCCGCCGACGTTGTGTGATGCTGTCCTCCACACTGCGACCTTGGAGCCCCGACACGGACGACAATCAGCATCGGCGCAATGTTCTACCCACGGTTCCACATTAACGCAAGCATTTTGGCGGACAAAGATCATGGCACCTACCATTACCTGCGGTGAAGCAGATTGAACTATTGCAAGAGCTAGCTGTGGCAAGTCAAACTACGCACTGGGGCAGAAGTAAGGAGTTACCAAGTCGTCCGCACTCGAAAGTGTGAGAGTAATTAGATATATAATCATGCTGGCACAGTAGATCGCGCCGGATTCCAATCTGATGTCCGCTTTAAATCCGATGTATTGAGTCAAGAAGCCACCGACACACATTATCGCGATGACGGTGTCGTATTCGCGAACATGGGCTGACCCCAGGACAATACGCGCATCGCGGCGAATCCACCAAATCCGCCCCGCTTTTGACAAAAGTTGTGTCAGAATACAGTCCGTATTTAACGAGAAAGAAACGCACCCGTCAAGATCATCAGCACGATATTCGTCACGAGGCCCATCCCGAAAGCCACTAGTTCATCGATGAAGTAGGGAGACTCCGACTTAGACTCGTATGCGGACAGGTAACCCAGGACTGTCAAAGTATTTATCAGATACGCAATTGTCCAAATTTAAGTTAATACCTGTGGTGGCAAGCAGCATGAGCATCGGAAGAATCACCACACCAATCCGGCGGCCCCAGACTAGGAAACACCGGTAGATCTGGGACAATAATAATGCATGATTTCGGGAGATGAAACTTTGAAATCTCGAAACCCACAAAAAGGCCGTCGGTGACGATGCTGTGAGTATTGATTGAGTGAGTATCACGAAACAACCAGAGAGACGTATTATTCTCACTTATTCGTGACGAGGATAAAGTTCTTCGCAGAAAGAAGCTGTCCATACAAGTTGGTGGTCCAAAACACAGGGAGTGCTGGCCACACCTCTCCTTCAGTTGCAAAGCGGACGATCTTGAGGCCCAGCACAGTATCCTGCACATGGATTACCACCTGCAACGTCGCGAAGACGGCCATTGCAGACGTGGCAATCGCAAGGCTTTTCCGCGCCCCACTGGTCCAATGGTACAATGCATGGGCGGCAATGCAAAAAAGGACGAGCAGGACGCCTGACAAGGAACGGAAGTAAATTCAAGAGATCAACGAATTTGTACTATCAATGACCGACCGTAACACAAGACTTCCGCCTAAGGGACAGAATTCACAATTGCTATTATTGACAATGCAGCACCACTTACACTTAGTCCATAGGCGAGAGAGCGGTCGAATGTCCAATACTCTGCAAACTTGTCGGTATCGATGGTGTAGTTCATGGTGCAGAAGGATGAATCGGCGTCAAATTGACTCCGCCTTTGAGTAAACAAGCTGTTGAACCCGAGCATTCCGGGTGTCGTGCCATCGACGACCCGAAGTAGGGACAGATATCTGACGGCCACTGGCATGGTGGGGACGGCATCGCGGTTTGGGCGCTCTATCAACACTGCAATGAGGCAGCTCATTACAGGTAGATCAGACTGCGCTGCTCAGCCTGGCACATGGAACTCCCGCCGGCGACTGTCACCGTGACTTGAGCAAAAGGTACACCGCCAAAGTGCAGACATGTTGTCAGCAGCTGTACAAAATGTGCGCAATGCATGTCGCAGGAGAGTGGCAGCCAGGTGCCGCACACCTGAGCCCAGGAAAATTGGTCAATGGCCCCAGGATGGGGACAGGACTAGCTGGTGGCCAGCCGTCAGCTCAATATGACCGCCGCCTGTGGTCCCAGATGCCTTACATACCGGTCACCGGGTGGCTCGCATGCAAGATTGAATATGTAATATCGTGTAATTTGCAATCTACAAAGGAAGACAACGAATTATTCAACGTCCCGTGGAGTGGAAGTCGGAGCATCAAAATCTGTGGTACGGAGGGCCGCTGCAGACGGGGCAGGAGTATTGGCGGCTTCGAGACCGAGTAATGCAGGCTGGAAGAGGGCCTCGGGGGCACGAAACCTGCGACGCTGTATGAGCATATAATGGGATCTCAGGATGCAGCAGATTTACCGCTCGGGCAGCACTTAGCTCTTCACGAGCGCCCAGGACTGCGCAGCTGTGAGCAGCTCCTGCTGAAAGTCGAGCGCAACGTAGCACAGCTTCTCCTTGATGCCGGAGACAATTGCGTGCTCAGTAGTGGCGGTGAAGGGGTACGCCTGGTCAGGTTCTTGATGAGCACCTCAGTGAGATCACGCATTTCACGCGGACCGACGATGAACACAAAATCGAGGTCGATGAGCAGAAAAGGGGAGGGAGGGGTAGCAGCGGTTGTTCTGGGGTGCGATAGAGAGAGAGAGCATGAGTGGCATTTGAATACACTTGAATACATCCATTAGAGCTTCGTTTTGAATGCGCATTGAGCGAAGTATTGCATTTTACGGGTCCGAGAGGGTACTGGAGTATTTGATGAAAGTACGAGTGTCGAGATGCTTGTGGTCTTGAGGTATCGGCTTGAGTCTTTGAAGGAGAGCGGGTTCGCTTGACTCTTTTCTTCAGAGTGGGAAGGCTTAGACTAGTGCGAGAAGAGAAGAGAAAGAGTTGGTGGATTGGAAGAGTCAATGACTTGAGAGGTCCAACTTGAAGAGAATACTTCACCTCACGGTCTTCATGACAATCAGAGGTGTGAGTAAGAAAAACTTGAGAGTCGCGCCAATTGGGAAATGGTGATTGCGGAAGGACCGACTTCCTCGCATACGAGACCAGAATAATGCATTTTGAAAGACGTCGGACCCGCAGCTCAGCGCTGGAAGGCTGTGGAAACCTTGAGGATGGACGACGAAAGAGAAAAGAATGATGAGAGTCGATCAACATTCACGTGATGTTGATGGCCAAACAAACGCACGGACCTAAGTATGTAACTCTCAACTCAATCTCGAACAAACTCGAGCAACTTCAACCAGAAGCGAACAGTGTGGCCCAAAGTCAAGTTACTATTAGGTTTTAAACTGACACAACCATGCGCAAACCAGCTGCAAACCGCTTTCGAGGCTTTGCTGGTCTTCAAAGCAAAGTGAATTTTCGACTCGTTTCGAGTACTTGAGAGTGGATTTTCGAGTCCAACGGCGCGCCGCGACGGCTAGTCTATGGGAATTTAAAACCATTTAACTGTACGTTCTAATTTCTTAACTGCCGGGAGATGACACCGAAAATGGCAGGTGGTCATACAAGCTTCGGACAGGTGTGAGTTGCAGCTGATAGAACGCTGGAGCTGAGGTCCACATGACGGAAGGCTGGTCCCAGATATCAGAAAATGTGGCCATCATCTGAACTTTCCAGCTAGTGTTGGCCTGACGGCACTTTGGCGGTGTAGGGTAATGTGAAATGAAATCTGATGGATCAGCAGTAGGTAAATGTTCAACGCTCAGCTCCAACTGAGGCGGAAAAACTTTGCGGCCCAGAGCTCAGTCTGAAAGGACGGGTTCATAAGCAGAGGAGCGACGCGCACACGTGATCTCACGCGAGGCCCAGCACTGACGCGTAGTGGTTGCATTTGGATTGCAAAGCTGCATTTTAATGTTTGATGGATGTTACAATACGGTTCCGGCACTCGAAACTGCAGGTGAAGTAGGTATAATCTCTCATGCTGACCTGAAAGTGGGAAACTCGGAGCCCCACTCGCAACCTCTTTCTGAAGATCAGACACTAACACCATGCCACAATTAAGTGGAAGAACCAGGATTCAGAAAAATTTCAACGGTGGGGACATTGAGACTTGAGCCTCACAGACAGTGGGTAGATATTATGTTACAGGACTGGTATGGTATATGACTGAAAATGTTCTTTGTCACCCGCGGGGTTGCTGATGTCAAACTTCTTCCATTGAGTTAGTCTTCTGCTTCGGTTCCACCCTTATTCTGCTGCAAGATCCTCGCCTGCAATCTCGACTTCCCACTTTGAGTCAGCATCAAACGTGTCTTCGGCACACTCCTTGTCCTGTGCGTCGGGGTCGGCATCGGAACGGAAGAAGGACTGAAAGCATGCAGGCAGGGTGGGGATGATGCGGAAGGCTGTGACTGCGCGTTCGGGGGACACGTGGGCAGACAAGGAGACGGGCAGAACCGATTCCTCCGACACGGGCGAGGTGATTTCGTTGTCGATGTTTGCTGGAGGCGGCACGAAGATGCGGGATGGCAGCGAAGGCGGTAACGGAATGAGGTGACTCTCAGCCGCATCGCAAATCTTCTGCTCATGAGCAATGTCTGCCTCCAGGACGCGCAGTTTGTGGGTTTCCTCAACCTCCTCTGCACGTACAGCGGATGTCTGCAGCGCAGGTCCGCAGAAAACGGGGGGCCCGTGTATCCTCGGCCGGGTGGGTCCAAAAAGGAGAGCTAAAGCACGAGGTGTTGTCAGATGGCGTCTGAAGCCTCTGCAGTACTATACCTCCCCCGTTTCCATCTCATTTGTTTCATCACCATAAACCCATATTTTATATATTCTATCTCCAATCCCCTCGTCTCCTTGAACAGTGATATCAGTAGATGTGATTAAATTTTTCCACAAAATTGTACATCATGAAAATTAATTTTCTACACAAATTGCTATGGCCACTTTTTATGATTCAGTTGTATCAGATTTAATTTTCCAAGTCTAAGATTAATCTTGGGACCCCGTTTGAATAGCTGAGAAGTTCACAACCGGATTTGAACAGGGACCATTATAATAATGCTAACAGAAAAACATAGGGTATAACCACTACACCAAGCAAGATATATTAAGGCACCTTCACATTTTTTACATATCAAGCACCCTTGAAGGGAAAAAGGGAAATATCTCTAAGTCTGTTTCATGTTGTGCATGTTGTAGGGAGTATGTGTGATTGCACTACTGTACTATTTTGACCAAGTTTTCAGGGACACATGATGTAGCCCACTGAACTGAACCACTGGTCACAGTGCCATTGAGGTTTTATGGCTGAAATAGGCTCAAAAATGCAAAATTCAGGAACTCTAGATTGAATTTTTGCGAGATTTAAATCATCCTTGCTTTGTGTTGAGTATAGGTCTTATGGTCTAATGGCAATAACTTGTGCTTAGCCTACACTTTTCCGTAAGCATTATCATAATGTTCCTTGTTCAAATCTGTTTGCAGCCACTTTTTATGATTCAGTTTTATCAGATTTAATCTTCTAAGTCCAAGATTAATCTTGGGACCCCGTTTGGGTCGCTGAGAAGTTCATAGCAATTTGTGTAGAAAATTAATTTTCATGATTTGATCTTCTAAGTCCACGATTAATCTTGGGACCCCCATTTGGGTAGCTGAGAAGTTCATGGCAATTTCTGTAGAAAATTAATTTTCATGATGTACAATTTTGTGGCAAAATTTAATCACAGCTGCTGCAACTGTTGCCTTGAACACTAGACACTTTATATTTCATATTCTCATTCACATAGTTACTAGCATGTATATAAGCCACAAGCACTGGTTGAACATTCTTACCTCTTTCTTCCCTTACAAAATGAGGGTGGATGGACATGGGAGCCAACGAGAGCGTATCGTGGCCATGAGGAAGCCACCGGAATCTCCTGCGGTGCAGATGGTCGGCTGGGGGCGGATTCAAAAGCAGTGTGTAAATGCTGTGGGGTGGTGACACCGTCATGCCTTCTGCGAAGGACTTGCTACGCGCCTTCAAGATCGGGTCCCCGTCCAACAGCTATGGTGCCGCATGGAAGGTGTTTATCACCCCCGGGGAAAATGCCGGGACATTCGGCCATGAGGAAGAGCGGATTTTGCTGTAGTCCGAAACTGGAATGTCCGTCTCGCCGGTGAAGTTGAGATCGAAAATGAAGGAGGGGAGGTGGAAGATGGTGTCCTCGTCGTTGGTGTCCTCATATTTGTTCTCATCTGGATCTGGAGTCTAGTCTCATATGAGAAAGAGCACAGTCAATGGGTGGCAAGTGACTAACCATCCAACAGGTGGGAGTCCCAGCATACAACATTTGTCTCCGGAGTCTGCTGTTTTCCTTGTTGTGTTGTAAGTCGATAAAATGAGTACTTAAAGTTGTAGCAAAGATACCTTTTCAAACCATGAAATTGGCCACAAGGGTGCGAAGTGCCATCTGGTATTATTTGTGATGGCAAACATGGTTGTTGATATGTGGATATGGATATACAGCACTGTGGGATGGATTCAAAGGGAATGGAGTGCAAGGGTGATAGTAGTCACAAGAGAAGTGGTTGTCTTTGTCTGAAAATCCTCTGCAGCTTTAAAGACCAACACTTCGACCATCGCTTTGAACCCTGCACGTGATCACGACAATGGAACACTTGGTTACCGTTTTGCTGGTTGGCCATTCGGGTCTACAGGACATTGACTCAATGTGAGCCACTTAGGCACAATGGCAATGGCTTTTCAAACGGCACACCAAATAAACCCAAATTTCAGCCCGCACTGAAACGCAAATTGATTTTCTCATAATCTCTACAGGAATCAGCACCATTGGATTTGGGACAGATCATCAAGCATGAATCTTGAATAGAAATGGTGAAAATCATCACTAGAATAATCAGCTGTGGCTGAACAAAGCAAATCCAGTGGAGCTGAAAGTCGTATTGAAATTTTCAAAATCAACTCACCTTTCCGCCTTTGAGAAACAAAGGACTTCAGAATGAGTTTCTGCAATGCTGAAATTTTGCTTTGGAGGAAATTTCAGCTGTGCTGAAACTTGTACTGAAAGTCTTTGTTTCTCAAAGGTTGAAAGACACACTGATTGTCAATGTTTCATTATGCCTTTCAGTGCGACTGCATTTGCTTTGTTTCCGCACAGCTGATTCTAATGCTGATTCTTACACCTTCCATTCAAGTTTCAGGCTTTGTGAATTCAACCGTCTTTGTTGTGCCGATTTGTGTGGATGTTTTCAAGAAATCAATTACAGTTTTAGTCTGGACTGAAATTTTCCTTTATTTGGTGTGCGGGTAATTTCCGAGTGGGGAATTAAATGCCTCGCTTCAAGTAAACTTGCAGGTCCATCGAGTTCATTGGTAAGAGTCATATTTTTCTCGGGTTGCTGTCTCAAAGACTCTAGCTTGAAGTGTTCCGGATGAAATCAAAGGAAAGGACAACCAGTATACAGTTGGATATTCCCCCTGATATACGGATCTGGAGTGTTACTTCCCGTGCAATGTGTACTTACACTCTATTGCATACACTCTGGTGTTCAAATTGGCGTGCAAGATGAACACGTTGAGAAACAACGTAAGTGCTAGCTCAGTCGGGGGAATAACGACTCAATTGCTATATACCTGAGAAACAACGCAAGTGCTAGCTAAACAAGCCGTAAGTAAAGAAGCTAACGGAAGACAGTAAGAGATACGTACCTCAGTCGGGGGAATAACGACTGAGGTACGATATTGTAACGACGAGGTATTTAAAGGGAGCTGGGTGATCGGTAGGTAAGGAGGTAGAGGTGAAATAGGATGATTGAGTATGAAACAAGAGGGAAATATGGTGCTAACGGGCGATGCTCGCAAGAGCGCCGCCCCGACTATATGGCCAGCCGAGCCATTTATTAACACATGTGTTTTCCCAACTTGAACGATAACATCGGACTGCGAACAACAGATACGATTCAGACGGGCCTGAAGTTTGAATGAGCCGAACGGGTGCTTTCACGCCAGACTCACCCCAATGTCACAAAAGTCCGATTTGAGTCATAGGAGGGTACAATACAAGTATAACTCTGTAAAATTGTGGGGGGGTCTATAAGGCTCAAAAATTGACTATAGTCACCTGTGAGTATTTACGGAACTTACAAGACTTACAAGTGCTTAACGGCGGTTATAGAAGTTTATAAGCCATCTCCGTGGAGCCGAGTCGCAACAAGCGCCTGTTACAAGTCAGTTTATCAATACGTTTTGCTGCTTACGCCGGATCTTTTTGGAATGCCACGGAATACTCATCAAGCATCATGGGCGTCACTAGAAGAGCTCAGCCGAAGATCCTCCGTGCTTGACTTCGCTTCCCGGGGTTGAATTCGCTAGACTTCGCTTCCCGGGTCATGTTTTTTTCCGCTGTAGCGTTCGCCCATCTTCCCCGTGATCTTCGGAATGACACCAGCAGTGCACCACCACTTTCTCAGTATTACTCCTCAGCATTTCTCTCAAAAGTCGATGTCCCGTGGCGTTTGTGCCTGATCTCATGGGAAAATCCCCCTGACCCACGATGTGATGCCGCCTTCAATTTTTCGGAAAATCTCTCTTATTTGAGAGTGCCAGGCAACCTCAATATATTCATTACCAATTACCCGTCAACACGCCATCACGCAACTGCGGACCCGTAGCCTCTCGTAGCCTTGGATCCCACGTTCGGGTCCAGGTCGAATATTCTCTTGCGCTTGTTGTCATCGGGGATGCCGGAGAGCGTTAATATTGCATTCGTGCGTTGCATCGTGGCTTCGTGGTTGCCGGCCGAGATAACCGCTGGAGACGAAGTTTGCGGTTTGCTTCAGGCATTAGCTTCGGTGAGTTGTCTGTCCATGCATTGCCTTGAAGTAGCTCTGAGTTGCCCTCTTCAGCCTTCACTTCGTGGCGCATGTCGACGATCTTCCCACAATTGGTCGGAGCCGACTTTTTTTGAATCCCGGTACGGAGGCATAAGACGGCGCCACGATGGGGGTCGATCCGGGCACATGGTTGACGACCAACAAGTTCCGAAGTCCTGGTTTTTGCAATATCGTGCCTTGACGCGTCCTGTTGTCGGCCATTCTCTTCGTCAAAGGCCAGCAAAGGTCCTCATCGCGGGGGCCGCAATATCCTGGTTACGCTTTCAGATTGGCTGCGACAGATTTGCTGGCGAATGACGCTTGGTGGATCTGATGTCACCACCTAAATCTGGTTGATCTCCCATTGATTCCGCTTAACCGTTACTTATCGCGTGTCTTCAGTTCATGCGCCCCACGTTCCCTCCTTGCTCCCCCCCAGCTCTCGATGGCTGTCCGCCACCAGAGCGCGCTCTATTCTCCTCCGTCCGACCTCAGTATTTCTAGCGATCGAAACGCGCAGTTTCATTCGCCACCGATATATGGGGCAAATGTCGGTACCAATACCTGTGAGTCCTTCTGTTTCGTTATACATAGTCGCGTCTCGCAGGCTTTTGATGTATCGCGGACTTTTTTGCTGAAACCATCCTACTTACAGACCGATACCGTCCACATGCCGCCTCCGTGGATGCTCCGCTGCACTATGGCTATGGAGATGTCCCAAACGTCGTAAATCTGTCCCAGGCCTTGGAAGGGAGCGCGATCCGACAATCCGCGCTCCCAAGACTCCAGATTCCCACCCGCGCGAGCCCCGAGTTGTCTTCCCCGCTTCGCTCCCAACGCGTCGACATCCCCGCGTCGTTCCACTCGGCCGCCGTCACGCTCTCATACCACGTCGAAGTTCCACCCAGCAACCGTTCCGTGGGCCCCTGTCGGCGCCAGACGTATCGGAGGACTTCCAATACAACCATATGTACGAGACCCGAACCGGACTGCGAATATGCAGGTGTCGAGCAATGCTGCGAGCGGGAGTGCGAGTGTCAGTAGAAGCAAGAATACAGATGCCCCGAAGCGCCGCAGTCTGAGTCCAGTGCGACCAGCTCGACGAACGACAACGACTGCAGTCATCGCGTGCCGGCAATGGTGTGTCACTTACTCTTCCATCTTTCTCCCCAACTCACACTACTGGCATCTATCAGTCGCGCGCGGAAAATTCGCTGCGACTCGACGCGTCCCCATTGTTCGAATTGCTCTCGCCGCGCCGATCAGTGCGTGTACGACCCTGTTCCTAAACGGCGAGGGGTGAGATCGAGTGCTCGGCATATCGACGATCTACTAACGACAATCACAGCCTGATAAGAAGCCTGGTACACGGCAGCGGCGCTGTAAAAAGCGCGCAGATTCACGCGAGGAGGAAGATGAGCTGGAACTGGCGCACAAAACCCCTGGCCAGGCTGGAACCCGCTCCTTCTGCTTCCACGAACATGATTGCGCTGCCATCTCCAGTGCCTATACCCTCACCCGGCTCCGATTTTTCCCCGGCAGAGGGAAAGAGGGGTGATAATAAGTCCCCGAAACGACAGAAGTTGTCCGACGAGGCCCAGAGTTTGATGACTTCACGGACAGGATGCGCCAGCAGCATCCCACACCCACGCCGAACATGTCCTCTCATAACTACGGCCGCCCAATACGCCCACTTATACACGTACCGTCGCAGGGTCCTGCACCTTTGAGAATTTCGACGGACGAGTCGGTGCTCGTTAGAGTGCGCTTTTCTCTCCTGTCGGCGATGCTCACACTAATAAGATCGTGCAGCGAGGGCCACCCACCGTCCTCCACACAGCCGTCAACCTCTGAGATCTCCAGCACGCGATATACGGCCGGCTTCCTCGACTTACGGATACGACGTGTCGCCCTTTGCGCATCAGACGCCGTACGATATGGGACACCAACCCTCAGTGCCTCATGTCGACCATCCCAAGTTTCCGAGTCTCCCATCGACGGGCAGTGCAGGCGGCCCAGCAAGGCTGGTGGGACGCGTTCCTCCGCTCCTACTCGTAAATTTATTTTCGTTCTTTATGCGCCAACGCCACTAACGACTGTACGCGCAGGCTAAGAGAGATTGCGACAGACCTTAACTTCCTGTACGTCTGCCCGCCTCAGCAAAAGATATGACTGACCTCCATTTATTCAGGTACACAGAAAGTCCCGTCACCCTGTCCTTCGTGAATGTGGGATTCCTGCTTGAGACGCTTTGGAGCCCTACAAAATACCTAACGCTTCAGCCCGCGTTCATCCTCGCGTCGATGGCGCTCGCGGTTCTGATTCGTTCGAGCGAGACGGAGCGCGGTGCAGCAGGCCGCGAACGCGCCGCATTCTTGCGCCACTCTGCCCAGGATACACTTGAGCGCACCTGGCGCGAGGGCGTATGGCTGGACGCCAGTCTGGCGGAAGCAGCTCTTGTGCGCATAATGTCCTCCCCGCAACACCCCTTGCTCACGAAGTCCCCAGATCATCGCCCAGTACGAAGCGTCTGCGCACCCCGAGTACCACCCCGACCGTCTCGCGCGCGCATTTCGCGTTCCTCGACGAGGTGATCAGCGCGCTCGGGCTGACGACCATCGACGCGGGGAACCCGGACGTGTGCCGCTACGCGCCGGGCGCCTGCCCTTGCGTCGACGTACAGCCCGACGCGCAGTGCGCGTGCTTCCCGCCCGGTACGCCCCCGCCGGACCCCGACCGCGTGTGGTCGAGCGCGCTGCCGTGGGACCCGAGTTGGGGCGAGCACGAGATCCGCGACGAGGAGTGCCGGCGCGTGTCGTGGGCCGCGCTGACCCTTGTGACGAGCTTCCGCATGGAGTGCATCGCGCTCACACGCCCTGACGACAGCCAAGCGCTGAGAATCTGCGATCCGTCGAATGTGCGTTTGCGTTCTTGCGGTCCTTCGGGCTTCTTCTTGGAGTGATGCTAGTACTTACGAAACTTCCTCCCTAGTATCTCGCACTGTTCCCGAACGAGCTGTACGATCGCAACGGCTTTGGGCGCGGGCGACAGGAGGGTGGTGGGCCCACCGCGCACCCGAAGAACGCCATCTGGGCGCTGTATTGCCGCAGTATGCTACTGTTCAATTTCTGTAGCAATGTCGTGGCGCGCAACACCGAGAACCGCGACGAGCGAGAGAGTCAGGCTGAGGCGCTTCAAGAGTCGTGGAACGAGGCACAAGCGATCCAGGACACGCTCGACGGGCATGGGTGCATCTGCATACCTTGGTCGCCTATTTGTGCCGGGAGAACCTTTCCAAGTGAGTCGACCACAAAATATGTATGCTCGTCGGCTAAACAACGTCTTTTCACCAGCGCGCAAATGACCATCACCAAGGGGTTGCGGAAGTGAATTCAATTTATCTTTCTCCCCGACGTTAACTGACCTTCGGCAGTCTGCAGGGCCTGCCGTCAGGAAATCGTCCCGGCCCCTCTTCAATCGTCGACAAGCCGAGGAGTGGAGTTCGTGTTCCCTCGTCCCTTGTGCACTTGTCATTGACCTTCGTTCCGCAGTTTACTCTCAGGCTGAAGTTGTCAAGCGTGCCACAATGTCCATACAATATGTCTCCGATCCTCGCGGTCATCACTTCACCCAGCGGCCGTACGCCGTAACCTGGTTCTACCATCAACTTGCAATGTTCGTCGCTTATCTTATCCATTCTCTCCCCCCCTGACGCACGCTCAAAGCTGTTTGGTTACTCTGGGAGAACGACACATCTCTCGACGATGTACTTGAGCTCGCTAAGCAGCTCCTCGTCCCGCTTGACGTGCTGAACGCAATGTGGCCCTGCGACCGTGCGTCCTCTTCTACTACTGCAAATTTCCTAAGGTCCTAATTCCTCTTCCTCGACAGTAATCCAGCGGCAATGCACCGCCTTGCGCAAGAGGCTCACAGCCCACTGTCGGTCAGGGGGCCACGAACCCGCCGCCCCCTCTCGACCTCGAGCTCTCACTTCCTCAGGTTCACCGCCGGAATCCGTGATTCCACCGTTCTTCTGCTCCTCCTTGCATCTCATCCCATGCCTCCGCCTCTCTTCGCCCATACTATACTACACTTCGCTACACATATTCGTCTTCGTTTTGTTTAGACCGGTATTCCCTAATAGATATACCCGTATTTTAGCTCATACCGCCCCTCTTCGTGGGCCAATTCGTGTAAATGTGTTCTGTACTATATTCGTAGACCTTGTATCGTTTGAGACTGCAGATGTTGTATATATGCCTTGACTAATGCTTACTAATTTGTCGGCCATTCCGCAGAGGAGTTTTGGGGGAAACTTCAATCGGGGAAACTGCAAAAAACCCATGAACTTGAGAGCTTGAGACAAGCTTGAGATGTTGAGAGCCTCTCAGTCACTTTTTTCCTGCTTTCCGGATCACCCGAGGCCTCGGGTGATCCTATTCCCGCCCTAGGGCGCCTAGGGCGGGACTGACATGCTTGAACTATTTAACCACGAATTTCGGATTCGGGAGGTAGCAACCTACTTAGATTACTAACCTGGGTTTCGGATCACCCGAAGGCGGATAGAAGCGACGCGAATCAACATTTTCAAAATCTATCCTTATCCTCCACCTTCAGAGGCAATGGGTCAAACCCTCAGTTTCGCCTTCACCTTCCTCCGCGTCCAACTCTTCGCGAAATTGCAGGATACCCATGCTGATCTGACCGGCCGCACGTATCTCATCACGGAAGCAACACCGGTCTTGGTCTTGCGCTCGCAATCCACCTCGCGCGTCTGCATCCCGCGAAGCTCATCCTTGCTGTCCGTGACTTGAAGAAGGAGATGCGGCGAAGGAGATATTATCGCCCAGACGGGCTTCATCGGCGCGATAGAAGTCTGGGAGCTTGATATGGCGAGTTTCGCGAGTGTCAGGAAGTTCGCGGAGCGAGCGAATACGACTCTGGAACGGTTGGATGGCGCGGTGCTCAACGCCGGCATAAATGATTGGAAGTGGAGCCAGACTGCAGTAGATGGATGGGAGAGAATGTGAGTGATTATGTGGTGTTTACCGGCGACGCCAGTTTAAACTGAGATTTCAGCCTGCAAGGTCAAACGCGCTTTCCACCGGCCTCTGGTGTTCTGCTGCTTGCCCTTACTCCAGACGTCATCGAAACTCGCCCATCCTCTCCCCGACACAGCGTTGCCGCCGCATCTGACGATCACCGGCTCAGAGGGTACGAAACAACTCACAGGTCTGGGATCTTAATTTTGTCCTGCTCACTGTTCAGTTAGGTATGTTAATGGCGAAATTTACCGAGAGGTCGGCTTCGAAGATCCTCGAGACTATGAACGATGAAAGTCAATGCAAGGACATAGTGGACCGGTATGCGACGTCTAAGCTTTTTCAATTTGTTTCTTGCGCGCGAGATCGCGAAGTTGCCCATCAAGCGCAAGGTGTCGTGGTAAAGTACGTGCCGACAGTTAAACTCAACTGGGAAGCCTCATCCTCATTCTCATTCTTCACTGTTTAGTGTCGTCCCTCCAGGGCTCTGTGCTAGTGAACTGGGAAGAGACCTCGGACTGCCACCATTTGCTTGTGAGTATTATTTCTTTACATTGCGCGACGGTGGAGGCTCAATTGCTCCACAGATCGATCATTGGGACTCCTCGCTTGGACCACTGCGAAAGGCGCCCTGAATTTGCTATATGGAGTGCTCCGTCCCACCCCTCCGGGAGCGTATATCTATGCATGCGAGGTACAAAAGTACTGTCCTATTTCCAACGGTGGATGTACTCCTCTTCTGATGCTTTTCTTCTAGACCCCCCGTCCTGGACCGAAAGCAAAGAGGGGATTGGACCTCCAGGCGAAGGTGTGTGGACGGAGATGGTGGGGGTCTGGCGGGAAGTTTCCCCCGAGGTTGCGAACATTGCTGTTGTTTAGTCTAAGAAGTACCAAGCCCACGATATACATTCCTGTAGAGAGTAGATACAAGTGAGCTTGTCCTCAACCGCACCAATGAAATATTCAGGAGTATCGCGCTACATTATTCACATCGCATTGACCACGATTTCTTCGCGAAGTTGAATCAGAAACCGTGCAGTTGTGGTCGTATTTGACCCGCGCGTCGCGTAAATCTTGATCACGGGACCGTTCATTGCCTGACTCGGAACTTTCCGGCTATGGACACGTGCCCCTTGACGGAGCGCGGGAAACCGAACACGCCAGCACATCGGGGTTTGCTCTCGACCACCACAACCGACCTTCAGCAACCAGCACAGTAACCAGCAATGGCAGACGGTACGCGCCTCCGCCTCCGCCCCTCGCCCCCAGTATCAGTACATCAGTAACCACTACCACCTTTTTCGCCTCGATTTTCTACCTTTTCGCCTCGATTTTTCGCCTTTTCGACTCGATTTTCGCTATTTTACACCTTCTCGGCTCGAATTTCGGCCTTTTCGCCTCAGTTTCGACTGGCGTGGCCTCCCTGTCGACGGACGGCGTTTTCGAGACGATTTTCGCCGGACCTAGGGTCTCTGCCTTTCCGCGCCAGTAGTCGTCGTCGATTAGGTCGTTTGGAGTCTCCTCCATCTTTTGGCCTCCACTTTTGCGGTTGGCGCCATACCGCACCTTTACGCACATAGGCGACGAGCGACTCTGCATCTCACCGATCCGCCATTGGCATACCTACTACACTACGCTACATCTACCTCACCACCACCGTTTCTCGCCCCGCCGTACTACACACACCATACTCACGACACCACAGCGTGGCAATCGCAAGACATAGCCCCTGGTGGGATCAGCATCCCCACCGACGCGGACCACGACCGGGACCGTGAGCGCGACCGCGACCGCGAGAATGGCGGCGGCAGAGAGCGGGGACGGAGCAGGAGCAGGAGCCCCGGCAGGGACGGCAGGGACGGAGAGCGGGGGTGCGTCCTTGTTTTTTCGTGTCTTGAGCATGAGGCTAACGACGGAGGCAGCGTCAACCCCGGGAACAACCTCCACGTCTCGGGCTTGAGCCACAAAATCGACACGCGCGACCTCGAGGCGGCGTTTGCCAAGATTGGAAGGGTGCGCCGTTCTTCACTTGGTCTTGCTGGTGTTAAGCGAGCTGATGACTCCGCCGCACAGGTCCAGAAGGCGTCCGTGATGTACGACCCGCACACCCGTGAGTCGCGCGGCTTTGGATTCGTCACCGTGCGTCCCATTCATCCATCTCCTACCTCCATTCTTGACTGCGGAACGTTCCATAGATGGAGACGCCTGAGGAGGCGGATGCGGCGGTGGCGGCGCTGAATGGGAGCGAGCTCGGTGGGAAGATGATGAAGGTGGAGAAGGTGCGTTAATCCATGCCCCTGCTCTCTTGCTTTCTCTGCACGTGGGAGGGCAGAGAGAAAGTATAGTCGAGATGCTCAGCTGACACGTTGCTTACAGGCCCGTCGGGGACGCGCGCGGACGCCGACGCCAGGGCGGTACTATGGGCCGCCGAAGAGGGTGATGGTGAGTTGTTATCTTCATTGGTTTGCGGGTTTCTCTTGCGTTTTTGGGGTCGCTTTGCTTTTCGGATCGAGAGGTGCGATTCGAAAGATGCGATGGGGAATGTGCGTGGGCAACGATGTGAACCGTTGCTTCCTGCACCCGAGATCGGGATACGAGAACCAGAATCGGATGGCCTGGTTCAGTGTCGGCCATTTCCTTTTATAGATAAAGACTTGCCTTTTATGGATACCGTTCCTTCCTTGCTCGCCTTACCAAGCCAACGCTGACCACCCACCATCCAGGCGAGCGTCAGTACGACCCGCGCCCCTACGACTCGCGCTATGCGCGCGATTACGACGACCGCGACCGTGGGCGTCGCGGCGGCGGGCGGTACGACGACTACCGCGGCGGGGGGCGAGACGATTACCGCCGCAGGGACGACGATTACCGCGGGGGTGATTATCGTGGTGGTGGGGGGCGGGACTATTACGATGATAGGGATCGGGATCGCGGAGGGAGGGCGGCGGGAGGGGCGGGTATGATGATCGCCGGTATTAAGCGATGCGGTGTGGGAGGGTGCGGTGCAGGGTGCAGGGTGCGCTGAAAAAACGATACGCACAAGGACATACTTGTGAACCGAACCTCACTTGTTTAAGATTTCTTACTTTGTGTTCCTGCTCGCGCTACGATTATCTATCTAGTTCTGTACAGGTGCATACGGCATGTCTGTGTTGTATGTGAACAGAGACGTTTTTATTTTGTGTGTGGGCAAGGCACGGGCCCTTGGCTTTCGACGGTCGAGTCCGATTTAAAGTTCGCGGGCTGCCTCTCAGCCCGGCTCTTTCCCCACTGCACCAGTGAAAATGCAGTTCCCCAATATATTGCTTGCATTCGCCCTCGCATCCGTGGTCGTGGCGCAGGTAAGTCGTTTGTCGGACCTCGTTACTGGATACTGACCACGCGTCGCGTCTATGTCTGGGAGGCGCGCTTCTCCCACCTAGTGCAGCTGTTCTCCGACGTCTGTGAATGCAGGTTATGAGTTTACGCTCTCTACCTCCCGTTCCGAAGTGGTGTGGTTTTTGGGGGAATATGCCTTGAGAAGTTGAGTTATCCTGACGCCGATACTAAGCGGAATGGCGAAAATTTCGCCACTGACAGCGGAGTTGCGAACATTTCGCCACTGACCCTTTTGGAGAACTACACCTCGGAAGTGATTTGAACCAAGCGATCAATTACGAGGTCGAGGGGAACGGAACCTGGAAAGTCTACGAATCGCATCTCGCATTATCGTTCGCAGGACGTAAGTACATGCCGCTCCCTGCAAGTAGAACGCTGGTTTACAAAAGTGAGTTTTCGCCGTCCGTGGTTGAACATTTCAAATTTGCTGCGTTGGGTCATGATCACAAAGCTGACAAGAACCCCGCCTATCGGCCGCATCGCCGTGTTCGCCACGCGTAGGTATCAAGTCTGCGCCGGTTAGGTCACAAAACTGACAAGCGCCTCGGCTGCCCTATCGCCACGCGTAAGTATAAAGTCGCCTGGTGATCAATTGCAAATCCCAAGAAAAAATGGGTCTCCTCATCTCCAACATCAAGCAAGGCTTTCCCCCGAAGTCGAAGTTTTCGGTCGATGATATCCCTGACCTTTCTGGCCAGGTACGGCTTCCAGTTCCGCAGACCTGACGACGTGCTCGAACCTCAGTCTAGGTGATCATCGTCACAGGTGCTAACATTGGGGTGGGCAAGGAAACAGTCAAGGTACGTGTGCCAGGAAGCAAACAAATGATTCATGTTAACGTTTGAACCACTGCAGGCACTTCTTCAACACAACGCGAAGGTCTATCTGGCCGCGCGCAGCCCAGAGAAAGCCAAGGAGGCTATCAACGATCTGAAGTCTCAGACCGGGAAGAAAGCTGAATTTCTGCAGTTGGATCTGGCGGACTTGCACTCGGTGAAACGTGCGGTTCAGGAATTTACCGAGTGAATTTAATCAAATTGTGGTTTTTATCTTCGCTCATTGCTCTGCTTTACCAGGAAAGAAACTCGACTGGACGTCCTGTTCAATAACGGGTATGTGCTGGGTTGAATTCTCAATTATGTGGGAGTGTGCTGACGGTGCGGCGGGCAGCGGAGTAATGGTGAGAATGACCGAGATGCAGTGAATGGTACGTCTTCTCATTATGCCGCATTCGTCCGACGCAACTAATGAGCCACAGGCCAACGAACTCATTTCCTCATAGGTACCACCCATCGAGCAACTCACTGCCCAGGGTTACGACCTCACGTTTGGCACCAATGTTTTGGGTGTGTCCTGCGGCCTAGCCTGTTCATTGCCAGCTCATGCCGTTGTAGGCCATTTCTATTTAACAAAGCTGTTGCTCCCCACCCTTTCGGCAACCGCTTCTCCGGGAAAGCCTGCGCGTGTGATCAATACATCATCCATCGCGTCGGAAATAAATGGTCCAGATATCAATTATAACACGCTCAAGGACAGTCCGGCACGGAAGAAGATGGGCGTTAACAAGCTATATGCCCAGAGCAAATTTGTGCGTGGATGTCTGTCTGAGAGGACTCCGCGAATAAGTAATGCTGACATTCGACTCGGCAGGCGAATGTCGTGTTCAGTAACGAGCTCTTCCGCCGATACGGGGACGAGGGCATCGTCTCCGTTGCGTTGAACCCAGGAAACCTTAGGAGCGGACTGCAGCGCCATCTCACCGGCATTACCAAGTGGATCGTAGTACGTGGATCCATTTACAATTGTAAAAATGACAACCGACACTGAGCCTTGATTCCAGCACTCGATATGCCATCCAACGCCGCTCGGCGCCTTGACACAACTCTGGGCGGGTACTTCAAACGAGGGGGCTACTTTCGGTGGAAAGGTTTGTGGTCTTTCAATGCTGATCTTCAAGCTGATATTTCGACTAGTATCTCATCCCATGGGCACGCATAGGGACAACCCCGTCGACTGATGCCCAGACCGAAAAGGCGCTGTGGACGTGGCTCGAGGAGCAGGTGGCGCAAATTTAATTTTCTCGACTCTTCCTGTGTTTCGGTTCCAGCTAGATACATTAGTGATCTCTAACTTCCCAGTAGTAATGGAAATATACGCAGATAATTTCGCAATTCCATTTGGTTTCGTTCTAGCCAAGTTATATAAATCTTATGTAACATCAACTTATGTCCCACGGTTGAAAGTCAAAGTTGAAAGCAAATCCGCCAACACTGTTACCGCTGCGGAATGCGACCTGTCGAGATCCAGTAACAGAAATTTTTCGCGACTGCCGTGGTCCGACGAGGTCCCACACACCGGGACTTGGCAGCTGGACCCGAGCGGGTTTTCTTTGTTTTGTTTTTTTCTTTTTATGCCTTATTATACCACCCCACGAGCTGATGATTCTGATGCGCTTTGGTGATGCCAGAAGAATACACCTACTGTTCCCTTCTATCGTATTCTTGCACGGTCTGAACACGAGGACAGTCCGAACAATATCTGCTGAGCACGGTTTGAATATCCGTCCTGAAATTGAAGTGCTCTAATCTAAGGTCTAGAACAAACCAGATAGAATTACGAAATTATTTGCGCATATTGCTACTACTACTGAGAACTAAGAAAGAGGATTACTATCTAGCCGGAATCAAGAAGCACAAGTAATTGAGAAAATTAAATCTGCGCCACCTGCTCCTCGAGCCATGTCCACAGCGCCTTTTCGGTCTGGGCATCGGTTGATGGGTTTTTCCCCATGCGTGCCCATGGGATGAGATACTAATCGAAATAAATATCAGCTTAAACATCAGCATGCAAAAGAACGCAAAACCTTTCCACCAACTTAGCCCCCTCGTCTGAAGTACCCGCCCAGAGTTGTGTCAAGGCACCGAACGGCGTTGGATGGCATACCGATTCCTGGCGTCAGATCTGAGTGTTGTTATTTTTATAATTATCAATGGATCCACGTACTACGAGCCACTTGGTAATACCAGTGAGATGGCGTTGCAGTCCGCTCCTAAGGTTTCCCGGGTTCAACGCAACGGATACGACGCCCTGGTCACCATAGCGGCGGAAGAGCTCGTTACTGAACGCGACATTTGCCTGCAGAGTCACCAGTCAGCATTATTCGGAGAGTCGTCTCAGACAGACATCCACGCACAAATTTGCTCTGGTAATATAACTTGTTAACGCCCATCTTCTTCCGTGCTGGACTGTCCTTGAGCGTGTTGTAATTGATATCTGGACCATTCATTTCCGACGCGATGGACGATGTATTGATCACGCGCGCAGGCTTTCCCGGAGAAGCGGTTGCTGAAAGGGTGGGGAGCAACAGCTTCGTCAAATAGAAGTGGCCTACCGCGGCATGAGCTGGAAATGGACAGGCTACTGTAGACTGCCGGACGCACCCAAAACATTGGTGCCAAACGTGAGATCGTAACCCTGGGCAGTGAGTTGCTCGATGGGTGGTCCCTATGAGTAAATGAGTTCGCTGGCCTACGGCTCGTTAGTTGGGAAAAATCCGGTACGATAGGAAGACGCACCATTCATTACATCTCGAGCATTCTGACCATTACTCCCCTGCCCGCCGCGCCGTCAACACACTTCCACATAATTAAGAGTTCAACCCAGCACATACCCGTTATTGAACAGGACGTCCAGTCGAGTTTCCTTCCTGATAAAACAGAACCATGAGCCAAGATAAAAACCTCAAGGATTATAAACTTCACTCGGTAAATTCCTCAACTGCACGTTTCACCGAGTGCAAATCCGCCAGATCCAACTGTAGAAATTCAGCTTCCTTCCCGGTCTGAGACTTCAGATCGTCGATGGCCTCCTTGGCTTTCTCTGGGCTGCGCGCGGCCAGATAGACCTTTGCATTGTGTTGAAGGAGAGCCTGCGGTGGTTCAAGGATGAATCATTGTTTCCTGAGGCTGCAACGTACAGTACCTTGACTGTTTCCTTGCCCACCCCAATGTTAGCACCTGTGACAATGATCACCTAGACTGAGGTTCGAGCTCCGAGTCGTCGTCAGGTCTGCGGAACTGGAAGCCGTACCTGGCCAGAAAGATCAGGGATATCATTGACCGAAAACTTCGACTTCGGGGGAAAGCCCTGCTTGATGTTGGAGAGGAGGAGACCCATTCTTTAGGGGATTGAATTGAGATTGATCACCAGAAGACTTTATACGGCCGGTAGGACCGGGGTTTCCCGTCAGCTTTGTGACCTAACCGGCGCCTGCGGCCCAGTGACTCCAAGAGGTTGCTTGCGCTTGGTATTTTTCCAAACGTTTTTCCCCGTTCAGACATTTGGACGCGAATCAAGTAGATCTCCCTTCCGGCCCCGGCGCCTAGGGCAGAATCTCGTCGTTGTAAACCAGTTGGTGAGAGTTCACGTCTACGCCGATCCAACGCTGATCAGTGATCTTACAATTGATCGCTTGGTTTCAATTGAAATTAGGTAAAGAACCTCCAAAAACCAGCTAGCCACAAACCTTGTGCGGTATTAACTGGCGAGCCCATGGAAAAGCAGCGCGGGACCTAGAAAAGATACCCAGCTGGATCCAAGCGGGTTTTGTTTATTTTTGTTTTCAGGTCTTATATCCTGCTGATCAGTGATGACTGATGCGCCCTGATGCCATCGTGATGCGCCTGACGCAAAGCAGCACCAAACCAGAACTGACTGGTAGAAAATCATGAAAAAAGTTCCCCGAACCATAAAACCAGGAATGTTCCTTTCCGTTGTATTTATGCAGTCTGAACACAAGGACAGTCTAAAAGAGACATCCAATATCCACCAAAGTGCTTTTCTTCTTACGAGGATGCGTGCGCCGTGCTCACCTGGGAGGATTGGAGTTTAGCATGAGGAAGACGTTGGACAAATCAGAACTGCTCAGGTTCTATTCCGCGCTGGTCAATGTATCGGAATACTTCTGCGTTTTTGGTTGAGGTTCGAATTTTGAGACAAGTTGTCTGCGATAATGGATCTAGCTGTGGAAATAAAATCCAGCTCCGAGATCATAACGTTCATTATTAATCTGCTACCAGAGCAAACGTGAAAGCGTAAAAAGTAAACCAGAAAACCAGGAACCCACTTGCTTGCCGAACATAGCTTTATATGCCGGACTCATCTCATCTGCGCACCATCTCGCGCTCCCCGCATCAGATGCGAGACGCTCATCGTCGCCGCCTTCGTCTCGAGCTGCTCGCCCCACACCGATACGAGCCCGTCCACCTGGAACGCGCGTGTCTCGCGTTTCTCGAACAGCCGCGTCGCGATCGGGACGAAGAACTTCATCTCCCACCCCCGGCGGCTCGCGTGCGAGCTCGATCCGTGCCCTTGGGCCTGGATAGACGTCTCGGTGCGGAAACCACAGCGTGTCGATGGCGATGCCGCGTCCGGGATCGAGCACCACCTCCTTGCCCACCGGGGTGCGCATCTTCACGCCGTCATATCGCACGCTGTACTTGTTGTTCTCCGCGGCGGAGGCCGCACAGTACGGATAGGTCGGGTCCACGATCGACGTGCTGGTGCAGTTGATGTCGACGACGTACACGTCGGGGTGCGAGACGGGAAGCCCGTCCCATTTGGCCGGGTCCTTGAGCGTCAGATGGAGCGACAGGGGCCCGACGAGGAAAAGCCTGGTTCTGCATTAGCGACAACACAATAAATGAGCGAATTGAGTGGGGCGCTTACTCGTCCTCCTGATCCCACACTTCGAAGTTTGATTTTGAGCTCGAGGGAAAAGTGACCGCGAGCTCAAACTCGCTCGCCCTGAGCTCGTAGCATCCGTACTTGTTCAGCCGCGCGCCGGGGATCGGCAGCCGGATCGGCGCAGTACGTCTGGATTCGGTGTTCGTCGAGAGCGATTGGAAGGGGAGGGTCTTGGAAGGAGCCGGGAGGTCAGAGACGAGGGGCGAGGTCTTGGACCGAGTGGGCGTAGTTCCCGCCGTGTCCTTGGACGGGAACGCGACAGGCGGTGAGCGGGCAGTATTGTTCTCCGTTTTGGAGATGTGGGCCACGGAGGAAGATGGTCTGGTCGGGCAAGGGCGAAGTTCGCGAGGGAGGTCCGATTCCTCAGGGGCCTGGGGTGGGGTAAGCTTCTCTTTGAGCTTCTTCGACGCCGACGACGCTCCCGTCGGCATTTTGGCTTTCAATATACCCCTGAGCTGCTCGTCGACGTCAGGAGGAGCAGCGCTGAGCTTGAAACTAGAGTCCCTTCTTTGTCGAACGCGGGGCCCAGTTTGGAGAGCACCTGAGTCATCGCTGTCGACCTCCGGGGATGTTGCCGAGTGAGTGCGCTTCCTGGTGCTACGCTTGGTTATCGTGGGGTCAGCCAGGGGCAGCTTAGGCTTTAGAAGCGCGTCGGCCGCCCTGGGCTTGACTTTGAGTCGTATCGTTTCAACGGACGTAACGGAGCTCGTTCTCTGCCGAGTTCGACTGAACGCACAGTCGTCCAGACGTTGGTCGAGAGGAGTTTCGTGTGCATTATTCGAGGGCAAAGGCCGCTGGTCTGGCCAGAGAGTGCGGCCGCGTGAAGACTTCAAAAGAGGGTGGGAGGCTGACATAGCGGTCATGGGCTTCGTCTGCAACTTGGCAGAGGCGTAGCCAGAGGCGTTCGTGACGGCAGAAGACTCAGACTTCGTCGACATCGTGGTGGGGAGGGAACCAGAGTCCAGGAAGGATTTTTATGCCGCCACACATGCTGATCAAAGAGAACAATGGGAAACAAACGAGTCATTGACGCGATTGACGCGATATAAACGTGAGAAAGGTCTCAAATGTCCCAAAATGATAAGCGAAGACAAAAGGATTCAAAGGAGCCTACATCGAGGTTGAAAGGGCGCCTGGTGCTGGCGGTCGAAGCAGAACCGTGACTTGGCGACCGGTTGCCTCATCAAAGTGACATGAGGGGCGACAAAAAAAACTTGAACGCAGCCCTTAGTCCCCACGACCTTGAGCTTAGTCGGACGCCTACGCTAATGCAACGTTATCTCTTGTGCTTGACCTTCGAGAGTTCGAAACTCGTTCTGAAGCCGCAGCCTGACTATGGCGATGGATCAAAGCCGAAAAAAAATGCCTTGTTTTGGCCTTGTTGAAACTTGCCGAGTTCCAACTTCCAAGGCACTGTTCTCAGAATCTCCCGGATTCCTTCTGCGTATGCAAATCGATTCTACCATCCAGATTCGGGCGTATCTGTCGACAACTGGTTCTTGGGGATGTGTCAACGACGCCACACCCACACTCAGACTCGGCTACAGGTCTGTGCAAGTGGCGGAAGTGCAAGACGCAGCCATTTTCGCTTGTGTGCCGTGGAATGATCGCCGAGAGATCATCGGCATCATTTTCTTTGCTTCCTTTCACCCACCATCCATGATACCCAGCGGCTTCCCTGCGTCATGGGGAGCGCGCTGCTTGCATTCTGGAGCTCCTTTTTTCCACCACCATCGTAAACGACGTAGACGGACCACCAAAATCGCACTGGGGACTCGAGGCACACGGGATTGCCGGTTTGGGTGCGCCGGTGACTGGGCGGGAAATCGAAGAAAGGAACAAGAAAGAAGGGTGTTCTCAAGGGTGTGGTTGTGAGCGCAGATGTGTTATATCTCTCTCGCCTCTTTTCCTTCTCCCCTCCTACAAGGTGTTGGCACCCTGCAGCGTGGACGAATGTCAGTATATACACCTGCATCACTCGCTGATTCGGTCCCGCCACCCATGCTCATCCGCCCGGAGCTCCGGAGGGGCGGGCGCAGTGTCCGCGGGCGTGGCTGTGTGCCGACGCTTCGCGGCGGAACTTGCGTGCGGAGGTGCAGTAGGCAGAACACGGGCGGACGGACGCGGCGAAGTGCTGACGCGAGCGGGCACATCCGCGCCGGAAGTCACGCGAATTGGTGAGGCGTTATCGCAAGGACCCAACTATTCATTACACGCATGGCACGTACGTCGTTGAATAAAATTTCTTTCTATCCACACATGATTTTGCATAACCAAATTCTCCCCACCACCTAAGCTCCACAGTACAGTAGATCATGAAATCTTTGTTCAATTTTTCATTGTGAATCAGTTACATTATTCACTTCAACTACTTATGGAACCCGAAATGGCTTTGCCCTCGGGATCAACCGACAATGGCGCAAGTCACATTCAAGTGCGCCACACTGGCGCGACAGTGGCGCAAGTTGTCGGACCGATTTTGGTGATGGGTGTGGCGCTGTTGGTTGATCCCCCTATTTCTGGGTCAATTTCTTACGTCCACCGCTGTTCGGTAGGGAATAAGTAATGTTGAGCACGACCCATAGTGCGATCCAAGGGGCAACCGTTAGCGCAATCGGTAAAATGCACTAGGTACTGTATCATGATGCTGGTGCTTGGTTTTGATTGATGCCGGAGCTAGACTTGTAAAAATCATTCCTTGGTGATAATATAGTACATTGTAAGGATATATATCAATCTGAAGGGCTTGTTCTGAGTTTTTTGGGTGTATGTATCAAGAGTAAGGCTCCAACCATTTCCGTGTATAAACGTTTATACACGGTTTTAAACCGTTTTCGTTTCCATTTAATTTGGCCATGGGGTCAAACGGTTTGGAAACCATTTTTTAAACTGTTAAACGGTTACCCTCCAGGCCCAAGTCGTGCAACACACAACTTTCTGATCGTACCTCCCGGATTATTCGGGCCGTAACGCTTCTTCTGTCACCCGTCTAGCGAGGCGTAATCCACCCAACTGGCTGCAACAACCAGCCATTTGCGCAATCAAGCTCGGGCCTATAAATTTAATGTGACGGTGAGTGACCAGACGCGGTTTATCGTACCACCATGAGCCCCACTGGCAAGCCCGCTAACGGGGATTCCACCCCCAAGGTGCCTCGCAAAAGGGTCGCGCCCAAACACCTTCTGGATGGCTCCAACAGCGAGGCTCCCAACGCGGCACATCAATCTATTGTAAACGAAACCCAAGCGCGTCTCACCACGGGTCAGTCGCGTTTTTTTTTTTCACACACATTGACGCGTCTTCCTGATCCATGTACAACCTCCTCTATCGCTACTCTCATTAGAGCCATTGAGGATCTCGATGCGGCTTTGCCTACGACCATTGCCGAAGGGACAGATGAAGACAAGATTCATCGCGTCCTCACGGAACTTCGTCTGAACACGCACGACAGGCTATTGATAGTTGGGTATTTTACCGAGAAGAGCTGCGACCGCTCGCCCTTAAAACTGAGGACTGGAACCATCTCGAGGCGTTGAGCGGCTTACTGAAGGTCAGCGTCTCAATCTGATGTACAACCATTATTTAAATTCACTTGGCTAGCATTTCACCAACGTAACGAAACAGATGTCGTACTCCAGCACGCCAACGCTACCTTTGGGTACTCCCAATGTACGTAGGGATGCTGAAGCATCTTCGCTCGGCTAAGGATAGGCCTTCGTTCTGCCGCCGCGGCTGGCCTTACCAAACTAGAATTTTACTTCGTCAAGGCATGTGACTGCCATCTAAATATTATTTCTACGTGTGCGTCATTTTCTCGTGCACTTTCGACCCCTTTTATTCAATGTTCCGACAGTGCTCCACCCGGCGCCTGGGATCGAATGGTTTCGTAAGGCAGAGCCGGCATCCGATCTTCTGAGCGCAACTCGTACACAGGTGTTGTTCGAACACGCGTACGCATCCTATCAAGACATACATGTTCACCAGTCGGCTCAAACCCAAGCACCCGTTGCGCCTTCTCGGCCCGGGACATTTGGTTCATTTCTTGACGACATTTGCATGACTAATGTTACGAGAGTGGAGGTTCCCCTCGTAAGTTCTAAATTTTATGATTGGTGCTACTTATGCCTGGTTATGCAAGGTTGTTCCTAGAAACGAACTGTCTCGTTTCTGGGATGCTTTCACGAACTACGATGGCGATCCCAATGTGCCACTGCCATGGTGGAAGGTGGGTTAAGTATCTCAAGACTTGCATTCACTGTAGCTGACGAGTTTTGTCCCCGTAGGACCACGAGCACGAGTTTACAGTCATCTCAAAAATGGCGCGCGACTTCCTCACAATCCTCGGCACCAGTCCCTCAGTCGAGCGCTTGTTTTCAAGTGCACGCCATCTTTGCGACGAGTCTCGAGCATCGTTGCGGCCGGAGGCAATCTCCAAGGCAATGCTCACGAAAATGTGGCTCAAGGATGAGCTTCTTAAGCAGGCGTTGTTGGACTGCGGGAGGGGCTAGTAGCACTCGGACAATATAATTTTTTCCACGCCCCAAAAAAAACCGTTTCCAAACTGTTTTAAACTGTTTTTAAACGGTTTAGAAACCGTTTCCGTTTAATTTACCCGGATCTCTACACGAAAACTAAATGATTGGAGCCTTAATCAAGAGCGCGACGCGACGAAACGAGTGCGAGACGCGACGGCGGGTTATAGCTCCGACATCAATCAAAACCAAGCACCAGCATACAGTACCAAGTGCATTTTACCGATTGCGCTAACGGTTGCCCCTTGGTTGGTGCGATCTGTCAGGAAGTACACGGCAGCTCGGAGACGGATACCCTGCGAGCAATCTATCAAAACATCGCCGTAAGGTCGGTCATCGTCGGTCTGACCAACCAACTACTTCCGGCTCTACTAGTAGGCTTTAAAAGGGAGACAATGATTTGATGAACTCCAAGCTCGATGTCAATCTTCAGGCTCTGGCCCCTTGCACTCTGCACTCAGATTACTTTAGCTCGGCCTGAGACCAGCAATCCACTCTCTCGGATCTACGACTTCGTAATCGTGGGCGGTGGTCCGGCAGGGTTGACTCTCGCCAATCGTCTAACGGAGGATCCCCAGACACAAGTACTGGTTCTTGAAGCCGGGGAGGCCCGACTCGATGATCCTCTGATTAACATCCCCGGCTTTCTTGGAAGCACTGTGGGGAATGCCTCGTACGACTGGTTGTTTAGTACGGTTCCCCAGGAGCATGCGAACAACAACACCTTCACCTGGGACCGAGGTAAAGTCCTCGGCGGGTCAACTGCGATCAACTTTATGGCCTGGGGAAGACCTGCTTTGAACGAGATTGATGGTGTGTCGACCGACTATTCGTCTCATGTTAAGCTGGATACCGACGAAATTGAACAGCTATCGGTGCCCTGGGCAATCCCGGATGGACGGGCAAAAATTTGTTCAAATACATGAGAAAGGCAGAGACGTGCGTGGCGAATTAATTTCTGGATTGTACTTTAACTCGATCTAGTTTCACGCATCCAGATCCGGCCTACGCTGTGGAAAACAATCTGACCTTTATTCCCTCCGCGCATGGAACTTCTGGGCCTCTCCACAACAGCTTCTCGAAATTCATATCGGATGGCCAAAAGCCATGGCTCTCCGCTCTCGATTCCCTTGGCGTACATAAAATAGAGGATGCGGTATGGATTTCATTATCCTCCCGAGCTCATCTCACGCTTCTCAGCTTGCCGGAGAAGACGTCGGCGCGTGGATGGCCCCAGCTGCTATCGACGGCAACACTGTAACCAGATCTTACGCAGCTTCCGCGTACTTCGCCCCCGTTTCCGACCGGTCGAATCTCGTTGTCCTCACAGGAGCAGAGGTGACCCGTATTGTTTCCGGAAAAGAGGAAGAGAACGGTCTGGTGACTGCTACGGAAGTTGAACTCTCATTTGGTGGCCAAATCGCTCGGTGGCGATCAAATCTGGAGCGGAGGGTTATCTTGTCCGCTGGGTAGGGTGTTGATCAAACGCTTGAGGATTGTGCTGACGCTGACACGGGCACGTTCAGAACGATCAAAACTCCCCAGCTTCTGGAGCTCAGCGGAATCGGCGACCCTGACATTCTAGAAAGCCTCGGCATCGAGACGAAGGTGGCTCTTCCCGGAGTCGGAGAGGGAATCATAGACCAAGTGTTTTTTGGTGTCAGCTACGGTGAATTCCTCTCGATACCCCAGTTTCGCAGAATTTTCAACTTCTTCCAGAGCTCAACAACGATTCCATTGTCACCCTGGATAACCTGCGCGATCCGACCTTCACAGCTGAGGCCCTCGCAGAATAGTAAGCTCCTGCATTTTAATCCAAGTTCGTGGTGCTCACGGCTCTTGGGGTTCAGTGAGGCTAATAAGACAGGGATTATGACCCTCGGAGTTACAGCGTTCTCTCTCCTTCCACTCCAGGCCATCGTCGGCGATGCTAACGCTACATCATTAATCGACGCTCAGGCAAAGAAAATAGCCCAGGGCAACTACAGCACCACCCAGAAGGAGAAATGGGACGTTATTATACAAGGCCTTAGAGAACCGACGAAACGCGGCTACATCGAGCTTGTCGCTTTCCCCGGATTCTTTACATCCGCTAGTGCGTATTCCTGCCTCCAAGAATGCTTCGTGTGTACTGCTTATTTCGTTGCAGGTGCTCCACAACCCGGGAAAAAATACTTGACCTTCACTGGGAACCTTCACTTCCCGTTCTCAACAGGCAGCATTCACATTTCATCGACAAATCCGCATGTCCAACCTAATATTGATCCTCACTACTACGAACAGGATTTCGGTTTGCAAGAACAAGTGTTTTTGAATTCGTTACCTGATTGTGTGTCTTGCAGATCTCCAAGTGATGGTCGGCGTCCTCAAATTCCTTCGGAAGCTCGGAAATACCGGGGGGTTCAAAGGTATGGATGAGCATGAGCACATTTCCTCGAACGAATGGCTGATTTATTTCTCATTTATAGACCTCTTTGCGGCTGAGACGGACCCTGGTGCAGCTGTTCAAACTGATGAGGAGATAATGGGTGCGTCGCATCGAATTTCTTGAGGTGGTCACTTACTTACCGTCTTAGATTATATCAAAAATCACGGAGGTCCGGAATATCATACCGTCGGCAGTGCGGCCATGCTGCCGCGGGAAAAGGGGGGTGTGGTCTCGCCAGAACTCAAGGTCTGAACACGTTATCTGTCGACTAAGTGTTTTTTGTGCTGATTCGCCCGGCCGGCAGGTGTATGGAACCAGCAATATCCGCGTTGTCGATGCGAGTCTCCTCCCACATATACGAGTTCTTCGAGGGGTATACTTACTACTTGTTTGACTTGCTTCACAGTTTTCCGTACTACCACTCCAGATAAGCGCACACCCGATGTCTACGCTCTACGGAATGTGCGTTCTCGGTTTCGTTTGGACCCGTCGCCTTTGACAGCGCATCTTCATAGTGCCGAGAAAGCGGCTGATATCATTCGCGGGATTGTCACAGTCTAGCTGGTTTCAACCATCGGGACCAAGTAGATGATTGTGTGGAATTTTCTTTACATTCCGGTTATATATCTGCCTGCATTTTCCCGTTGGCTCACTCTGTGGGGGGTATCTGAAATTCAATCAAATAAATTTATAAAGAAGAGAGCGCTCCGAGGCCGGTTGTATCTTTACTTTACTTCACGGTCCTACTAGTACTTCAAGTTCTTCGAATATTTTGTTTCTGTATATGCTCAATGCTCATTCGACTCTCAGAAGCGCGGCCCAACTATACTTCTCTTTGACAAGCGAACACGATGTCCTAATGACAAATTTCAGACCGGCGAATCTCTGAATCCCACAGCAACTCTTTCAGAAGGATGTATTTTCCTCCTTGGCCGTCTATGGCTGGCGCGCTGGGCATTTGCGATATTGGAAGCACTGTGGTGACTGGAAGGAGCCCTATGGGGGATCCATTCTTCTTGTATCTCCAGAGACCTGTTTCGGACTATCACTATGTTCAATATCCTTGACCGCCGTTTCTTGGCTTTTTACCTGTTTCAAATAATACATGTTGCCTCCTTAACTGTACTATATTTCCTGAATCCACTTCTGAATCTTGACATTTCTCTTTGATGTAATACAGGGCTGGAAACTAATTTACAATATGTGTTCTACATAGTCCTACATGTCTGCGACATGTAAATTTGACGCAGAAATTTCAACTAGCATTTATCCCTCATGGTCCTCTTTTGCATCGTGCCTTGCAGCAGCTTCTTGCCGGAACTGACGCGGCAAAAGAAGAAGCCCGATAGCATAGAGAGACCAGATAACCTGCGATCCACACGCGTGAGTGATAGTCGACGAAGGCAAAAAGGGAGAGTGGTCTCACAATGACAATGGCGAGCCAGAAGTGCTTGTATCTCACGTCGATGGGGTGCACGTTCCCTGTGACAAAGGGCCACTCATTCCACATACCGAAGTGCGTCTACAAGCGGTGATCAACCCAAAGAACTGTCCTGCGGAATGGAAAGGAATGTGCACACCTGGAAACATGCGAGTGCAATGATAGCCAGGCCAAGGATGGCGTGTAGGTAGTTTTGCGGGGCGCGTCCGCCGGGGAATCGGGATGGGAACTTGACCCAGTGGATGAAGAAGCCCAGAAGAACTTGGATAAGGTACATCACGAACAATGCCAACCCCGTTTTCTATTAAAGTTTTCGGGAGTTTCATTATCTATTTGGAGGGAAACAGAATGGCAAATGACTCGCACCTGGTGAGGGTCGACGAAGTGGGGCACGCCGGCTATGTTGGTCGCTTGGTATCCCAGTGCGAAGGCGGTCAGGACAATGGGCCCGGTAAAGAGAAGATTCACGATGACGTGCGGCCAGAACCAGCTAAACCGCGAGTGGGTAAGCGACTTCTGGCAGAAATTCAATACATGCTTACGAGTTCGTGAATGTACGGAGATATCGAGCCATGAGTGTCCCCAAGGGAAGGCCAATGAGGAATGCAGCGAATGCTACATGGGCGTGGATGCGAGCTTTGCTCTCATAAGGGGTAAAGGCAGGGGTGGACATGGATGCTGCGGTCCGGCAGGGGCAGTCAGTTTAGCTTATAAGTGGTTCCGCACAGAACTTGTAGTGCCAGCGGACGTGTGGGTCTATGGTCCGTGTGAGAGCGGAAAGGAAAACGTAGAATGATTGCAAAAAGCTTGAGCTCTTGTCGTGAAGCCCAGTCGCCACGGAAATTTCACTGTTCCGATGGAAATTCAGCAACGATTATATACCTCAGTAGTAATATATCCTTTCTCCCTCTTTCAATGAATTATTCGCAGGTAACCATGGTCCATGTGATATCCGCAGCTGGTGAGAACGTCTAAATCAAGTCTAAATTCTAATGACCTTGGAAATGCAGCCCAAAATCGGCTTGTGAGCCACATAAGGAACTTGTGACTCGCTATAATGTAGGAAAAAGCTTGAAAGCATGGGGCGTATAAGATCCTACAACAAACGAGGCACGAGCTTCAATCGTCGTAGCGTCTGTTTACAAAATAATAGTCTGGATCCAACTTGGATGATCAAATCCCAAATAAGGAAATCACAGCTACCTGACTGAATGCGTGGCCGCGGCCAAAGAGACGCAACAGCCTCAAAAGCAGCCTTCGCAACAAATTCATTGAATAGTCATGGAACATTTGGGGAGTTATTTGGTGAAATCTCACGTCTAGAAAAAGCAATGAATTACGTCTGTCATTGCTGCTAATTAAATTTCTTATTAGGGCTCAGTCCTGGGTCTAATACCCCGAGTCGCAATATCACAACAGCGGTTCTGACCTGTGTACCCTAACTTATAAAGAACCCAAACAATACTGGCTTCGAACTGCATTTACTCGTCGTCGGCCATGCAAAGAATCATCGATCACTGGATTCCGGACCTGGTCACCATATATCAATCTGGAGCGTACTTGATTACGTCTTGCACAGTGAAAGGAATAAAATAAGGGTGAACTGAACGTTCGCGATGGATCCTGGAGCTCTCGAGACGTCTGACATTTCGTCAAGCAAATTGAGTGTCAAGACGTTCATCGCCCAAAGAGTGCAGAGACCAATATACTGCACAGTTCGGCCGGCAGAAGGAGAATGAGTTATGTTGAAGGTCTGTTTCCGGGTAGAGAAATAGATAGCCCGTAGGAGGACCTTTAGCAGCCGAGGAAATTTCACTTCAAATTAATGCAATTCACAAGAACTAGAACAGGTTACTGAAAGTAATTGACGACGATGGAGTAAAGACGTACAATAGTCCTCAAAATTGGAGGTCACCGGAGGCGGCTGAAAATGTGATTGGCTTGGCTGAACCAGTAGCGCACTGACTCTGAGGTCGGAACCCAATAACGAAGTTGTAGGGTGCTGTCAAATATATCGTGGGAGTTGAAGCTTGCAATTTAAATAAGATCAGGTCATATGCGGCGAGTAAATGAGAGATTGATACCGGGTTCGCGCTTCTCCAACCACTGTCCAGAGTCCACTGGAGTATCCACTGGAGTATGTTCTCATAATCGGTAAAAATGCAACTTCAACATAATCTTCGACCCGATTTCGTGCAGAACAGAAAAGGACTGCCGGAAGCCTCACGGCTGTGAGGACGGAAATAGTGATGGGTCGAAATTGTCGTTGTCGGTAATAAGGGATGTCGTGATAGTCTTCGATGGTCAGAAATTCAATCATCATGTACTCCGCGCTAAGTTCATCCCAGGGAGCAAATATCTGGAGGCCGGTCTGCCTCACAATGTCACAGAAATAGAAATCGGTGGATATCAACGGCCGCCTGAGCTTTGCGCAGAGCCTGCCAGTTGAGTGTCGTATCCACAATGTACAGTTCCCTTCACTCTGAGATATTAATACAGATAAGTATTGGCCATCCAGATGCTTACCAGCCTCACCAGTTTTTCTTGGAAAACGGAAGTAAATATAATCGGCTGCTGCCTACAATAATTCAGATGCCTGAACAAGGAAATGAGACGCAGCAACTTGATGATGGCCAAGAACAGATGCGACACATCTCAATTACCGCGTGCATAACATGTGCCATTTGTGAAAAATTGGTCGATACGAATGTAGAAGGGCAAATTCAGCTCCTTCAGACAAGATCTGAGCTTGTTAGTTGGGATTCATTGCTCCAATGGCCTCAAGTGTAAATCAGCACAAACCATGATATTTTGAAAGATTTATCTCAGTCATTAATTGCATAGGAATTAGTACGAATTATCTTGCTAGGTTTCAGCCGAACCTGTGCAGAACTCGTCGAGATATGGGCAAATCGGTCGCGAGAATCAAAAAATGCCCAAAACGGCAAATTTTTCGATCCGCGCCTTTGGTACTGCAATTAGCTGTAAATATTCCTGAATTGGTAGCCCCTTGCTCACCTTCGAGACTCGTCCTAAAGCTACAGCCTGAACTATGGCAAACACACCCGGGGCCAGGAAAAAAGTCTCGTAATTTCTCCTCGATTCTGTGTAGGCAAATTGATTACCCGCGCGGCAGGTATGGAACCAGCAATATGGGCGCTGTCGATGCGAGTCTATTCCTATATATACGACTTTTTTGAGAGATATACTCACTACTTTTCTGACTTGCTTCACAGTTTCCCGTGCTACCACTCCAGATAAGCGCACACCTAATGTCTACACTCTACGGAAATGTGCGTTCTCGGTTTCGTTTAGACCCGGGCCCGTCGCCTTTGACAGTGCATGCATCCTCATAGTGCCGAGAAAGGGGCTGATATCTTTCGCGGGATTGTCACAGTCTAACCGGTTTCCACCATCGGGACCAAGTAGACGATTGTGTGGAATTTTCTTTGCATTCCCATGCACATTGACCCGGGTTGGAGACGGACGATAAATCGGGAAAAGCGAATCGATCACGCTCAAAAACGTCTCTCGCTGCCTGCATTTTCCCGTTGGCTCACTCTGTGGCGGGGATCCGAAATTTAATCAAATGAATTTATAACCAAGAGAGCGCTCCGAAGCCGGTTGTGTCTTTACTTTCCTTTACTTGATTTTCCTACACGAAGCCCCCTTCGAATGCCTATCCCCGTACACACGCCCACTCCTCTCTGAAAGGCGGCCAGGTCATACATACTTCCCTTTGACAAGCGAACACGAACACGTTATGAACTTTGAATGTCTGACAACAATCCCGCCGAGGTTGAACAACCCGGTGCTGCGGCGATCCGAAGATTCATCGAAAAAGAAGAAACAAAGATATTTTGCGAGTTGCAGTTCGTTTCCTAGTCGGGTGATTTGTTTCTATAGCGGCGCCGCGGCCTCCCCCTCAGACTTGCGCAATGGTCCCGTTCGCTGGCGGCACGAATAAATTGAGCAGCAAACACGAATCACCGGTAGTCATCGCTTCCGCCAGTGCGGGTCGGGCCGTCTGCGCTTCCCAGCCACGGGGCGGACCTAGCCTCCCTAAGCGGGGGGAAGAGCTGATACCTTGGGCCCCGGGCGCTGGTTTACGTCTTGCAATTGAACAGAATCGAACATTGAACAGAGCCAATTACATACATCTTCCTCTCGACCATCAGCGCCCTCGGGAGATCCGTCCCGCCGCGAAGCTGATGTTGGATGGCACGGGGCAGTCGGGCCAGGCCATCCTGTCTGACACTGCCTCGATGCACTGGGTTGAACGTATTTAAGCAGGTAGGAAATGAGGGATATGCACATCCACACTCCTACATACCTCCGCTTTCATTTCACATCCAAGTATGTTCGTTCAACACAAACCACATCTGGCCGCCCCCACTGACGTCGATATCCTCCCCAGCAACTTGAAGAAGAAGCAGACATGTCCTTCGCCAGCAGCTCGCAGTTCTACCGCCTCGAGGGCACGACGCTCTACGCGCAGTGCCACGACCAGCACGGGAACCTGCACAACTCCACGCTGGACCTGAACCACGTCCTCGGCAACCGCGAGGGCGAGTTCGACCGCCACGGGTCGAACTTCCACGAGAGCTCGGGGATCTGCGGGCTGAACCACACGATCCTGGTCGCGACGCTCAGGCGCTCGGACGGGAGCTACCATGGGACGACGATCGACCTGAATACGATTGTGCGGAACGATAATGGAAGGCTGGTGAAGGCATGAGCCTGAAGCTGGTAAGTTTATATTGGGTCTGGCGATTGGATACTTACGATGGGTTTAGCGCAATGATAACGCAGGCTCAGAAAGGAGAGAATAGTCGTAATAACGTGTAAACCCTGTGGGATCCATGAAAATAGCTATAGATTGATTGAATGTGAGGACATGACTTCAAGTTCAAAAACACTTTTGAAATATTAGAGAGGTTGCGCAAAGCCACCCCGAGTGTGGGGTGGCTTCCAATTGAGCTTTGTGTTCCAACCCAAGGGTGGGTCTGGGTGCCGTAGAACATCACACTAGCGCCCATTTCATGCACTCAAAGCGAGGAAAGCATGCAGAGGCCTTTTGAGAATCTCCACTTTCCAAGCCACCCTCACTCAGGGTGGCTTTGCGCAAGCTCTCTATTTAGACGGCGAAGATACTGCCGAATTCAATCTCTAGCGAGAGCTTTGCAAGAGCAAAACCCAGCCATCTGTTAGCACAAAGATCCGTTCGCAGTCGAGCCGTCGTGAGGCTTGTAACTAGTGATGCCGCGAGGTGAGGTCGAGCTAGGCCGAGGTGGCTTCCTTGAAAGGAAATTTAGTTTCCCACCCCCTGATAACCTCTCGCTCGCTCTGCCCTGCATCCTCCGGAGCATACGGAAGCATGATATGGATGTATACCAATCTTAATAATTATACAAAGATGAAGAGGTACCCAACAACGATTATTCTAACGCGATATAGACAAGATACAATTTCAGAGCGGAAGTAAGTAAAGTACGCTTTCAAGGGGCAGAATGACTCTTTCCCCATCCCTCCCATAACGTGTTCAGCAGATCACCCTCCCAGCAGCTAAAGCTCCTCAAGAATCTGGGGGTCAACATCAATCGCCGACACCTCTTCCGTGGCGATCCATCCCTCCGCAAAGTCGATGCCCATTACGATAGAGCATCTTGATGGCGGTTGGAGATAGATTTCCGCTAGTCTCCTAGTCTAGGTCCATTCCGCCTTTCCAACCTGCTCCAGCCCAGCTCCGCACTCCGTCATCCGCAGTTGCGCCTCGCTTGTAACCCGAACAGCGAACCCGAACAGCGAACTCCAACACCATCGACCGGGCGGAATTTGAACACTCAAGCACGACCTTCAGGCTTTAAATTGAACCACCAGCAGACGCTCGCTGCGGCCTCTCACCCGTCAGAAAACTGGGCAAGGCCAGATGTAGTCTCGGGTGGTTGAAATCAAAAGACCGACAGCAGTAATTTCTTCCAAACTCCTATCAGCGCGCCCAATGACGTTGAAACCAAAAAACGTAGAAAATTCACAATGATTCAAGACTTGCACATAACTCGTATACGTTTGAGCTATACGTGGATAAGATACAGTTTGAACTGTGAGAAGATCGACGCTGACTGTATTTGGATGATGACGTTACTCCCGCATTGACGTCAGTCCCACACACAGCTTTAAGGCTTCCTTGGTGTCGTTTACTTGAACCAGAACCACCATGAACAACCACGAAGCAGCCTCCTTATCGCGCGCGCCGTCCCGCGCGACGTCCATCTCGCGCGCCAGCAAGCAGGGCTCCACCATGTCCCGCAGCCAGTCCCTCATCAAGAAAAACATCGCGCCCCACGATCTCCGCCCGTCAGACATCCTCATCGAGCGCTTTGTCGCTTGGAAGGCCATAGTAAAACAGCTCATAGCGTACTTCGAGGGCGTCGCGGACATCCAGAACAATACAGCAAAAGAGCTCACCAAGCTCGGTGCGGTCATACAAGTGCCGTTCCGAGCCGGGAACCAGTTTCTTGGAGAGGGGGGATTGCAGGTGAGCTCTTAGTTCGCGGTGTTTCGAAGACTAACGGTCGTAGGATATATACTATGATATTCGAGACAAGACGCGCGAAATTGCAGACCAGCATGCGAATCTGGGGCGGACGATCGACAGCTCCATCGTCCAGCACCTTCAGAAACTGCGCACCGAAATCAAAGCGCATATCAAGGTAGGTCTGGCGTACCTTCCCTTGATGTCGCCTGACCAACCATCTCGCAGAACGTCCAAAACGACACAGGCAAACTAGCCACCAACGTCGCGAAAGAGCGCGAGCTATCTACACGCCTCATCGCCGAGCTCTCCAGCGACATTTCCGCCTTCAAAAACACACCCCTCGCCGTCACCAGCAAGACCGACCCGTGAGCTCCTCTGACTTCCAGCTAACTCACAACTAACCGCGCTACTCAGCTACGTCGCCAACGCCGCCGTCGTCCGCCAGCTCACCAAACAGGTGCACGAAGAAAACCTCCTCCAGAAATCCATCATCATCATGCAGCAAAACTCCGCGCACTTCGAGGAGGGCATCGTGCGCGCCGTGCAGTCCGCGTGGGCGACGTACGACGAGTGGCAGGCGCGCATGGGCGCCTCCATCGCGTCCACCCACACTGCGCTCACCGCGCACATGTCCTCCCTCGCGCCCGACCGCGAGTGGCTCGCCTTCGCCGGCCGCTCCGACCACCTCCTCGACCCCGAGACGCCGCTGCGCAGCCCGGGCCACATCGTGTACCCGAGCAAGGACGACCCGAGCGTGGCCGCGGTGCACACGGGGCTGCTCGAGCGCAAGAAGCGCTTCACGCGCACGTACCGCGAGAGCTACTTCGTGCTCACGCCCGCGGGGTTCCTGCACGAGTACGCGAGCAGCGACCCCGCGGCGCCGGGCGGGCGCGAGCCGCTCTTCAGCCTGTTCCTCCCGATGTGCACGCTGGGCCCGCCGAGCGGCGCGGGCGCCAAGTCGCACAAGTTCCACATCGAGGGCCGGAAGGACGGGAGCGGGACGACGAAGGCGGGGAGCGTGCGGCGGAGCCTGAGCCTCAGCCGGCTGCGGGGCGGGGGGGACCACGCGTGGAGCTTCCGCGCGCGCAGCAGGGAGGACATGATGGAGTGGTGGAACGACATACGGATGCTGTGTGCGCGGTATCTCGTCGCGAGCGAGCAGATGGAGCGGAGCGGCCCTGTGGCGGCGGCGGTGCGGGCGGCGGGGTACGTCAGCGAGGAGGAGGACGAGAACGAGTCGGACGAGGGGAGCAGCGTCGAGGAGGACGAGGACGAGGAGGGGCTCGAGTATGCGGACGCGGAGGCGGGCCCGCCGAGTTATTCGAATCCGAGACATTCGATCGAGATGGGCGCGAATGGATATCCGGTACGTCACGTCGGACTCAGCGACCCACCCTGTCCAGTGCTGACCTCCGTACAGATCGAGAAGAAGGGGCACGCGCGCCAGCCGTCCAACGCGACCGGGGACGGCGCGAACCTCTCGCGCCGCCCGAGCAAGCGCCAGCAGGAGAAGGCGCCGGAGGGGCGCCCGCCGCACGACGTCGCCGCAGAGGACAAGACGATGCCCGAGGCCGAAAGTCGGTTTACGGAGAACGTGTGATCGATATATGCATGCTGTCTGGATATGTGCTGTCGGAAATTTTGTATGATATAAGGATTGTAATACTGTGCTACTTTTCAAAGGGCGGCGAGTTTTCGGTGAAGAGCAAGGGGAGGAGTCGACGGCACGTACGATAGGGCGTGGACCGCGCGGTCACGTGCCATACTCAAGAAATAAAAGTGGACGCGTCTTTTCAGCTTGGGTTGTACTTATCAGACCAGTCGCGGTGTGTTGAAAAAAATGCAAGCCCTGACGACGTACGATTCGCGCCTGTCAAGTCTAGATGATGTAAAGAGGCGGTTTTGTTAGAATGTCTTTTTGGAGAACCCACGACACCTCTCCAAACCGAATTGCACCCCGTTAGGTTTCTACCCTGAATGACACCTTTCATGCTCAAGTTTCGTTTAACTATCAGGAATGATCAGAGTAAGTAAACAATATGTATAGACGAGGCCGCGAAAAAGCGGCAAATGAATTTGGCATGGATACTCCTACTACTTAACACTCTCAAAACCATTGACAATGACAGCGCTTCCTACGAGTCGATGACCTCACACCGAGCACCATCCGGCAACGGCCCCGTCGCAGGGCCCGGGTACTGCAGCCGTGCGACGTCAGGCTTGTGCGTCGTGTACTCCGGCCACGTCCAGCGGCCCAGCGCATCGAGCGTGCTCTGGTACCCGCGCGCCTCCAGGTACGCGCGCGGCGGATTCGGGTTCCCGGTGCGCGCGAAGGACGCCCACGTGTCCTGGACCAGCGTGGTGTACTCGATGTCGCGGGCGTTGCGGATGGGCTGGGCGAAGATGTGGTAGGTGCCGAAAACCTGTGGATGATTAATTGAGTGTGTAGCCGGAGACTAGTCATGCGGGCTCGAAGGAGACCCACCTCGTAGAGGTCTCCCGAGTGGCAGCGGTAGTATGGCTGCTCGGCGTCGCCGACCGGGAAGGTACACAGGCCGTAGGGATTCAAATACGACAGCGGGTAGGCGCGCTGCATTTCGTATACATACCTAGAGGGCGTTCATTTCAGATGGAATTTGGGGAGGATCTGGATGGCATACAGCGAAGGGAAAGTGTGGGCCGCCGCCGCTGCCGTGATCATCCCCGCCGCTGGGCAGATGAAAAGCGAGTCTGTGGCGACGTGGATAGTGGCGTTGTCTGGCAGGATGTGTCAACAAGGAATGAGTCCAAGAAAATAATGCGCACATGGGGTGAAGCTCTCGCTAACGTTCCAGAGCCCCGACGCAAGGACCCTCGCCCCAATGTCGGCTCCAACAAAGGTGGCGGGATCAAAGTCGGTCATGTTCGGGGAGATGGTCGTGCCGAGGAGCCTGGAAGCGTATGAGAAGAATTGCAACTTCGAAATCGGAACGACGCACGACTGGCTCTCCTCAGCCAGGAACCCCACGATAAACGGCACGCTGTTTACGCTCGATGGGCCTTGACTGACTTGGCTGACAGTGTCGTTAGGGACGTATACACCGTCAAGCACTCCCATCCATTTCGGTACAGCATTGGTTATGTTCAAAAGCGTTTCAGCTGGTAGCGCCTGTAGACATGTTAGTCGTGCGGCGCCGGTGCTGTTGCAGTAGGCGTTTAATTCTGGAACTGAAAAGGGTTCGATATTTTGCAAGCCTGGTCAAATTAGTGGGAGACGCACCGACCGCAGCTGCCGCAGTGGTATAAGTTTGCATTTCTCCCGCGCCGCCGGACTGAGAGATGGCAGATGAAAAGAGTCCATGGGCCTTTGGAGTCTTGATGAGGTCGATGACAGCCGCCCCGCCGGCAGACTGGCCAAAAATCATCACACGTTCAGGATCGCCCCCGAACGCCGCAATATTATCGTGAACCCACTGCAGGGCAGCAATTTTGTCCGCTATGCCGTAGTTGCCTTTCACGGTGTCATCCAGCCCGAGATAGCCGAAGATGTTCAACCGGTGGTTGATAGTGACGACAACCGAGTCCGTGCGCGAAACCAGGCTCCCACCGTCGAAGGTGGCATCCTCGCCCGTGCCCTGGACATTCCCGTCTCCATGGATCCAAAACATAACAGGTTTGAGTGCGGGGGCGGACTTGCTGGACTTGCTCGAGGGAATATAGGGCGTGAATATGTGAAGGGTCAAGCTATCAAGGTCTCAGGATGATGAGCAGAGCAACCCGCATAGACTCACCAATCCTCGCTGGTTCCCCACGGCATGAGGCCGAGATCGTTGCTTCCAAAAGGGCCGAACTGAAGGCAAACGGGTTTGACTAGTACGATTCGTCAGCGACATTCTCGAGCCACAAAATAGTTCCATACAGAATGTCGCATCGACGGCCGTGCCGTTCCATGGCTGGGGATATTGAAAGCGCAGGGGGCCAACTGGTGGCTGAGCATACGGGATTCCCATGAAACGGAATGTAAGATGGTCGCGTGTCCTTGAAAGAAAATCTTCAGACGGATGTCATAAACTAAAAAGGCCAAGATTACCCCGTGAACACGACGCCATTGGATGTAACATTGGTTTTCGGAGATTCAGAGAAGTCGGTGTTAACCTGGGTCGTGTGGGGCGCGGAATTCGTGCAGAGGAATGGCAGTTTCTGAGTCTCATGCGCTTGAGACAACTGAGATGAACCGAGCGGAGTGCTGTAGAACCGTTCCTGGGTCGTATCGCCGGTTGACACCCAATATTTTGTCGTCCGGGTGGTATCCTTCAGGTATTCCAGGTACGTAAATTGTTTTGTGAGGCTAAGAACACATATCAGCGAGCCATAATGTGGAAATAAATGAAGACCGACGCTTTCAACGATGTAGAGCTCAATAATGTCTCGTTTTGTGCCTTGCAAGTCGCTACAGCCTCGTCGTACGTGACTGCGTCGTAGAAAAGCAACGCGCTTGGGAGGTTCCCATAATCCTAGCCCCGTGAATCAGCTCAAAACCGAATAACTTGGACGCTTCGACACACCGTCCAATTGCCGTCATTCTGAAAGAGCAGAGAAACGGCTGGGTTGGCATTGGCATAGACCAGCGAACCGGTGACGAGCAGAATATTGACTCCAAGTCGATAGAAGGATGGCATGATTCTTCAAGACGACCTAGCTACTTGTCTCGTCAAGCCTTAAATATAGTCGGCGGTAGATCATGGGTGTACGGGAACAAACTTGGTCGCTGATTGCCGCACTGGCCTTCATAATCATGTTTAGTCCGAACCTCTTTCCCTTCTCCCGACAGACCGAGCCTATGTCAGAATCCCTGGAGCCGAAACTTGGCCTGCTATGGCCTGCATAAACAGGATTACTACGCCAAACCCCGAGAGACCGAATCTATTGCAACCTTCCACAATGCTAAAAAATAAATCCACGTTGTCTCCGGCGGAGTAGCTTTAAATCTATGGCCTCCATAATCCTGTTTAACCCGAGCATCTTACCGAACTCCCGAGGGACAGATTGTGCAATATTCAGAAGAGAAATGAAATTGTTCAGGAGAATACCGAAGTCAACCAAGTGCATTGTTCTGGCTGGTTTCCTCGAGGCCGATTCAATACGGCATAAAATGGATCATGGAGTGTGGGAAGATATACTGCATACATGCAAGTTCGTGCCTCAACTTCAAGAATCAATGACCGCACACCGCGCGATATCCGGCAATGCCCCAGTCTCAAGGCCCGGGTACTGCAACTTCGCGACGACGGGCTTCCCCGCCGTGTACTGCGGCCACGTCCAGCGGCTCAGGACGTCGAGCGTGCTCTGGTACCCGCGGTGAGTCCAAATACGCGTGGGGCGGATTAGGGTTGCCGGTGCGCGCAAAGGACGCCCACATGTCTTGGATCATTGTGGTGTACTCGATGTCGCGGACGTTGCGAATGGGCTGGTCGAAGATGTGGTAGGTACCGAAAACCTGGGAGGAGAAATTTAGTTTAAACAGACGAAAGAAGAACTGGAATTATGTAGTAATAGAGACCGGGACCCGGGCCTACCTCATACAGGTCTCCAGAGTGGCAGCGGTAGTATGGCAGCTCGCCATTTCCCGCGGGGAAAGTGCACAGGTTGTAGGGATTATAATACGATAACGCATAAGCACGTTGCATCTCGTATACATACCTAGCGGACCGTCTCAGATGGAATTTTTGGGTAAGTGAGAGTAATGTGGAAGCCGTACAGAGAAGGGAAGGCATGCGTCTTGGCCGCGGCGGTGATCATCTCCTCCGCTGAGCAGGTGAGGAGATCGTCCGTGAAGACATTGACAGTCGCGTTGTCTAAGAACACGATCATAAGTGGGAGAACGGACAATTCCAAAACACAAAAAAACGCACATGGAGTGAAGCTGTCAGTGATATTCCAAAGCCCTGACGCAAGAACTTTCGCGCCAAGGTCTGCTCCAACAACGCTCGCGGGATCAAAGTCGGTCATGTTCGGCGCGATGGTCGTGCCAAGGAGCCTGTGAATGAAGATATAACTTGGAGAAATGTTCACACTGTTAGGATGACATGACGAACGACTGGCCCTCCTCGGGCATGAACCCCGCCATGTACGGCACGCTGTTGACGCCCGATGGGCCTTGACTTACTTGGCTGACGCTGTCGTTGAGAACATATACGCCGTCAAGCACCCCCACCCATGTCGTTACGGTGTTGGTTATGTTCAAAATGGTTTCAGCGGGGAGCGCCTGCAGACAGGCCAGTCGTGCGGCCCCGGTGGAGTTGCAATACACGTCGAGCGCCGGACCTGCAAAGGGGTCAACATCTAGCCCGGCTCGTGTGAACCAGATTGAACGTACCGATGGCAGCCGCCGCTGTGCTATAATTCTGCACCGCGCCCGCACCACCAGACTGCGAAATCGCAGCCGAAAACAGCCCATGGGCCTTGGGAGTTTTCACGAGTTCAATGACAGACGACCCGCCCGCGGACTGGCCAAAAATCATCACACGTTTGGGATCGCCCCCGAACGCGGCAATATTATCGTGCACCCACTGCAGCGCGGCGACCTTGTCGGCTATAGCGTAGTTCCCCTTGATGCTATCGTCTAGCCCGAGATAGCCGAAGATGTTCAACCGGTGGTCTATAGTGACTACGACCGAGTCTGTTCGCGAGACCAGAGGCCCGCCGTCGAAGGTGGCGTCCTCTCCCGTTCCCTGAGTGTTTCCCCCTCCGTGGATCCAGAATAGAACAGGCTTGAGCGCAGGGGCGGTCTTGCTAGACTTGCTCGAAGGAATATAGGGTGTGTATACGTGAAGGGTCAAGCTATCAAGGTAATCAGGATGATGAGCAGGGCAACTCGTACAGATTCACCAGTCCTCGCTATTTCCCCACGGCATAAGCCCAAAATCATTGCTTCCGAAAAAGCCGAACTGGAGGCACACGGGTTTAACTATGTAGGGCAAGCGGTAAGTGGAGGTCTCGTCTCGAGCAACGAAACGGTTCCGCACAGAATGTCGCATCCACGGCTGTGCCATTCCACGGCTGGGGATATTGAAACCGGAGGGGGCCAACAGGCGGCTGGGCGTACGGAATTCCCATAAAACGGAAGGTGAGATGGTCGCGTGTCCTGGAAGACGATATTCAGATGGCGGTACCTATCCTCGAAAAAAGGCAGGCTTAGGCTTACCCCGTATAGACCACGCCATTGGATGTAATGTTGGTTTTCGGAGAGGCAGAGAAGTCGGTATCTACTTTTGTCGTGTGGGGTGCGGAATTTGTGCATAGGAACGGTAACTCCACAGACGTGTGTGCTTGGGACAAGTGAGATGACCCAAGCGGAGTGCTGCAAGTCTGTTTCTTGGTTCTGTCGCCGGTCGAGACCCAATATTTTGTCGTCTTGGTTGTATCCTTCAGGTATTCGAGGTAGGTGAATTGTTTTGTGAGGCTGATAACGTATTAGCGAGTCGTAATGTAGAAAAACGCTTCAAACCCTTTCAACGACGTAGAGCTCAATAAAGTCTCGTTATGTGACTTGCAAGTCGCTACCGCTTCATCATAAGTCACTGCGTCGTAAAAAAGCAATGCGCTTGGGAGGTTCGCGTAATTCTAGCCCATGAATGAGCTGATTCGAAAAGAGAACTCTGGCATTGTCACACACCGTCCAATTGCCGTCATTCTGAAAAAGCAGAGAAACGGCTGGGCTGGCCTTGGGCCTGGCATTGGCATGTACCAGCGACCCGGCTACAAGCAAAACTCCAAGTCGGTAAAGGGACGTCATGATGCTCGACCGACGCGAATTATTATTGGCAAGTCTTAAATACCGTCGGCGACGTGTCATGGGAGCATGTAAAACAGTTGGGCATATCCTTTTCCCGGGAGAAGTGTGGCATGATGGATCAGCTGTTCAAGTGGTAAGTTGGGTATTCCATCGCTGCTCGTATACCAATGGCGCCCGAAACGCCCGTACTACGAGGAACTTTGGCAGGAGCGCGCGCAGTCGAATCGCCGGGCCACTGATGGACAAGATGGACGATGGCTGTTGTCACAGCCCCAGGCGCATCTGATTGATCGGCACGGGCGGGCCGACGATGTTGAAAATCGAAAATCAACCTCTCCGCGCGTTTCAACTAGTGTCATTTCGGATCCTCGTTATACCTCATGTTATTCGGAAACGAATACCTGAGCGCACCCCGTGGTCGATGGCAACGCTGATATCACCTGCATCACGGGAAAGGATCTCAAGTCCTACCCTAGGTTGTCGAAAACGACTGACGTGGGTCCTTATATGTGGAATTGATCACTCGGGCATCACCCCAAGTTCTCATGGTTTCTACATGTAGTGAACAATTACGCGCTTTTCGACGTGTTATAGCTCCCGCCAGACATCTTTAAATTTTATGATGTATCAAGATGTGGCTAGTCATCTAGACACCTCATTTTGCCTTCTTGACTACTTTCTTCAACGTCTCTCCTCAAGTGCTCGGATCGTCTCCCATACTCCTCAGGCGAGTTTCTCTGAGCTCCGTTGCTCACCGGTTTACGCGTTCAAGGTAATTAACGGTCTTCATCTATTATGCTGTGCTCCTTTGTCCCTGGGCTGTTCGGAATCTGACAATTCTAGCCTTTAAAGAAGAAACATATCCAGTCCTCCCGCGTAAACCCATCATCATTATTTTTCTCGGTCCACTGTGCCCTGCGGTAGATGGGATTTCATGAGTTTTCTTACTACTGGCCAATAATTTGGGATCCAGGGTACCAATGACGTGGTTGTCGAGGAAAACAACTCGTGCCCATGCAATCTCAGCATAGGGATTTGTTCCGGTACGTGCTCTCTCTCTTTTGTATTCCATTTTAATATATTAATACTGGCGATAGAGGCTTCAAACTTCAGCTCTGCGAAATGCAGCTGCTCCGTCATTTCATACTTGTTAGACGCGTGTTGTTCCGCTTGTTTATCGCTAGATTCAAGGTACTTCTCTCCGTTGATCTCAACATGCACTGACTGGAACCAAGTTGGCAGAATTATGCTTCCAACAATAACTGTACTGGTTTTCCTCAGCAGGGCCGTTTCTTCATTATGTCTGCGCGAATGATGATCTCATCTTCAAGCCCAAGTTTCTGTCTCCGTTACCCTGTGAATTTAGCGCGCCAGACGGAATAAACCCAATTCCACCTTGGGCCCTGGCGATGGCTTCTGCGATACCAACGGTCCGTGAAATTTTCCGCTGCTATACATTTCTGATAGCGAATCAATCCAGCCCACATTGTTTAACTTTGCCGCAGCTAAATCATTTGCCATTACAGCCACGGAGGAAGTAACTCAGGCACTTCCTAGTGCATCATCTGCATCCACTCCGGCGACTACCAGCAAGGGGAACAGCTCGAGCACCCTGAGACTCGGCTCAACCAAATCCTCCGGCTCGACAACACCCACTTCTCCGAATGGGTCCCCTGTGCCAAGCGGACTATTGCCCTCCTCCAAAAGGTCGAGTGAAATTCTGGTTGAAAATCGTGGATTCAACTGACGAACGTCACTCTCGCAAAAAGTCGCTACCCACGGGAACCATTGTCGGAATTTCCATCACAATTAGCTGCCTCGTCTTACTCGCCGTATTGTCGCTGTGGTGGCTTAGACGACGCAGAGGTCGCCATGAAAACGATGCGGATGTTTTCACCACTGTGCCATACCCTCCCCAGGTCATCTCGGCCGCCTCCTTGATGCCCATTCCGACGCAAAGCTCGCTTGACACACGCGGCGTGAGCAAGGTCCGCCGACAAATTTTGCAGAACGAGCTCCGGGTCACGCAGGACAAAATGGCTGAAATCCACCGCCTTCACGATGCCCTACCACGGGAACCGGCGCCCGGATTCATACACCCTTCTTCGGGTAGCAGACCGGACTTACTCGGAAGCTATGTCGCGGCTGCGGGAAAGAAACGGGGTGTTGGCGGCGCGTATTCGCGAGTTGGAAGCAAACATGGAATTTCCATGGGTGCTTGGCCTCTCGGAGGAGCCTCCGCCCCGATACACCGAAGAAGAACGTCGATAATCATGGGACGTGACCAGATCCGAGTTATTAGAAGATACCCAGCATATCATTTGGTCTCCTAAAGCCACACAATCGTCGGAAATTTATTTAAATGCATTCTGACCTCGGGAACCGAAAGATTGAACTTCGACGCAACTAACCCAGCTTTCGAGGATTGTGTTGCCAGCAATAGCAGCCGCCTTTCCCCAGCCATACCCATTCCATGAAGACCAACCATAAAACCAACTAAGAGGATCTGTTGCAGCGCGGCCCGGGATGGTCGAACGGCCGCCGAACATTACTGAATGGAGATGTTGAAAAAATTGAAAATACGCCATTCTTTGCAAGTTGGTGTGAAGGGGTTATTCTATCCAACGAGGCCTTGGTATGGCATTCAGGCCAACGCCAATACAGACTGACCTCTTCGCCGCGGCCGATCGTGGCTCACCAAGCACTAAACGTGGAGTATCTGATGATCATCTGAACTGTTTTCCGGCCATTTCCAGCGCCTTTATCATGGACCATCACCACGACGCAGCTCCACTTCACGTCTGAGCGGCCAGCTCCTCATGCCCCCGGCACCATCTCATTCCGGCCGCTTATCTTTCGGATGATTACCAAGGTATGGGCCGCGGTAAGGGCGTAGAAGGTATCTAAATTCTTCTTGGAATCTTGTTCGCATAGACTTCAAGTCAAAGGAGTGTCCACCGGCCTCGGATGGTTATCTCATTTCCGGAGAATTCAATCGGTCTGAATACCTCTGGAGATCTGTTGAGCGCCTTTTGCCGTCTTCACCGGTTTCTCCACGACATCGATTCCAAGTCTCCCGCAAGCTAGCAAAATGTCGAAACTCGAGAGGATGGATACAGTGGACGAATCGGACAAGACAGTGAATGATTTCCCAGCGGTAGTCGGGAGTGCTACTGCCACGACAGAAGCGATAAACTATCCGGACGGCGGTCTCAGAGCATGGCTCATTGTTTTCGGAGTGAGTGTCGCTATAATTCTGTTCGGGCTCGACAACTCAAGTCGAATACCAGGCTTTCTTCTCCGTGTTTTCTTCCTTCGGATATGTGAACTCTTGGGGGGCAAGTTGCCTTGAAAATAACTGTTGCAGCCCTTCTCTTATTCACAAAACTGTCGCACAGGTATTTCAAGCGTATTACGAGCTCCATCTGTTGAAGGGAAACAGCTCTTCGACGATGTGCGTGGAATTGTCTCAGAATCCAGAGTTAAATCGCTGATTAAAAATCATGAAAGCGCATGGATCGGGTCCGTCCAGGTGCCCCATCTCGTCCAATGCCGACCGAAAATTATCTCACTCCCTCCATAGATTGCGCTCACCTTTGGGATTGCTATCTTCATGGGGAGACTGTTCGACAATGGCTTCTTCGCCGGACCAGCTGCATGCGCCAGCCTCACCCTCGTTGCGCTTACGATCCTCACCGGCGAATGCAACCAATTCTGGCACTTTCTGCTATGCCAAGGATTCGCCGTTGGCATCGCCTGCGGCGTCATCTTCGGCCCCACATTGGCTGTTGTTTCGCATTGGTGTGAGTGGTCGGTCTATTATTTAAGAAATATACAAACAGATCCTCATTCGGAATCCAGTCAAACGGCGCCGGTCGACTGCTCTAGGAATCGTCGCATCAGGTGGCTCAGTTGGAGGCCTAATCATTCCAATCATGGTTCAGAATCTCATCCCTCAGATTGGGTCGGTAACCTCCAGCTGCCCTAGTCGCTCATTCATTCTGAAGAGCCTCCCCCGCAGATTTCGTTGGACCATGCGGGTGTTGGCTCTGATCCTTTTGTTTACAACGGGCATTATGAACTTGGTTGGTTCGTCACTTCTGCTGGTTGAACGCTGGACTAACTACCGGCTCAGTGCTTGAGACGTCGATTAGCGCCAGTGAAAACTAGCGGAGGGATATTCAACTGGAAGGCTTTCAAGTATAAACCTTTCAGACTGTATACGCTAGCGGTGTTTGTGTGTTTCTTCGGATTATATACTCGTAAGTCTCCTGCGCGGTTCAAAATTAACGCAGTGAACTGATTTTTTCAACAGTGCTCACATATATCGATGTGAGCGCCACCAATGCCGGTATCGCTCCCTCCTTCGATGTATATCTGCTGGCATTTGCGAACGCATCGTCGGGAGTGGGACGGATTATGACCGGCTTACTTGCCGATCGCATAGGTTTGATACTCTTCCTCTTAAAGCCGCGCAAAATAATCCTTTTTCAGGATGTATGTCTGTGATGATTCCAGGCACTCTCCTTGCGGCAATCGTTACCTATATCTGGCCCTTCGCAAACACCCTGCCATCCTTAATCGCGATCGCGATCATTTATGGGTTCGCTCCCCCTCATGCAAAGACCGGCTGACGTTCATACATACATCCTAGCTTTGCGTCAGGAATATTTGTGGGTCTCCAGGCCGTTCCACTGATCCACATGGGCGACATGTCGGATGTGGGTCGAAGAACCGGAACCCTCTTCTCGATCTTGGCTATCTCGGCTCTTGCTGGACCTCCGATTTCCGGTGCGATCGCTTCCGCCACAGGGAACTATAAAGCAGTTGGTTATTATGCAGGTGCGCGCGCAATCCCGCGACCGAAATACTGTGTTCACGAATTTATGACCGTGCACCAGGTTCCACCATGATGATTGCACTTGGGATTCTGTGGCATGTGCGGTATCTGATGACTGGAAAGCTGTTTGGGGGCAATTTCTAGGCGAGGCAAGGGTACTCTATATAACTAATGGAAATTCATGCATCCCCGATATTCGTTGGGTTTTTTGTTCAATATCACGCGTGAATGGCCAAGAAAGAATATTGGGGTGACCCTATGCCATCATCCTGTGAGATACAGTTGAACTTCGGGTATTTAGGTTAGGTCCAATTAGATTGGGACCGGCACTGAGCTGAGCTGCATTGAGAGTCTCACAATTTCACGGCCCTGTCACCGTTCACATTGAAATGTTGAAACTTGGAAGAGCCGACCGTGGGTTACGTTCATTTTGAAACACGAGTCCGGGAATTTTTCTGCCAATTTTCGGTCTCAACACCAACATCGAGTGCACTAAAATTGGGAATTTTCGTGAGCGTTGAACGTGAGCACGGTGCGATCATAAGATCATGATGATCACGATCTCGTCGATGTTGACCTATGTCTGAACATGATAACTATGAGCTCATTGTTTCTCTTCGCCTCCGACCGCTCTGAATGTCGTCCACGACGACGAAGAAAGGTTCTTGAGCTCGTCACCGCCGTGGCTGTGTAGCCACCCGCCGGACCCTGTCGCCATCTTTCTCACCAAGAAAGCACATGCGCTTTTACTGCCCGCCAGCATCTGGTGTTCTGGCGTATCAATCTCTTTCTGGAGTTTCCTTCGTCGTTACTGTTTAGTTCGAACATGGATCGCGAGTCGCCCAACTCAATACTTTCTTTGTTTTTGCGACTGGAGTCAACGGCGGTAGTTTTGCACCTAAGGGAGCAACTTTATTCTTACGGCAACACCTCTTAGGTCATTTCCCATGTGGTACAGTAAATGACCTATGAGGTCCACCTGATGTCGTAGGCCAAGGAGGTTTACGACGCGTTTACGTTCAATTGATGTCCCCATTGGGCTACCCCCGGAACCGCCTCTGTCGCCTGCAATCATGGCCCCTACAACGAACAAACGGTCTGTACGCGCCAATCAGCCCATAACACGCACCGGTCCCGGTACCCATCATACAAGTCCTCTCAAGGCACGTAACAAGAAGAATAAAGGCCAAGTACGAGGCATAGGACACGATGAAAGACGCGCCAAACTCCTCGCAGAGCTCCGTGCGCTCCAAGCAGGGACCTCATCAAGTGCCCCCACTGCACCTCCTGAACCACGTCTCGAGGTCTCGGAACCTGAGGCCGATGTGCAGATGCCGGACTGGGTTGAAGAGGACATTTTTTCACCATCCCCGCCGCCTCCGACACCTCCGACACCCCTTCCTCCCCCAATCCCGGCGGGTACTCGGGCGCATCGGACAGAGCAGGCTGTGAATCAAGTTGCCTTGGCTTGGGACCTTCTCCTGCCCCAACTGGTAGATCCTTATGCCCAATATCAGCAAGCCAGCCACGGGCAGCGACCTTCAATAATCCCAGCTTCAATCCACCACGAATGCTCAGGCTCATGCGACACTGGCTCTTTTACTAAGGCTACTATCCAGTGCTTGTATATCTCTCGTTCGTAATTCTTTCCTGATACAAACATCCACTAACTGTGCTATTTAGACATGGAACAGGTTCAGGTCACCACCTGCAAATGTCAGCCAGTCGGTGTGCTCCTTGTACAGAATGGAGTCTTTCCAACATCCCCAAGCAAACCTCGGACTGGGGTCTCCCTCGACCTACTTGAAATCTATCGCGCCCTCTTTGAGCGCTCGTGTGATGCAATCACCGCCCTTGCTGCAGCCCTTCACACAATATATGATCGGCGTGGCTTCAGGGTTCTTTCATCTAAGGTGTGTATGTTTTCAATCCTTATTGTGCATTTGGTATTCAGCTGTTCTATAGAGTCCTGGCATGCGTGCAAAAGAGCCGTTTCGAGAGGGCCTCGGAAATGCTGTCATGTGGTCCAGCCACCTCAGAGACCGACTACAAGCAAGGCTTCATGCTACACTGGCTGCAGCCGATCAAGCACTCTTCCCCACCACCCAAGAGCCTGCTTCAGCGGACCCAGCAGCGGAGGCCGCACAGGCAGTCGGAGGTGTCGGAGGCGATGGTGGCTAACTGAGGGGGATCACGGTCAGCAGCTGGAGGAGATGCACAACAATACACTGGGCCATATCAGTGGCTCTATGTCGGTTGCACAAGAAGCAGAGGCGTCGGTGGCACCTCCTCCCAGTGCAGATTGGTCTGCACCTCCAGTTGATGAAATGCCAGCCCCCTCGACTGAGCCTGCAACTCCCCTCTCCGCCTCCCTCTCTGTCTCCTCCCCCTCCACCTCCTCCCACTCAGCCCCGACTTACACCCGGACGTGCCTCTTGTGTCCTACGTGAACGGTGTCCAGCCTGCTTCGGATTAGAAGAATGGGGAAGGGATTTGCATCAGTGGGTATCATGTCTTCATATTCACTTTACATTTCTGATTTTTTCTGCCAGTGGTGGGGATGTTATACTGGGTGCAGATGGCTGTTTCAGCTATCGCCACCTCCGCTCAGCTGGAGATGGCCCCATCTCCTACTGATCCAAGTTACTTCATCTCGTCGGAGAAGGTGCACAGGGCCCGAGATAAGGTCGCCGAGGCTCGGAAGAAGGCTCCTGCGAAGCCTCACTCCCACACCCCAACAGAGACTGTCGATGGCTGTGAGGAGACCTGGAATGCGGCCAATGAGAAAAAGCAAAAGGCCGACCCCAAGCGCTATGATGCCAGTGGCATCTTTGCCATGACCTGCCGTCATTCTCAAGTCCTATTCCTTGCCAACATCGACACCCCCGGAGAGCAGCAGCACTATCTTGTGGCGCTCATGGAGGAGCTTAGGGAACACCTTCCGCAGCAGGCGACAATAGTGCAGGCCTACGATGTTGGATGTGTCCTTGATCGCAGCTTGAACTTGGTATGTGAATTTTCCAGCTAGATTTCACCTCTAACACCTCCGACTCTTGCAGTACCCCATCCTTTCCCCAGATTTTCGGGAACGGGTGTCTTTTATTATCAATGCGATGCATGCATATGGGCATCGCTGGACTTGTCAATTATTTTACAGTCCTCGATTTCGTCTTGGAGTCGGATTGGCCGATCTCGAAGGCATCAAGAGGTTTTGGTCACGCATCCGCAAGCTCATCGGAATTACACGCAATCAATAGGGTACGTTCAAGTGCTTATAATCTCCTCCATCTAACACCCAAGTAGAACTCACGTCGAATCTGGATGATCGACCAATACACGACCTTCGTCAATGATGAAGGTCGTGACAATCTCGGTGATTGGATTACTCGCCAACAAAACAAAAACCTTGGCCCCAAGCAGACCGCTGCTCGCAAGGTCCTCCGCGAGTGTGGTGTTCCTGTGGCCGAACTGCGCCAGGAATGGGAGGCGCAGAAGGCGGCGCAGTCCAAACTTCGATCACGTGCGCCTCCATCACCTCCCTCACCTCTGCCATCCGGCTGTAACTCTTTACAGATGCGCCTGCTCGCCTGCGCCGTGAGCTTGAAAAAGTCCTTAAGCTTCAAACCCAAATTGATGGTATTGAAAACCTGATTTCGGAAGCCAAAGTATCTATCACCAAAGCGGGTGCACCCAAAAATTCTCTCAATCTTCTTAAGGGTCTCCAACTCACCCACGAGACGCTAAGTGCGCAGGCTGAAGCACTGTATTCATCCCTAAACATAGAGGAGGTCTATCCCGAACTAAAAGGGCTTCCACTGCAATTCGCCCACCTCCTTGTTGCGATGCGAGACTTAAAAATAAATCTCCGTCAGCGTGCCATCGGAAGCTTCTATGAATGGGAGAGCCTTGACCAGGCTGTAAAAGGCAAGCGGGAACCTCAAGGTGTGTTTTGGAGGCTGTTGTGAATACATACCGAACACTCACAAATGTTTCCAGGCACCAAGTTGAATAACAATACTCAAAAGGCCATAAGCAAACGACAGGCCTGCCTTGCTGGCTTCCATTCGAAAATTCAACGCCTACTGCGCCGACTTCGAGCAGGCTCCGGCCCCCCGGCTGTCTTATCCCCATCCCCCGCCCCCTTTCCACCGCACTCAATGGTCTTCGCAACGAAAATGATCCCACCCTACATGAAGATGTATGGATCACCCCCTCTACAGGCTCCATTCCCCGATGGCTGGATGACGATGACATTCGTGATGGCATACGTGCCCTTCATGCCGCTGATAGATGTGCCGAGGAGGGGCTACGCCTCAATCTTGAGCGTCAAAATCTATGCCGTTGGCTGGCCCAAGAGCGTGCTATTGTTGCCAAAGCCATTGCTACATCCACCGGTACATTTTTTCCTTTATTAAAAGATGAAACAGCTAATATGCATTTCTGTTAGACCCCTCCCTGAATCTTGCTCTTGAAGAAAGGCAGGACCACATTGAGTATCTCGAAATGTCATGGGCATCAGCACTTCGGCTAGTTACGTCACCCGCTGCACCCGAGACCGCCCCCTCAGTCTCCACCTCTACTCCCTCCACCACCTCCGATGCCACCTCCCACACCTCCCACGTCCCCCCCACAGCGACTGGCCTTGGCCCCACCGTGGTTGCTCGGGTCTCTCGAACTGTTACCATTGAGCTGGATGATGACGATGAGTTCTTTGGGCACCAGGATCCCGAGGACCACGATCCTGCCAACGAAAATATGGAGACCCTGGACGAAATGGTCACAACGGAGGAGCTGGATTCTGGCACTTCCTCGAATGTGGAGGAGTTTATGGTGATCGGGGACATTCTATCAACGACTACGAATGACCCTAGTGACACCTCCAACATCGATCCAGCCTCTGTTCAATTTGAAATTCAATGGGAGCCTCCTGTTTGTCAACTTCTACATGTATCTGAGAACCCAGCTGATGTTTTTCAGGCTGACCGCAGCATTGATAACACCTTAGTCGATGAGATTCATCAAAGGAACTCCAATTTAGTTGTGTCTCTGACACGGGATCCACGTATTGTTGTAGCCCTTGATGGCAGGCCCAACCACATATTCGAAGCTCCGGACGTCGATCGTATCCGGTCCCCTACGGGACGACTTAACAACTGGGCTCTCAATGGCCTTGCCGCTTCGCTTCTCAGCATCTATGGCCATCCCACCTCACCGTTTGCAGCCGTGGCCAACTGCTGTGCAGTTCTCAACACATTCGACCTCCACCGGGTCCATTTCAGGGCCGCCGACACGACGTTATGGCAGCATCTAAGCCCCACAAAATACTGGGAAAAGCAGCTGTGGCTTCTACCCATTCATCGGCCCGACGACGAACACTGGGTGTTCGTTGCTGTTGCAGTACACCAGCAACAGTTATTTTTCTTTGATAGTTTGGCTCAGCGGCAGGGTTGGCTGTCGGGATCTTCGGGTATGTATACCTGACTACTAGTTAATGAGCCTCACAGACTTTTCCGCAGAACGTCATGCTTTTGGTGACACGGATGGCGGTTTTGGCTCATCGTCACGGCTATCCTCTCCATATTTCGACACAGGATCCAGGAGAAGCTTGGACAGCTCGGCCGCTCTTTGACATAGTATGTGAATGGATTCGCTTGCTGCCATCACTATCACTTACACTCATTCCGCTAGGGTCAACCTCTTCAATCAAACAGCTACGACTGTGGTATCTGGGTTGTTTGCATGATTGGTGCCCTCTTGCACGGTCATGCAGATACATCTTTGGTTGAGATGAACATGGGGGCAGTGCAGCGTGTTCTTTCTGACCATATACTTACTCTGCCATACTCAACACCTCGTAAAAGCAATTAATTTTACCTCGTGTTGGAGGCATCGGAGGTGCCGTGATCGGTGTGAGTGATTTGCGCAGAAATACTTGAGAAGTTGGATGTTCGTGCACATTCTTTTTTTACCATGATACCTACTCTGCCGTACTCAACACCCCGTTAATGCATCAATTCCTGACCTTTGTTACCTTGTGCTGGAGGCATCGGAGGTGATATGGGTGCTGCAAGTTCTTTGCAAAAAGGTACTTGAGAAGCTGGGGGTTTGCGGAATAAGCTAAAATCCCACCAAATGTGCATTCAGTGCAAGAAATGTACTGAAATAATGACATTGGACAATGTTTACAATGCAATAGTGTCGGCAGCTGTGGAATATGTACCCAAGAACTCGAGATAATACAGATGGTAAATTGTACGGGCCTGCCATTGAATATAATGCTGCAGCATTAGGTACTCGCGAGACTGATGGAATGGATGGTACAAATCTTTGTGGTGTTCCTGCCCCCGCTCCAAGCTCTCCAGCAACCCAATCACCTCCTCTCGCAGCCTTTCCAGAGCTTTCTTCCAACCTGCTCCATGGAATTCAGCGCGGCGTTGAACATCCCGTTCATTCTGTGCCCGCATGCGATCACCATGAAGAACAACCGCAATATTTTCACTGTATCTGAAGTACGGGGCGGAGTAGGGATCGGTCCTATCATCGTCTTCCTCGAAGGGAGGTTGTTTCTTCCAGCGGCCAAGGTCTGAGACATTGATCCAGGACGCCGCTGTGAGCGCTGCCTGAAAGAGAGGGTTACTCTCAGGCAGTGGAAGCTCGTTTAGAGCGACGAGCTCGGAGCTGAGTGGTGGGAGACCAGGGATATGGTTGAGGGAGGTTTTCAGAGGTGTCTGGGCCACCTTGCGGCGTTGTTTTAGCCGTCTCGATGTCGCACGAACCAGTTTTCCGCTAATTAAAATATTAGTTATTGTCGCCACTACAGTAGTCTCTCGCAGCCAGACACTTCAATCTTACCTGATCTCGTACCTCGATAGATTGAAGTCTGTTGGTAAGCGCGGGGGTCCGATCAGGGTAAAACCTTATTACATAATCTGCACAGCCACGCCACCGGTTTTCGATGTTTTGTGCCTACAGGATACATAATTAAACTGGTTTTTGGTGCAGATGAATATATATTAGTGCACTAAATGTTCCTGCCTGCTCAGATTTTTTATCTAGAGCTCAGAATCCAGATGGATGAAGCGCCGAAGCATGACATGTGACTATCAAATGTGTTGCACTTCGAGCCTCAAACAGCACTCTAAAGTTCAAATAAATTGGAGGAGCTTTTAAGTGGTGAATAAAACATTCTGTATGCAAGAATCTCTCGAAAATATTGATGCTAGTTTCGCGGTCATCTTCCAAAGAACAGTGTGGCTGTGCCGATTATATAACAAGCTCTTACCCTGATCGGACCCCGCCGCTTAACAACAGACTACCACTACAGTGCACCAAAAGATACAAGGGACGTACTGAGGGCTTTGAGAGTATAATAGATCACTTTGGCGACGTGCTGAGGCCTTGGCGTCGGCGGTGAGATGGCGGGCACGTCGGCCCATGAATGTGGTGTTGGTTAAAGCAAGAGTTCCCATGGGAAGTACCCGACCTTTCAGCTCGAGTCGTGCTTGGTATTTCAAACACATAGAAACAAATCTAGAAAAAAAAACAATGAGCAAGGGGCAACATATAAGATCGAATTGCGCACTTGAAAGGAAGTAGTTGTGAGTTAAATGAAGGCAGGACAAAAAAAACAGGAGAGGACGACCGCTAAACGGCTCCTCATAGGTTGATCGCTTGAGCTAAATGGCAACGGTGTTGATGTAATGGCGGGATCGACCAGCGGAGGTAGAGTAGGAGGTGTAGTGGAGGTGTAGTTGGTGCCACTCGGAAGACGCACGTGACCGCATCAGTGGCACCGGCAGCCTCTTTATTTCTGTTTTCTTCATTCTCTTTTCTTTCCCTACACCTCGTTCGTGCAATACAGCCTATCCACCCAGAGTAAGTGGAACTGGGACCGCTGTTATCATATAACTCACCCATTTCAGAATCTATCATACCTTCAGACTGTCTGCGTGTTTGACGCAGCGTCAATCGCGACCCACACAGGCTGCAGTCGCCTCCAAGACGTGTCAATCGCGACCCGTAGGTGGGAGCAGCCTGTGGTTCAGTGAAACACGACCAAAAAAAAAAAAAAAAACACCTGCACCTCCGCCACCTCCTTCAAAACAATGGACCCCAGTGACCCTTCCTCCTTTGCCTTCGACGATCCGCAATGAGCCGTCTCCCCTTCAAGAGCCTTGAATCCTTCCAGAACAGCGCCGCCGACCTTGCCAACATGGACCCCAGCTACTGGGCTGGGACCCATTTGGATGGGGACATTTCCCTCAACCACGAGGACAGCGACGACGACGAGCAGATCGATGAGCTTCGAGTGGTCAGAGCCGCGTCCACCCCCGGCTGCCTCCAATGACCGCCCCCACATCAATCCCCTCTCCTTCTCTACCGAGTCCATCGCTGTACCAGACACTTCGGATACCGAGGAGGAGGAGCAAGTCGGTGGTGGCCACAAGTGGCTTGAGGCGACCGGACCCACCACACCTCTCAAAATGCGCCTGCGGGCCGACATCAAGCCCACGCCGCACGTGAGCGCCTCCACCAAGGCCTCAATGGTCCGGAGAGCAGAGGCCGCCAAGAGTCCGCCACTGCCCCCGCCCCGCGAAATAAGTCCGCCCCCACCACCAAACACCATGGCCCCACCGCCTTTACCCCCAAACCCGCAGCCACCGGCTCCAGTGCAAGGATCTTGCTCGAGCGTGTCGCTGCCTCCGGCGAAATTTTCGAGTGCGATGCCGCTGCCTCTGGTTCCAGGCTCAAGTGCGCCAGCGCCGCTGCCTTCCGCGCGAGGCTCGAGCCTGTTGCCGCCTCGATCGCTCTGGAATCTACTGCTACCACCTTGATCTCATGGGAATGCGCAGCCGCCTCTGCCGCAAGTTTTGGGTGCGCCCGCGCCGCTGCCCGCAGTGCAATTTCGCGCACCTGTGCCGCTGCCCGCAACGCAAGTTCGTGTGCCCACGCTGCTGTCCACAGCGCAAGTTCATGTGTCGGTAGCGCAAGTTTTGGGTGCGCCAGTGCCTCCGGTACAAGGTTCGTCTGTCCCTATACCTTCAGCTGCTGCAATAATTACTGACCTTTTATCATCAGCGCAACCAGCACCTAAGGCGCCGTATCCGCGTCCACGTTTTCTTCCAGGCGCAGTCCGCGTCCGCCTCCGCATGAGCACAGCCCCCACCATCGATGGAGAACTCACCCCCGCCAATTGAAACATCGACGCGTTCCGGATCCCCGCCCCTCAGTTTTCCCGCCCATCGCTGCATTCTCCACAACTCCCCCCTGGCGGCCTCTCTCTCTGCCGCCTTCACAGTCGCCACCACCTCCGGCAGCACCGATGATCCAGTATGGGCACTTCCAGAGCGGCACCCACACTGTTCCCACTGCTCAGACTGAGCTGACCAACATCTCCTGCTCCTGACCGACATGTCTTGTCGTCGCCCATAGCATCGCCCGGGACCATCAACATCAAGGATTTCACGGGGGATCTGAGCACCTTTCTGGATATGGGGGGATTCTCTCCAATTCGCCTGCCTCCCCCCCCTAGTGCTCTGGATCTACTGCCCCAAAACATCCAAGAAGTCAATATTGGAGGCGTCGGAGGCGCCGGAGGCGATAACTTCGAAGGTGACAACCTCGGAGGCAACAACTTCCAAGACTACGACCTCGAAGGCGACAACTTCAGAGGGGCCGGTGATGGCTTCGAAGGCGACAACCTCGGAGGTGCCAGCGGTGAGGACCTCGAAGGCGGCTCTTTCGGAGGTGCCGATGGTGACCTCGACCGCTCGTTCCAAGACATCGACCATGATGCAGACTCGGGCTCGGATTCGGAGGACGACGAGCCGGAGATCGATGGGGAAACCGTGGGAAGAAGCGCAAGCGGGCCCCCATGCCCGGTGGTAAATTTTCTGCCACGCAGGAGGCGATGCTGGCCGCTACCTGCGAACAGATGCTCGCGGTGGCCGCTATGTGCAGTGCTGATGCTGGGATTTCGCAAGAGTGGGTGCTCAAGCGGTTTCATGCGAGCCATAACGAGCTGAACACCCGCCGCCCCCACCGGTGGAATATTTACCAGGCATACGCCAATCATGAGATGAACCGAGTTACGGAGATCCATCGTACGTGGCTCGGTGCCGACACACCCTTGGATGCCAAGATTCCTCCCTTGACCAAGTCCGAAGTCACGGAGGCATATCTGGTGTTCATTGAGGCATGCGGTGGATTGGAGAAAGCGGAGGAAATTCTTTTTAAGCATGCGGAATGGGCAAGCACTGAGGAGGTAACAACCTACGAAGGGCGCCAGCGCAAATTCCTTGCTGTTCGACGGTGTTTGGACAGCATGGTATGTTCTTTCTTTGCTCAATTGTGAACTGTTCTGACCCAGTGCACAGATCGGGAAGATTGAAGCCCAGGATGACTTCCAGGCTATATACTTCATCGGGGGGCTGTACTGTCATCAGGACAGTCAGTTGGCTGGGTCGTCGCACATATTGGGTCTCTACGAGGTAAGCATCGTGGTTTTAAATATCCCCTCTCCACCTGAACTGACTGATGTTTGGCATAGTTTTTCAATAAACTCAACTATTCTGAGGACCAGGTTCTCGCCGCCCTCAAATCTGCAATGTAGTACGTCGTCTGTCATGCTCAAAATTAAGTTTATACATCTCTGACCTACCTCTAGTGACTGTGAGCTCAAAAAACTCCACGCTTTAAAGGCCCGAGACGGCACCTCCGACGCCTCCGCCACTACCTCCCCCGCCCCTGACACCTCCAGCGCTGGCGCCTCCGGCTCCAAGCCAGTGCCCGTAAAGTTTGAGCGCTCTACTTCGAAACAACCCAACGTCAAGCACGATTACTCGGGCATGACACAGGACGAGATCGATGCCATGAAGCGCAAACTTGCCACCGCCTGCCACATCAAAGCTAAAGATGCCACCAATGCCGTGCAAGATTGCATGAGGGCGATGAGCATCAGCGACACTCCCGACGGCATCGATCTCTTCAAAGGGAATGGGTTCAAGTAGGACCGGAACAGCACAGCTCTTGGGCTCAAAAAACCTTCGAATTGAGAGGTACCCAGGAGGTGAGCCCGGGGCTGAAGTCCGCTTTCCAATGGAGGAAACTTCAGTCAAGGCCTCTTCGGGATGGCGCACGACGGAGCACGATGGCCTGAGCCAGGCACTGGATGCACGTGGGACACGAGGGGAGGGGATGCAAATTGTGGGGCACCAGTACAAGCCAGGTATGTCGGTCTTGACCCCTCTTTGGAAGAATTCTAACATTACTTTACGTCTAGGCGGCATGGTGATCTTCTCATTTGATTACTCGCTCAAAGTCCCGCCCCAAGACTCTCCAGACTATGTGCGCCACTGGCGCACATCACATGGCCGCGCAGTGCCCTGCGCCGACGGCAACGGCAAGCTTTGGCGCGCCGTTTACGATCTCGACTTGCCTGACCCCATCGTCCGCAAGACACCGATGGCACTCCAGATGAAAACAAAACCGGTGGAGGAGGCAATGGCGGTGTCGAAACCACAGAAGGCGAAGGCGAAGGTGAAGGAGAGGGAGGAGGAGGAGGAGGAGGAGGAGGAGGTGGTGGTGGTGGTGCCGAAACCACGGAAGGCCAAGGCCAAGGCAAACGAGAGGGAGAGGGAGGAGGAGGCGGAGGAGGCGGAGGAGGTGGAGGAGGTGGAGGAGGTGGTGGCAAAGTCCAGGAAGGCGAAGGGCAAAGCGAAGGCGAAGGGCAAAGCGAAGGCGAAGGAGGAGGCGAGGGAGGAGCTTGAGTCGGAGGAGGAGACGGAACCTGCACCGAAGCGGCGGCGGACCAACCCCACCGCTCCCGCAACTGCATCAGGATTGTCCGCCCCTGCTGCATCGAGCTCGTCCGCCCGTAAACCCTCTGCTGGTGCTGGACGTGCTCGCAAACCCACCGCTGCTGCGTCCAAGTCGTCGGCGCGCACCCCCACCCCCGAACCTGTCATGGAGGTTCCCCGCCGTGTAACGCGCAACACCAGAGCTGCTGCTGCTGCCCAAGAGCAGGTGGCAGGTGGTGAGGTGCCGTAGGGAAGACGAAACCGCAAAGAAGGTGTCATTTGAGGGCGTCCCCTCCGACAGCTCCGACAACTCCGACTCCGAATCCTGGCGAATTTATCCCATTGAGCAGCGAAATCTGGCGAGGAGGACAATGGCAAGGGGAAAGGCAAGTGTCGCGCTCCGCAAGAGTTCGTCGGGACGATGTACTCGGCGCAGGATTCCCGGCCTATTGGGAAGGCCTTCGTCCGCCCTGACGGCTCGTACGTCGGGGAATTTTCCGACCACTCCCCGGAACCCACCCCCCCTCCGCCACCAAAGCGCGCCAAGCACAACGACGCCCCCGTGCCCGCTGCAGCTAAAGAAGCAGCCCCGTGCTCGCCCCAAAGCCGCATATAAAGGAGCGGCGGCCTCTTCCTCCACCTCCGCCGCATCGGCCCCCGCGCCCCCCCCCCCCCGCCCCGGCCACCCCCGCCGTGCCCCCCCCCCCGACGGTATCTTCAGCAACCTGGTGGAAATGCTGGCCCAATTGCCTCCCCAAATGCTGATGCAGGCAATGGGTGGTGCTGTTTCTTTGCAACAGCAGCAGCAGGGACATCCTCCTCAGTGAGGTTGGGCGGGCACTGGCTTGTTTTTTTTTTTTTGAATTGTACACTCACGCGCGTCGTTCTTGCTGTCCATTGATCCCTTGTCTGTCGCTCTCCTGAATACCCCGCTCTCGTATATTGTCGCACCTTGTGTATCCATCCCTGTACATATCCTCCCTCCTGGATCTATCCCCTTCTTGTTTTCTTGAACTCACATTCCATCATCTTGTGTTCACCTAGATCTGTTGGCCCTGTCGTGTATATTACTATTTCTTGGACCTCGTAGAATACGACAATAATACCCATTTTGTGTATAGTGTACCTGAACTGAGTGAACTGGCAACTTTTCGGGCAAATCCCAGAACCTCCGACGCCTACGACGCCTACGATGCGAGCCGTATCGGATGGAAAATTGGTGCGCTCTGAGCTGCAACCCATGCACCTACAATTGCCGTGTTCGTGTACTCAATTCCTCATCGTGATTGAAGGATTGCAATTCCGTGGATAATTTGGATAGTAGAGTGATCGTTTGGGTGGTGTAGGTGCTTGCACAAGTTTGGTGGGGGTAGAGCACAGCCAGAGGCGGAGGCAGAAGTACATAAACACGGAATACATACATACGTAGACACGAGTTCTGTATCGAAAGCATACTATTGCAGTGAAGGTAGTCCGAGGTAGCGGGGGAGGCGGCGTAGGCGGGCCATGCCGATGCCGACGTGGCGAGTACCTAAGCACAGGTAAGCGAGCCCGGCCTACAACGTCTACACCACCGACGCAGACCTCATAGGTCCATTCACGTACCACTACCGAAATGACCTAAGAGGTGTTGCCGTAAGCAATAAAGTTGCTCCCTTGGGTGCAGTTTTGATCATTGTGTTGCCGTCGTGCACGGACCCTGCTGGCATCTCCCTGTCACTCGCTTCACCACAAGTTCGCTCTAGGTCTCTCAATTCCAGATCTCTCCAAGTCTCAATAATCCTCCTGCGCTCACCGTCGTTAGTCTTTCGCAGCCAGACACTTCAATATTTTACTGAACTTGTACCTCGTTATTACACCATCGTCCTCCTCTGTCGTCGTCCTTCCCATCTTTCTGATTCAGGGTCACGTCGTTAACTACCTCGAGCTTCTGTCTCTTCCCTCAGGACTCTCTTATGGGCGGCTGGTTGGCCAGTTGTGGTGTAGTTCATGGTCGGCTTCTCAGACCACAGAAGTTTCTTCTCCCATTCGCACTCCGTGCAGCGACTGCCCCTGGATCCAGTGTCTTGTATCTTGGTGGTAAATCTAGATTGTTCGATTTCATCCATCCAGCCCAGTCGAGACACCTACACTGTATCCTGGAGCGGCAGTGCAGTAATGCAGGGACAGGCGCCTCAGACACTGATTCAATTGTAAAATGGGCCAGGTCCATGTATGGTCCAGGGCCTTGTTAGCAATGAGGATTGATTCGGAAATTTCCCGGCGTTGTTCACGAGCTGCAGCTTGGTTTGACGCCAGCAACATTCTCTTCGGAAGTTATCATATTTCGGCAGGTCAAATGACACCGGCCGCGGAGTTAAAATGTGTAGCCCAGATCGTGGAGTAATCACATTTATTGGTTAGGTCTCTTGAACCTCAAGTCTCAGGGGCCAGAGAGAGTCCGAGGAGGAATCGAAGAGAAGCAAAAGAGAAGTATATTGATTTCGAGGTACGGTTCTATCGCATCAGGGTGCCACTCCTTTTCGGCGAGTAGACCTATTAAACAACCAAATACGACTTTCATTAAAAATCTGGAGGAGGCCAAGATCTAGAGGAAATCAAGGAAAATGTTAAGAAATACGGGTGTGCACGTGACTAGTGCTGTGCGTCATGACTTGCCGCCAACTTCTTGCGAACCGACCGTGTCGAAAAACAAGATGCGAGCTGCGGCGTACCCCCTGCCGGGGGTACTCTCGTCATCAGTTGGCTTATGGTTGACAATCCTGAATTGCGAGAAAGCAATGCAATCCCCCTTCTGATTCCGAGGAGCTCAGGAGGTCGAGGCACAGGTCGAGGCACAGACTGAGATAGCGTCTCTCAGCTCTATCGCGATCGCAATAGGAGCAAGCATATCGTCTATAAAGTTTGGAGTTCAGGGATGGATTCCCTCACTCCCCACCACCATCATTCTCAATGTCGTCGTCCGGCCGCCTCACTGGTGAAGATCTCCGCCTTTGTTTCGCTTGGTTGGGTCCGTGGTTGGTGGGAGGGTGTCTCGATCTTTTCTTGGCGGGCATCCTAGCCACCCAGGTAAGCGCTCACCTATCCGTTATATTTCTGAGTTACTGACCGAGAACATAGTTTGTGAACTACTTCACGTGGTATCGCGATGACAAAACTTGGATTCGCATCATCGTGGTCGTCCTGTTGGTGATGAACGCCCTCAAAAGTGTCCAAGCCTTGTACGTGCTCCTGTTCCAAATCGCGATAGTGCCTCATCTCGGTTCAGCGCCGTCATATGGGTCCAGAATATTGTCTATTTCGGTGACCTCCAGGGTGCCATTCTCCTCAACTACACAACTTGGTGGCAAACAGGCAACCCCCTTATGGTGCGTCGGCTGCCTATTATTCATACATACACAATCACTTAACGGTGGACCAGGTTGCCATATGTGGATTTTATGTTCAATCCTACTTCTGCTACCGTCTCTGGGTGATCTCAAAGAGGTGGTACATCGTCGCGCTCGTTTATACCGTGTTCTGCTTCGCGTTCCTTTCCATGGTCGTCGCGGTACGCATCCCTCCGAAGTTCATTTTCGAGTCTCCCTCTTATGCGCGTATGCAGACCTACTTCATTACCGTCGTGAATATCCCCCAAATCTCAGACTGGTGTAAGGATCCACCGTATATCGTATTTTGCGCCCGATTGACTCTTTGACCAGTTGCCGCACACTTGAGTTCCGTTTTTGGTGAGCACGACATGTGGTGGCATTTGCCTTTTCTGATCAGATTGCATCCTTCAGCCGGGGACGTTCTCATGTCTAGCCTCACGGCCTATTTCCTGATCGACTCGAAGAACGATGTTCTTCCCCAGACAGTCGGTAAGTCGCCGCATCGACGCTCAAAAAAATTCCTCGACTTACGATACGACCATTGCAGGATTGATCAATTCTCTCGTCCGGCTCACCTTCCAAACCGCGACTCCAGCCGCCATCTGGCAAGTTTCCGCCGCTATCGAGATGTGCGACACTATTCTAATCTGAATCCCCTCCTCCAGTGCGCTGTTCAACCTTGCCTTTTCGCAAAAGAACCCGGGCGGCAGCGGGATCGTCTCCACCGCGTTCAACATGATGCTCCCCAAGCTCTACGCGATCTCGATGATGTACACGCTCAATGCGCGGCGCACCATCCGCGCGACGCACGGCAGCCACACGGGGACGAGCAACGAGATCTCGGGCGGGCGCTCGCGCGCGACGCGCCGCCAGGCCGGCGACGTGGAGCTCGGCGCGATTCAGGTGTTCACGCAGACGGAGACGACGCAGCAGATCGATGTGAGTCGAGAATTTTATTTTTGGGACGCTGTGAGGGATTGGACTGTGTGCTGATGACTTGAACAGGTCCGCGACATGTTCGATCCGACGAACAAGGGCAAACGCGAGCATGTAGAGTCGAGGGGCGGCGATGACGAGTCGGAGCAGTTTACCAATTCCAAGTGAGGTTGAAACTTGAGACGGCCTTCCTTTCCTTTTTGGAATCGGTTGAGTATTCGCTTGAGTTTCCTTACATGTACTACTTCCATCTGTATAGGTTGCGGACTGCAATACAATAATATCCAGTTATCGTGAATGCGGCCGACTAACGATGACGCTCCATGAATTCCGAGCTGAATCCATCGCACGTTTTGCCCAAGCAAACTGCGCCTGGCATAATATTGTTTTCACAGATTGTAGTACAAGTCTAGGCACTCGTCCACTAGCTCTACGTGGCATCGACGGCAAACGCTTGCGCTTGAACATTATATAGCTCAGAATATTCGCCGCCGCGCGCCATGAGCTCCTTGTGAGTTCCCGTCTCGATCGCCTCGCCATCTTTCATGCATCTAAAGCAGTCATTCTATCAAAGTGCGCTACGCTAGAAGAGTGTTGATATCTCACATTATGAGGTCCGCATGCTTGGTCAAGTGGCCGAATCGATGCGTGACAAAAATCATCGTCTTTCCGTTGCCCGATTCTCGCAGGCGCTGGAATAGTTGGTGTTCCCCCTTGGGGTCCAACGCGGAGCTGGGCTCATCCGCCACAGCAAACCGGATGTTTCCCGAGAGGAAGCGCATAAAGGTACGAGATCTGGAGTATATAGTTAAGGGTATCACTTCGAGGATTGTTCAGAACCCTCACGCTACAAGCCGCTGCTTTTCTCCCCCTAAGAAAAGTTATTTAGCGCAACCGCGACAAGACATGGTCCCAAGTCGCACCTGACACTTCTGCCTTCTTCTCTAAACCGTCCAGGATGGACTTTAATTTCTTGTGCTTGTATTTGTCCAGATGTCCTCCACGAGCAGTGTTGACAGGATGCAGGACTGTGTTAACTCCGTCGTTCTGTCGCTTGATCACCCCATCCGCGCCGCCAGATTCCGCCGCTTGCAGGATCATATCGATATCATCGACGTGGTCGGGATTCCCCAGGCCGATGTTTTCTGCCAGTGTTAACGGATACAGCTTGTGGTCCTGAGTAAGCAGCGCTTGAACCTTGCGTAGATCCGCGATGCGATAGTTTTTAATGGGCAATCCGTCCACAAGGATCTCGCCAGAGTCGACATCGTACAGTCGGTTCAGCAGTTTGATAATTGTCGATTTACCACTGCCGTTGGCACCGACTATAACGACAAGGTGGCCAGCAGGAATTTTGAGAGAGACATTTCTAATGGCGTTGTCCTTGGATTTTCCTCCAGGGTAGGCGAAGGAGATGTTCCTGCGAAAGACGTGAATTCAAGTGAGTTAAATATGTGCCCGTGAACTTACTTGAGTTCAAACTCCATCCCTTTCTCACTGCTAAGAGCAGAATTTGGATAGGCTTGATCTCCATCCGGGATTTTGTTCTCCACGTTCGCCATCTCATACAACTCCTTCACGTTAGAACAAGATGTTACCGCCTGTGTAGAATAGAAGTACAGCATCTGGCAGGTGAAATTCATTGCCCGAGAATGTTGTTGGAGAATTGCGAAGGAGGTGACCGTGTAGTTCTTCGGGTCGAGAATCGCATTTGCTGCCCAAAACAGCTGAGGAAATCTGAGTTCGCCGGATTGAGCGCGCAAGAATAAGCCTACCATGGGTAAATCCCCACTTATGCGTGTAAGAATCCCCATAATTGGAGTTGGTCGTAACGGATACGTTTCAAAAGGGTCCGCAGTGGAGGTATTGCTCAATTTCTTTATGGCCTTCTTATACTCTATCGAGAGAATATCAATGTGTGTTTCAGAGGGGATTGGGCAGAGTCTACCAGCGGATATCCATCCTCCGATGTTACCGGAAACAACGTCCTCACGGTAGTCGTCAGATGCAAGTAAACTGAGCGCGCGAACCCGAAGGTAGTCGACATTGTCAGAATAGAATACGAACGCTGAAAGCCATAAGTTTAATACGCGCCTTCTGAGGGCTTAGATGTACCTTGTGTCCAGAGAAAACGATGACCTTTCGTAGCTAGCAGAGGGTTTACCAGGGACAGCGCAGTAAACATGAATCCTCCATTCGTTTGCTGGAGAATGAAGAGAATTTGACTCGAAAGCTCGAAAGCTCGTTGAAAAATCTCAGCGAGGTATACGAATGCCTGCCAAACCTGAGTGGCGGTTATACTCGACTCTTTGCGCGCATCTAACGGACGATATCAACCACCAAGCTTCGTCAGATAGCATTTTTTTCACACCTGCCCCTGTGGGAAGATCCAACCGTAGTTTTGCTGCGACATATTTAGTATCGTCGGGTGACAATTAAATGTACAGACCACGCAAAATATACTCCTCGAAGTGCAGTTGAACGCGAGTTTCGAGCATCAGTGTAATATGACCTCTGAACGCAACATCAAAGATTGAGCTGGAAGAAGTATCAAGACCAACTTTGCCCAGGAGATGGTCGCCGTCAATACAGCGCATGCTATACAGATGAAGACGGCTTCTAAAATCGCAGTGACATCGGCGCGTCCTTGAACGAGGCCAACTTCAACCTGAGATATATGGAATTAGAGTGGGCCACAAAGCATGAATCGGCAAGAATCACCGTTTTCAAAAGCTTAGTTGACGCGTACAGGATAGAAGCTTGTTCCATTCCAGCTCCGAATCCTAACACCGAGAAGAGAAGAACGAGGCCCGGACTCAAGAGGTAGATTTCTTTCAAAAAGCGCCAGATGACGGGAACGAACGAAAAATTCTCGTTCCATTTGTCCCATGGCATCGACAACCCCGGATAGAGCAAGATTTTCGCAGAAAACGATTCCTTGGGCAGCAAAAGCCGCCAAATTCCCAGTGTCTGAGTTGTATAAGAATAGTCGTCGAGTCTTTCATCCTCGAGGTTTCTACTTGTCTTCTCCGACATCGCGTCGATCGCTGGGTTTCGCAGAATGACGGTCAGCTTTTAAGGCCGGTCGGAGCCGACAAGTGTGTTCGATGATTCATGATGACTCCAAGAACAAACTGCGGACCGCAGCAGACCGCAGCTGATGATGAGCTCTGGTGGGATCATGACTGTTCGATGCCGAGTATCCCCGAAAGGCATTGACGTGCCTCACAGTCTTTTCTTAGGACCTCTTTTTTTGACTCCTTCTTTCACCATCCGAAACCACAGATTTATGACATCCCCTCGTCCATCTCAAGCGGGTGCTTCTCCGTCGTCCACAGAATCTCCCTCGGCTCTTCGCGTCCGCCTCGCAGAACTCGATGAGGAGAAGGATGCTCTCGAATCGAGATTGCGATTCCTGGCAAACGAGCGGCGAAAGATCGTCCACGGCCTAAATGCCGTTAAATACCCAGTCCTCACCTTGCCACAAGAAATCACATCAGAAATATTTACCCACTACGTCCATGACCCCCATCTCGGTCGTCCGGGTCGAGATCCACAGGGCCGGGGGCCTTTGGCATTGGCCGGTGTATGTAGAAGTTGGAGGGACATATGTTTCACGACATGCACACTATGGGCTTCTCTGCGGATCTACCCCGATCGCTTTCGAGTCGATGACTTTATCCATCTCCTCGAGTGCTGGCTCCAACGTGCCGGAAACCATCCCTTGGATCTGCATATATTCGGATGTGCCAAACCAGAATCAACCATACCGATGAAGATATTCGGTGCCATATCCCATTATTCTTCCCGGATCCGCACCTTCAGCTTCACCCTCGACACGCCATATTCATTCCCCAACGCCAAAATCCAGGGACGTCTTCCTCTTTTGACGAAGCTGGACGTGAATATCATCGCCGACGAATTGGATTGCCCCCGCTTCATGACTGCATTCAGCGATGCACCTCATCTTCGCCAGGTGCGGCTAGCGGGCGCATCTATCCAGTGGATATCGCTGCCGTGGATCCAGTTGACGCATCTGGAAATCACCGATGTATCTGTCTCCAGCTGCCTGCAAATTTTAAAGCAAACACCGAACCTCGAGGTTTTGGACGTCTTTCTCCCTCAGCCGGACACAGAACTCGAACCATTGGCACTGCGACCCCTGGCCCTTCCCCACCTCCATACTCTCACGTTCTCTTACGATCCTGAAGGCGGGCTTCTCGCCTGTCTCATTCTACCAGCGCTGAGAACACTCCACCTCAGAGCCCTTAAGCGCGACGGCCCTTCCCGGTTCCTTGCCCTTGGTGCTCGATCTGCATGGTCGTTGCGGTTGATATCGCTGAAAGATATGAGGGCCGCAGACTGCGCCGTTTGTCTTCGATCCCTTCCTTCTGTCACGGAGGTCGAGATAGACGTCCCGTACGACCAGCCAACTCAGCTCATATCGCTTCTCCGTGAAGACAGCACATTTTTACCCGCTGTACATGCCCTCACAATTCGTGATTGCGGACCGGAAATCTCTCTGTCTCTCCTGACGGATATGCTGGAGTCCAGATCGACCGGGGGGCACGAAGGGATGGCAAAGCTGGAGTACTTCCGAATTTTTCTCTCGCCCGACGTTTCGGAAGCCTACGAAGAAGAGATCCGCGCGCGGCTACGTCCATTGACCGATGTTGAGTTGGGTTTCATAGACTCCCCCAGACCGTTTCGCCGATGAGCAATATATTCGATCCTTCACTCTTGACTAGGTATCACTATGTATTTATTGGAACTTCATTCCATCTGAAAACATCGAACGGCTTCCACAGTTCCAAGAATCTCCATGGCATCGCCGGCACAGCAAATCCCGAGAGGCCCGAGTTTGACTCAGGCGGTTGACTCGAGCGGCTACATCGCCCCAAGTCAAGAAGGCTCAATAGCAGGTGGTCCGTGCACCCGTCCCGAGTCTATAAATTGAGCTACGTCTGCGACTGTGTCCCCATCCTTGTGCAGGGACGCGATCTGTCGTCAGTGAGGTACCAATACCGAGACACAGTGTTTGCTGGTTGAGAAATACCTTCCCCACCGTCTGCGTACACCGCGGCAATTTTTGGAACATTATGTGTGCTACGGGATCTGGTGAAGGTGCCTTCGACGGCGCCGGAAGACCCTGGAGTATCTACGAAGGAATTTCGTAGAATTCGTGGTTGTACTAGTTGAATGTAACGCAGCTCCGCTCTTTCGTATTACCCCTTGTACTGCGTATAGCATTAGACCGGTCATGAACCGGCCATTTCGATCCTGACCACTGCTACATCTGGCCTGTGCGAAGTCCAATTCTGTTATACCCAGACCGCAAGAAGATTCCCAATGTTCGTCTACTTTGACCGCTGCAGCTGGAACGACCATCGAGATTCAAGAGAATTCGTTAATTTATTCGGCGAACATATGCTGCATGTATTCCACTCCCCAGAACAACTCGGTATTAATTGTATTCAATCAGCGAGCAATAGGAAGATCAGGTAAGAGAGAAAGTCGCTCGGCTTGGAAACCTTGTCCGAGGCGCCATCAACACCCGCTGCAACATCATCGTGTACAGCCGGGTTTTCACTAGGAGTGGCACTCGTGCTGCTGGCAGAGCTCGTTCCAATACTGGAAGGCTCGCGCAATTTCGCTGGACTGATGCATGTATCGCATCCAAAACCCCCAGTGCTCAAGCTCGCGGGCAAATCGCCCGGGCCCGTTCCCCAAGTGCTGTTGGTGTGGGAGCCCATCACGAACTTCAGCGTCCCTCCGTAGCGGAACAGGTCGTGCGAAATCCAGTTTTTCGTATATGGTTTGCCGTTCAGAGTGGCCGACTGGATATACTTGTTCTGGGCGCTCAGCCCCGAGGCGATGATTATCGCGGCGGAGCCAGTAGCCTCGTTACGGATGGTGATCTTCGGAAAGTACGGACGATTGAGCAGGTAGGTGTCTTGCCCGGCCACCGGGTAGAATCCTACAGGGGAGGTCACGGTTAGGCGGAGCTTTGCGGGGAGCACTCACCAAGATGGCTCCACACAGCATAGGCTCCCATTGAACCGGAGTCATCATTCCCCGCAAGCCCATCCACGCTTGGATGAATGAGAAAAAATCGCACTTCGACCATGGATGACTCACGCAGTGCTATAGTATTTCGTAATCATGGCGTCGACTCTGTCCACAGTTTTCACGGGTTGGCCGACATAGTTGTAGAGATAAGTGGGGACTGATGATATTTCAGTGCATAGTACCAAAGACATGATAAGACCTACGGAAGCCCGGCTCATCGCCCATATCCTGAAAAAGAAAAAATCATGACGATTCAAGTTCCGAATGGTCCATCGGCTCACATGGAAATCGGCCTCGAAGAAATGGTCCAGACGAGAGCTGCGAAGAATACGGCGTCGGGGAGTGGAACCAAAGCTTTATATCTCTCGTGCCCACTCACCTAAATGTCTCCGGGCCACCCATAACGTCAACCACACTTGCCATATCATGCGGGACATAAAAGCTGTACTCCCACGACGACGCCTCGTAGAACTCTCCTCCGCCATAGCCCTGTAGGCTCTCCGTCAGCCATGGGTTGATAGGACATAGACCTCAACCCACCCCGAAGCATTCATTATGGCCGTACACAGGGCTACAGTGGTCTGGCCGAAACACCTTGCCAGCGTCAGCCCTGCCAAAAAACCACGACCCATCACGACTCCGCGGTTGGATGAATCCTTTGAAACCGCTGTGCTCCGCGTCGGGGTTCCAGATGTTGTACCAATCTGCCGATTTGTTGAAGTAATGGACCATTTCTGCAGTTTTATTGAGACCCTGGGCGACGAGCGCAATATCGAAGTCGTTATAGGCATATTCCAGGAGTCGGGATGCGCTCCTGAGGCGACTAATGAATATGGAGAGGTCGATTATTGAAATATTGGTACGAACCTCGTGTTGGCGCCTCGGCTCGGCGGATGGTCGTTATCTCCGACCGGGACAAAACCGAGTCGTTCTCTGGAATTGATTGAGCCACGGCCTTCAACCTCGAAGTCGCCCATCACGGTCGCATCTTTGACCATCGCCTTGAAACCCTCTTCCCAGTCGATTCCGGCCTTGATGCCCTTGATGAAAGAATCCGCAAGCAAGGAGTCGGCGTTGGATCCTCCCTGCGTGAAGCCCTTGTCCATGGACATCCGGCAGTCTGGTAGCCAGCCTGTGTTTCGGTAAATGTCGATGAGAGCTCTAATCACCTCGGCCTGTGCCGTCGGCGCTGTGATCGCATATAGAGGATGCACGACGCGGAAAGTGTCCCTGGGGGCAGGATGAAATACGCCGTCGCACATGGGCAGTTATATTTACCAGATACAATAGAAACTGTCCCAGTACGGCTCCGAGGAGTTCCAGAGCGGATTGTCGCCTGTAACATTCGTTGGGGCAATATAGGTGCGATAGAGCGAAGACCAGAATAGTCCTTGGGTCTCGGCGCTTACGCCCGTGGCGTCGACCTCGATCGTTCCGAGGACATCGTTCCATTTCGCTCTGTGCGAAAGTGAGCAGAAGTTTAGTGGGGAAGTTCGCCGGGGCAGACCTGGCCGCGGTGTGTACGGTATCGAATGCAGAAATGTCTGGTATCTCTTCCTCCGCGTACGCACACGCCTTCTCGGTGCTTATCCACGAGATGCCCATCCGCGCTGAGAAGGTGTGTGCCGTCCCAGGAGCGAATCCCATGAGAACTCCGGCGGCCCCGTTCCTTGAAATCGACTTATCGAAGGTCGTGGTCCTATCGAGATCGGTATACTTCATGCCCCCGGACGTCTCGTAGTACTTCGCCTGCTCGAAGGTGGCCGACGCATCGAAACAGAAGAAAAGTCGGTAAAAGCTTTGTCCAAAGGAAGGTATAAACGTCCCGCTACCGGTAACGCGCGTGCCTTTTGTGGTCGGGTTAGGTGACACAGTAACATGTCCCTCTTCTGTGTGAAAGCTTCCACCCAGATCTGGAATGCCGAAGGTTTGAATGATATCGAAAGCTGTAAATATGAAAACCCACCGCCAGTGACATCAAGCAAGAAGAGCAGCTGTTCTGTGTCAGGCTGGTACGTAAACCGATGCAGCGCTGTATGCTGAGTGACGGTAACCTCAGCTTTGACCCCGTTGTTCAGCGGAATACTGACTAAAAGGACTGAAAATACGCTCTTAAATTCAGAACTGGAAACATACAATAGCCTGGCGATGCTGTAGGATCGCCGTGGTCGATAGCTCTGGATTGGCGTTCGACGTTGCACTTTGTCAAATCATTGTCCGCACATTCAGCGCTAGTGAGAGGCAAGAACGGGAAGTTTCCAAGGGACTTCCCGCCACCAGTCCCGTCGTCGTGTCTGTTCGGATGATCAGCCGAATACAGCAAATGACCCAGGAAACCACCGACAATGAAGAGATCCCAGTAATGGGTGTCCCGTCGCTCACATAGCCAGCCTGATTGTCATTGGACCTGCTATCTGCGCCAGCCTTCACAGAACCCCAAGGAAGAGTCGCTCCCGGGAAGACATGACCGCCGCTCTTGGTACCAATGAATGGGTTAACGAACTGTGCTGGATCTTGTGCAGAGGCTGGTATAAGGAGAATGACCGCAGAAAGAGCTGCAATGTGCTTAGCCTTCATTGTGGCATACGGTGGAAGAAATGTCCGAGACCAAAGAGCGGGGTAGAAAGCGGAAGATGAGGTAGGAGGAGCGAGGCGAAAATCTCGGCATCACAGCGGAGACAGGTGGCCGCCAAGAGTTGCCACCATTTATCCGCATTTAGACAGGGGTGAATTGAAATATGAGCTCCTCTCATCGTGTACGAGGGAACGTTTATCCAAAGGATTGAGAAAATAAAGAGCAACCAATTCAGCCCTTTCGCCAATATCGCTTCCGCCTCTTTCTTCCTAGAAACATGGATTTCTTCAACATAAGCTAAGCTAAATTCCAACTAGATTACACGGTGCGGTCCACTCCTGCGACCGCCTTTTCAGCCCGATTTCCGCCAGGGGTGTTCTCGATGGTCATCCCAGTCGCATCAAGGACGGGTGAAGTACGGTACTTGACTAGGAAGACAAGAAGGAACTCGAGTAGGGAACTTTTTGCAAACAGGAGCACATGAGACGGGAACTCACAAGGAGCTCATGGCGTGCGGCGACGAATATTCTGAGCTATATAATGTTCAAGCGCAAGCGATCGCCGTCGATGCCATGTAGAGCTAATGGATGAATACCTAGACTTGTACTACAATGTATGAAAATAATATTATCCTCAGTTTCGTCTCATGGGGTGGGCCAGGACGCAGCCTGCTTGGGCAAAACGTGCGATGGATTCAGCTCGGAATTTGTGGAGCGTCGTCGTTAGTTGGCCGCATTCACGATAACCGGATATCATTGTATTGCAATTCGCAACCTATACAGATGGAAATAATACATGTAAGGAAACTCAAGTGAATACTCAAGCGATTCCAAAAAGGAAAGGAAGGCCGTCTCAAGTTTCAATCTCACTTGGAATTGGCAAACTGCTCCGACTCGTCATCGCCGCCCCTCGACTCTACATGCTCGCGTTTGCCCTTGTTCGTCGGATCGAACATGTCGCGGACCTGTTCAAGTCATCAGCACACAATCCAATCCCTCACAGCGTCCCAAAAATAAAATCCTCGACTCACATCGATCTGCTGCGTCGTCTCCGTCTGCGTGAACACCTGAATCGCGCCGAGCTCCACGTCGCCGGCCTGGCGGCGCGTCGCGCGCGAGCGCCCGCCCGAGATCTCGTTGCTCGTCCCCGTGTGGCTGCCGTGCGTCGCGCGGATGGTGCGCCGCGCATTGAGCGTGTACATCATCGAGATCGCGTAGAGCTTGGGGAGCATCATGTTGAACGCGGTGGAGACGATCCCGCTGCCGCCCGGGTTCTTTTGCGAAAAGGCAAGGTTGAACAGCGCACTGGAGGAGTGGATTCAGATTAGAATAGTGTCGCACATCTCGATAGCGGCGGAAACTTGCCAGATGGCGGCTGGAGTCGCGGTTTGGAAGGTGAGCCGGACGAGAGAGTTGATCAATCCTGCAATGGTCGTATCGTAAGTTGAGGAGTTTTTTTGAGCGTCGATGCGGCGACTTACCGACTGTCTGGGGAAGAACATCGTTCTTCGAGTCGATCAGGAAATAGGCCGTGAGGCTAGACATGAGAACGTCCCCGGCTGAAGGATGCAATCTGATCAGAAAAGGGAAATGCCAACGCATGTCGTTACGTGCTCACCAAAAACGGAGCTCAAATGTGCGGCAACTAGTCAAAGAGTCAATTGGGCGCAAAATACGATATACGGTGGATCCTTACACCAGTCTGAGATTTGGGGGGTATTCTCGACGGTAATGAAGTAGGTCTGCATACTCGCATAAGAGGGAGACTCGAAAATGAACTTCGGAGGAATGCGTACCGCGACGACCATGGAAAGGAACGCGAAGCAGAACAAGGTATAAACGAGCGTGACAATGTACCACCTCTTTGAGATCACCCAGAGACGGTAGCAGAAGTACGATTGAACATAAAATCCACATATGGCAACCTGGTCCACCGTTAATGATTGTGTATGTATGAATAATAGACAGCCGACGCACCATAAGGGGGTTGCCTGTTTGCCACCAAGTTGTGTAGTTGAGGAGAATGGCGCCCTGGAGGTCACCGAAATAGATAATATTCTGGACCCATATGACGGCGCTGAACCGAGATAAGGCAGTATCGCGATTTGGAAAAGAAGAGCACATACAAGGATTGGGCACTTTTGAGGGCGTTCATTACCAACAGGACGGCCACGACGATGCGAATCCAAGTTTTGTCATCGCGATACCACGTAAAGTAGTTCACAAACTATGTTTTCGGTCAGCTCAGAAATATAACGGATAGGTGAGCGTTTACCTGGGTGGCTAGGATGCCCCCCAAGAAAAGATCGAGACACCCTCCCACCAACCACGGACCCAGCCAAGCGAAACAAAGGCGGAGATCTTCACCAGTGAGGCGACCAGACGACGACATTGAGAATGATGGTGGTGGGGAGTGAGGGAATCCATCCCTGAACTCCCCAGACTTTATAGACGATATGCTTGCTCCTATTGCGATCGCGATAGACCTGAGAGACACTATCTCAGTCTGTGCCTCGACCTCCTGAGCTCCTCGGAATCAGAAGGGGGATTGCTCCTCGCAATTCAGAGATTGTCGTAAGCCAACCGAGAATGGGAGTATCCTCAGCGGGGTGCGCCACGCATCTCGTTCTGGGACATGGGTTGTTGCGATGGTCAAGTTAGCGGGAAGACAGGAAGACAGCGATCACATGCACACCCCTATTTGAGATATCGTAGATTCGCAGAAGAAACAAATGCATGTACGGCCTGCTAGTGTCCTGCTCCAAATAAGAGTGGTATTTCGTTGAAGATAATTCTGTTGTGGGATCGAATTGTCGCCACCAAGGAGCGGTACCTTGACTCGATAGTACCTGGTATCAATGCACTTCTCTTGCATTCCTCCTCGGACTCTCCCTGACCCCTGACTCCGATGAGGTCCAATTTCAATGTGATTACCCCGCGATCTGGGCTGATTGAAATGCACCGAAATAGGATAACTCCGGGCCCCGGAGGATTTCGGTGTGGTCGGAGAATCGACAATGAACAACGCCTGGCTGGCCTGGAAATTTTCGAATTAATATTCTTCGCCAACAAAGACCTGGACCATAGACCTGACCCACTTTTCAGTGTCTGATGAGACGCCCTGTCCCTGTATTTCACGCCAGGATGCAGTGCAGGTGTCTCGACTGGGCTGGATGGATGAAATAGAACGTTCTAGATTTACCACCAAGATACAAGACGCCGGATCCAGGGGCAGTCACTGCGCGGAGTGCGAATGAAAGAAGAAACGTCTGCGGTCTGCTCGGCGCTGCGCAGAGTGCGAGCGAGAGAGGGAACTTCTGCGGTCTGGGAAGCCTGATCATGAACTACACCACAATCGGCCAAACGGCCGCCCATAAGAGAGTCCTGAGAGAAGGGACAGAAGCTCGAGGTAGCTAATGACCTGAGTCAGAACGCCGACAGAGGAGGTCGACGGCGAGCGCCCAAGGATTATAGAGACACCTAGAGTGAACTTGTGGTGAAGCGAGTGACAGAAAGAGATGCCAGCAGAGTCCGTGCACGGCGCAAAGGACCGTAGCACAATGTCCAAAACCACCGCTGTTGACTCCAGTCGCAAAAAACAAAGCAAGTGTTGAGCGGAGCAACCGTGGGGTGACTCGCGATCCAAGTTCGAAACAAGTAGTAATGATGCAGAGGAAGTCGGTGAAGGAAACCCGAAAAAGAGACCGGCACGCAACCCAGAACAGATACTGGCGAGCAGCCTGCAGTGAACGAAGATGCCAGCAGGGTCCGTACGCAACACAAAGGACCGTAGCACATTGACCAAACAGTCGTAAAACAAAGAAGGCGCTGAGCGGAGCAACTGTTAGGTAACTCAACCAGTACTTAACGATGCAGAAGTCGATGAAAGGAACTCGAGAAACAGACTGGTACGCGACCTAGAATATCAGATTAGCGTGAAACCAATGTCCATTGTTTTCTTGAGCCTTCAAATGAGAAAAGATGCCGATAGGGTCCGTGCACGGCGATGGGCAGGCGGCTACACAGCCACGACGGTGACGAGCTCGGGGACCTTTCTTCGTCGTCGTGAACGACATGCGGAGCGGTTGGAGGCAAGGAGAAACAATGAGCTCATAGTGATCATGTTCAGACATAGGTGAACATCGGCGAGACGCGTACAATATGGAGAGGTACATAGATGATACATAGAAAGCGGACGCGGATGCGGAATGGTCTGTGCGCGGGAAGGGATTTGGGGGTCAGCGAGGGTCCTGTCGACGAAAAATCGACCATCACTCACCCCACTCATGCGCCGAAACCGTAGAGGGTACGTCCCGAGCGCTTGAGGGCGTAGACGACGTCGAGGGCGGTGACGGTTTTGCTGAGGGAAAGAAAGATCATGAGCATGCGAGGAAGGAGAAAGGCAGTGGGACGACGCACCGCTTAGCGTGCTCGGTGTAGGTGACCGAGTCGCGGATGACGTTCTCGAGGAAGATCTTGAGCACGCCACGCGTCTCCTCGTAGATGAGGCCCGAGATACGCTTCACACCGCCACGGCGGGCGAGACGACGGATGGCGGGCTTGGTGATACCTAGCGAGTACGGCGTCAGCGTCCATAATGGCCAAGAGCAATCAACGGCGAGTACGCACCCTGGATGTTGTCGCGAAGAATCTTGCGGTGGCGCTTAGCTCCGCCCTTTCCGAGTCCCTGGAACGGCGAGCGGTCAGAATTGGGACGACAGTAATGAGAAAGACATCGTACCTTGCCACCTTTACCACGGCCAGACATGTTATTGGAAGAGTGTTGGGGAGGATAAAAGAAGTCTTGAGGAGGTCGCTTGCTGGGCGACGACGGCGGTGGTGGTGGTTCGGGAGAAAGAGGCGATGTCACACTCACGGTCACCGTGACTCAACAAAAGGCGCGTCGCTTGCGCATGATGTGGTCTGTTGACGCGCCGCCCCCTATCTCTCGTCTGATGCATTTTCTTCACTAGGAGATTTCAATCTTGCAAGCGCGTTAGACGCCGGACTGAAAGTAGAGGGTTTTGGCCTCCTACTCGAGCCACGTAGTATCACAACGAAAACAATTCAAATAAATAAATACTAATATGGTACAGGACATTTGGTTCGACGAGGCAGGCTATTGATACAATAAGGGACGCGGGGCTTTCAAAAATAACGAGTGGATTCTCCGATTGACGTCGTTTCTTCTGGCGAGGTCAATTAATCAAGGCAAGGCGGGGTCAATCGAGTCGAGTCGTCTCGAGAAGTCTGAAACATCACAATCAGCTTCGAGCACAAACTAACTCGGCGAGAACACGCACCACCACCCCTCGCAGAGCGCAGGGTTCAAGGGCGTCTTCAGCCCAATAGCGCGGCGCAGCGTCGGCACCACTCCCTTCCCCTTCCCGTTCGAAGAATGATTGTGCAAGTTGCGCTCGGCGGCGGGCGCGACAGGAGGCGCGCCACGGCCGTGGTGCGGACGCGGGAGCACGTCGTCCGACCCGCGCGAGGTGGTGAACGGCGGGGGGACGGTCGCGGGGAGCGTCGTCGTCGTGGTCGAGACGGTGGTGGTGACGACGAGGACGGGGGGGTCGCTCGCGCTGGTGCTGCTGCCGATGGAGGCGAGCGAGCTGAGCGAACTGAGCGAAACGAGGGAGATGCGTCTGGTGGGGCGCTTTTCGGCGGTGATGGAGGTGGTGCGGAAGGTGGCCATCGGAAGTGAAAGAGCAATAAAGTGGGATCGAGTTAACGCGGTGTGTGCAGTGGTAGAAGAATAAGATTTGTTGTGACTGGAGGAGAATGGGCGAGGTTATATATCCGGCACTGTTTCGGATGTAAATTTACATCCGCAGGTGAGACTGAAACAGGCTCAGGCCTCAGGATAGGGGCAGCATTCATTTCCGTGTTAAAATGAAACATTCCAGCCCCTCTGAATCCACGTGTTCAATGAATGTTCACGTTTTTTGAGAATACAATGGCCGGGACCGAGCGTAATTGATAATCATTCTGGAGTTCTGCACAAGGAAATGAGGATTCCTTTTCCTTCACAATTTCACCCGACCGGTATCTGTGGAATGAAGACGCTACCCACACAATTGATTACGTGAGTTTGTTTCAGCAAGGCGAACAAAACGCCGCACGGCCACTAGCTCAGGGTGGTCTGCAATCACATTCTTCGGACCATGTTTTAATTTCCGTGAGCAGATTACACGGACTAGACGCTACCCGGATCACGGTGGTTCCACCCTCAAGATTCGGTGGGCTTTCCCCCCTTTACCCGGGGTCCCACTAAGTTGGGTCGTTCAGCGGCGTGCTCGGACCAGCGATATCTTGAAGAAACTTGTCCTGGAAGCCAAGAAGGAATATGATATTTATGGCTGACACGTATGTGTTTTCCATTTACCGTCTGGGATCGCTTAAAATATTTCTCTAACGCAGCACTTATGGGTGCTGGCGCTGGAATGGTGCCCATCAGAAGCGGCCGATGAGCTCAATCGTCCTTTAGTCCTTGCGGGCGGCAAAGACTTTTTGTGCTCCGAAGAGTGGTAAGCATTGCACGCAGCGTCACGGTGACTGTTATTATTTCTCTTTCCATAGGTATGCTGAACAAGGTCTGTTATTTTATCCGTACCGCTTGCTGCTTGCACCATCCGAGTCGGGGGTTGGAGCGCACTGGCAGTACCCGCCATGAGTTATGGGCAGGAAAAAATTGTCTCTTGGCATACTGTACTATTTCGACCAAGTGTTCATCAAAATTATGTAATTTCTCATCCGAGAAGGCCGATTTTTTTTTTGGGTTGAGACGATTTTTGCACACATCAAAAAATCTTGGGGTGTGACGCGTGACTGAACACTTTTTTTTTTTTTTTTTTTTTTGTGGAACGTTGAGTGGAGAGCAGAAGGGGTACTAGGTACCCTCCTCACGGGGTGTTTCTTACGTCTCCAGAAACCCGCCCCCCCGATCCTCGGACTGACCAAGTCGACCTCCCCTCTCCCGTTGATTTGAAGCTGGGGAAACGAGAACCCAACCGACAGAGAGCCACCCGGGGGAATGCGCAAACGCACACGCATCTGAAACACCATGCACCGTGTAGGGCTTGAGTCCACTTACTCAGGTCCACAGGCGACCATCATTGTAAGTTAACCCACACCCACTAAAACCCCGGCCATCCCGGTCCAATCATCAGGATGTCTGTCTTCGTCTTGCAGTGTTTTCCTCCAGGTGGCAAGCACTAAAGACTTATTTAGAGACTTCTTCCCCCACTTATTCGTGACTGAACACTTGGTCGAAATAGTACAGTAAACTGAATATAATCTGGTGGCTGAGGATGGAATGATATCGATGAAGGCTTAGCCTTTCACCAAATTACACAGAATATAGTTCCACCTGTATGGTCTTCACCCGAAAGATAGACGGCTGTAATTTTTACCGCATGAGCCCGAGTTTCAGTTCCCAGTGATGAGGATGGCCATGTTGCAATGATGAATGATGAAAACGTTGTACGAAGTCTTGCCGAAAATGCACCATTTGATCCCTCGTTCTGCCGGATACGGGTGAGCCTGTGCCGTGGTCGTATGTCCTTACGGCCCAGGTTTCCGTAATTATACGGCACCGGCCGGGTGCGCCTTACACCGCGATCGAGAACTGGCAAATGGAAAAGAAGTGGATTGACGAGACCTTAATCCGCTGCCGATACAACCAAGGCTGACCAAGATATATATTGGAAGATGAAACCAATCTTCAAAGATCCCAACTTCGATTCCCATCATTAGGCGAGGGATTCTCAACGAAATAAATCTAGAGCCGGTATTCTTGCTTTGACCCCGCGCCATGATTCCCAGTATGTCCCTCTCGGCCACAGCTCGTTTGGGGTTTGTGTGAATTTCTTTCATTGTGCAGCATCCGGCGTAATTACGACAGAGCTCCCAGGTTGAAATGATGGATCAGTGACTGGGGTTTGTTCTTGATGCCGCGATGATGTTCATGCTCGTTTCTTTCCTCCCACTCCCATGGCCCTCCGGAATATCACCGTCGACGACGCGGACTCGATGCTATCCTACTCGGGTGGATGGGCAGCGGACGCCAGGCATGCGGATGCGCTGGATTACGGGGGAATTCAATATATCGAGGAACGAGATCAGAAAATATTGAAGTGTCTGTCTGCGAGAGACTAGGGGGATTCTGGCATGCAACGGTAACGAGCCCAGCTGAGCCATTTTCGCCTTCACAGGTGCGTTGTCCAGTCCAGAGGTGCGGACTACACGTCCGACTGACTTTTCATTTGGTTTTTCTAGGCGTCGCCGTGTACTACCTCTCTCCGCGATGGCCGTACTACGTGACCACCCGCTTGAGCTTGGACGGCGGCCCCTCAGACCTGAGACCTAGTAAACCTGACCGACCCCAATGCTCCGACCGTGCCCTGGGGTGCTCTGGAGACTGAGAAGTATTCGATTCTATGGTCTGCCGCCGGCTTGGAGAACAGGCAGCATACCGTCGAGGTTACATTCGGGAACTACATTGTTGTGGACGGCTTCATGTAGGTTTTCTTTTTTCTCTTGCTATTATGAGAGAAGGATGTCGATTGACTTGAATCGGGTACAGCTACACAGTTGACGACGAGGCTGCTCCTCCTCCGCCAACGTCAACGACCCCCATCTCCCCAACCACACCAACCACACCGGCCGCTTCGCAACCTGCCACATCGACCAAAACTTCCGCACCTCAATCCTCCTCCACTGGCACTGGCTCCTCTTCAGCCAACGAGGTTCCCTCATCATCCGGAATCGGGACCTCTTCACCCTCACTATATTTTCTTTCCTCTGGAGCGTCCAGCTCCCCCTCATCCTCTGCACCATTGGCCGATTCGACCTCCGGAGCGTCCATCGTTACCGTCGCCTCCAAACAACACAACGGATTGACCATCGGCTTAGCCACCGCATTTGCAGTCGTTGGCTTAGTCGCGGTTCTCCTCGGCATGGCCTTTTTTAGACGTCGCCGCGCACCCACACAATCATCATCCACACTCGTTGGCGGCGGCACTCGGCCCGCTTAGGCAGCTGTGTCCGCCTCTCCAGTCATTCCTGCCTCGGCATCCCCCTTGTTTCTCGCCCCTACATATTCAGCAGCGGCAGCTCAGATCCGGACGACACACTGAACTTTTCGGAGAGATCGAAACGAAACTGAGGCCGCGGTTAGTCAACCGCCTTACGTCATGTTCAACTCACAAGAGTGTACTCAACCTCCAGAGCCACCTCGGCCCGCACGAGAAAGTGGACCTCAACCACCACCTAACTTTTATTACACACCAGACATGCCAGGGGGGCTACTCTTGGGCGCGAGAACCACATAGGGTTCAACACAGCCAGAAATCCGAACCACAGCGGCTTGTAAGTACTGGCATGACTTGAGGTCCAGATTCCAGATCGGAGTCGGTGGCTACTTTTTCAAGAGTGTGACTGCAGAGATCCTTCAAAGGCTAAAATCTCGAAGCTGAAGGGCTCTCCGGAAATCGCGGGGGAGATTCGTAATCTCAAGCTCCATCTGGGTTTTCTCTAGATCTGTTCCTGAGCTGTTTCAAGTTCCACAATATCAATGGCAGTGCCGACCTTGCTGGACTCGCTTCGTCTAATTACATGGTAAAGCTCTGTTCATATCCCGGTTCTCACGGACCCCTGCTCTAGATTCACGGCGCCCTAATCTCGAAGGGTCGGTTCACACAAAACTGTTAAGAACCAACCACTGAATGGCACGCAGTGAGTTATTCTCAGTTCATTTGATTATTATCACCTCCACGAAGCTCTATACTGCATGACATGGCATTCGGATCTTGACATGCCCGACGCCGACGTCGCCAGAAAGTGTCAAACTTAACGTGAACCGATGATTATTCCGAATTTATTCGCCTGTTACAGTATTTCGTGCCTGCATCTTCATCGATTATCGGCACGCGCAATTGACGTTGAATGCGGATGATTCACATGGGCACTTTTGAAAAGGTATAAAAGGCCCGCTAATCTCAACCCACCCAGGCCGTAGACCTCTACTTAACTGGCCACCATGAAGCTCATTCTCAATATCCTTACCATCTCTTGCCTTTACATCGCAACCGTCTGGGGGCAAGCCAGCCACATCGGATTCCCGCTTGCAGGCGACACCATCCATTTCAACACGAACATCACCGTTCAAATCGTCCGCCCCGTATGGCTCACAATCTTTTTTTCTCCGTCCTCCCCCTGACCCGGCCGTTTGCGCAATATAGAACAGCATCCAAGGCTCGACCGAAGTAGGGATCGCCATCGGCCTCCTCTCGTGCCCCGTCTCCCAGGAAGCCGACTGCCCGTCGCCCGCAGGGCAGCTTGGATCAATTCTCTACACCGGCCCATTCGCTCCCACCGTTCACCCGATGGCGCAGATTTACGAGAACTTCACGTTGACGGTGCCGTCGGCGGGTTTCCTCGCTACCGGAAGAGCTCAGCTGGCTGTCGCGCGCCTTCATTTGATTGGGGTCAGTTACTTGAACCACCATGATTTAACTAACAATTGGCTGATCGAACAACGCAGGCGGGCCCGTCGCCGATTCTTGAGCTCAACAACATCACGGTGAATTTGGCCAACTGAAGTGCAACAGTTTAAAAATCGTAGTTGCGAAACCAGTGTTCTGTGGTGTCTATGTCTATGTAGCACGAACAAGATGATATCAAAATGTCCAACCAACTCTCAAATCCTTGCGTTGACCCCGACACGTATAATCCTAAACCAATCAGGACGAGATGGTTCACAGTAGAAACAAGACTTGCTCTTCTGCAGCAACCCAATTATCCGTTTCCGGGAACATCGTCGCTATTTTGGGCATGAGTCCGGAGAATACGCAAACAAACTCACCCAAGCGACGGTATATGTCTTCAATAAGATACGTCCAGACCCAGTCTATTACTGGAGAAAATATGCCAGCGTCCACAGTTTTGCTGGCCACATGATAGTGAGGTGCACCGACACGGGATCGTTGGTGTGGGGACTTGGTGGGCGAGAGGGAATGACGCATATATATGTTTAGTCTCTGTTACAGACCAGAAACGAATGACGAACCGTATATGTATGTGTTGTAGACCGCGCGTATCTGGTTGGCAGTCCCCGATAGTTGTCTCAGGTATAACTGCAATTCAAGAGTACATATGGGCTCTATTATTTCGTGCGCCTGTAAACGCAGAACGTCAGGGACGACGAGGAAACCGAGCGAGAGTGAGACTCACTCGGATGTCGAATTTTTCCCTAAATCCCAATACGCCGTGACCCCATAAAACCCTGGGGAGGATGAGCAACTGCGACATGCACGCATATAGCCTCGACAGACCGGACTTTGGTGATAGCATAGCGATCCTCGACAGAGACCCGTGCGATGGGAACGACGGACACGTTCAAAAAGATCTAAATCCAAGTTAACCTTTGAACGTAGCGTTGATGAAGATATGCCACATCCGACAACACGGGGAAACCAGCCGCAGACTCCCGGCCGGGCGATGGGAATGCGTCTACATTGGAGACGTCACCGCCCCGCAACTTACCGCGACGCCTTCGCTGATGTCCGGGTTTTCCGGGTTTGGAAGCAGCGCCCGGATGTCCTCACCGCCGCCGTATTCATAGTGATCGCAGCAGCAGTGATTAGTTTTGCTGTTCTATTTGTCCTGCTTGCTTTGGAGTTCAACTTTGATCATTTGACCCTCCTTGCTATGTTTCCATCTTGTTCGCGTCGACATCATGGAACCGTTTCATTCCCCCGTCTAGCGGCACTTTCATAAACGCCAACATGGACCGATTCTTTTCGCAGCTGGACAAATCGAAACGAAACTGAGGTTGTGATTACTCAATCGCCTTACGTCATGTTCAACTTACCCTTCCCTTTTATGCGTGACTATTTTAGGTCAAAATGGATTGCAATCCGGTCCAGGGCAAGCCTTTCTGGTATCAAGATGGTTTCCTTCTGGTATACCACTGTTTCCCATCGTGTCCACCAGAAATAACATACCCATCCCGATAAAATGACCATCTGAACCCAAAGAAATGGCAAATATACATTTATTTCTTGGCATTTAGGTCAGCAAAATTCATTGAATGGGTACTGTACGGTAGCAGATTTGGTCAAAACTCTGAATATATAATGTCCCATAGATAAATCATTGCAGTCATTCCAGTGGGGCCCACCGTGTCACATGGCTGTGTTCATCTCCAATTCGTCAATTGTGAGATCCCCCTCATCGGCCATGAGCCGAGTGACGCGTCGACGGACGCTGGTGGTATTCAAGGTACCGGGAAATAGACTGTTGGGGGCGAGACGACCAGCCGGTGCTCGGCCCAGCCTGCGCTTGAATTTTGGCTCGTGAGTCGGAAAGGTATAAACAGCGTGAGGCTTCCTTCCATCTTGTAATGCTGTCACATTCGGTGGTCGACCCGAGGTCCTCCCCATTGCAGCTGATTTGAGTTTTTTGAGTACAGGTTCAATGGGAGGTGCGTGCACATGCTACGTACCAAAGCTGGTAGCATCTTCATTATTGCCCGCTTCCAGCATCGGGGCGAGCACGTGCAGGAGGTGCAGGTGGAGGCAGAGGTGGAGGTTGAGACGGGGTCGTTCAATGGGCGAGGGCGCGTGCTTGGAATGCGTAGAAGATGGAGACTTGTGGTGTACGGGGACAAGCACGAGCGGGGATCGGCCAGCGGTGGAGGGGCGGCTGCTCACGTCGGAACGTACGGGCGGGTGTCCTTGGTGCACATACGTGGGGCATGCTGGCCGTTGTGAAGAGGGCTGTTAGGAGGAGAGTGGCCTGCGTGCATCGATATCGCGCGCATGAGCAACTTGGATGCTCGATTTGGACGGTGATGCTCATGTAGGCGAGAGAGCTGGGGATGGGGCGTGGCGTGGGGCGAGGGGGAGACGTGAAGGGGGACACGAGTGAGTACGAGAAGAGTGGGGCGTTCGTGAGGTGGGTGTGGCGGATGGTGTGTGCTGCCGGCCTGCGGAGGTGTCGCTGTCACTTTCGAACTCGAAGTGGGCGAGAGTAGTGCGGCTTTGCGACGGCTTCTGTGTCCATGTGGGACACGCCCTTGGGCTCAGATAGCACCTCGAGCCTGGATATGGCAGCGAAGGATGTCCCATGGTGCGAGCTTCTGCTGCAGTCGACTGAAGGACGTACATTGGCGTTGACGGTGGGTGAGCTTGGAGTGCGCCTGGGCAATCGTCGCCAGCTGGGGATGGCACGCAAAGCGTGTCATCTCCTCCAAACTGAGAATGTGGCCGTCCTTGGTCACTGGTACGTCGTGAACTGAGCGCAGAAGGACGGTGGTGGAAATGAGGGCGTCTATATAAAACACAGAACGGCGTGTCCTCCCAACTAGAAGTTGAACGAGGGTGGGTGTAGAAACGTGGATTTAGGCGATGACAACTGTTGTGTAGGTGAAAGAACTGCGAGAAATCGGAGGATGAAAGCGGCGAACACCTGTGTCATGCTGCTGAGAACCCGACGTTTGGACTTTGATACAGCAAATATTGGGCACTTCCGGTGTCTGGCACGGCCTGAGGGATCTATTCAGAAGCTAAATTTGTGGAAAACATTTGAAATTGAAGTCTTACATATAAGTATGAACCTCGATAATTTCTGGATATGGATGGTCAAAGGGACACTTGGTATCTGGATCGTTTAGTTGGCGTCCTCGCACTTGAAGGGCAGACAATTTCGTGATTTTGCCAATAAAGAATGAGATATTCGCATCCAGGCTTATGCTGACATGAGGCCCCGAAGTCAGGGGAGCAGAACGAGCCCCGGACAAAGCAAATCAGTTCAGAATTGGTAGAGATTGAAGCGAATTAGTGATTCGGGGATAAGAAATTGATCTTCCCACCCTCCGATCCGACATCATCCGCGCCACTGCTTCGCATCAACTCATCACTCTTGGCTGAAAATTGGTAGGGACAGGCAGCATAGGATATATTCCACCCCCTGAGCACCAAATGACATATGCTTAAGTCACTGGTCTTATAATTGGCAAGTGGCCAGGTTGGCAGTCACAGATAGTATACATATCCCCATCAGATATCAACCATAGACTAGGTTAACCTAGTAGTACTGCCACATAGCCCTCGGGCCAGGTACGGCAACAAATGTAATTTCAGTTTCAGTTTCAGTTTCAGTTTCAACACTCAACAGAGATGAGGTGTATGAATCAGAATCGAAAGATGAGTACAGCACTATTATGGCGATACTTGATGAACCATAAAAGCTCATTACCAAGGGACAGTACAAAATTAACAGAAGCAAGAGAACAGAGACAGATGATTGAGGTCCATGGTGGATGTATATTTTGCTCTCATTCAGAGCAATGTTATTCAGCTTTAATTTATGCCCTAAGCTCAGTAGAGGGCATCACATGGCACATCATGATTTCACTCCAAACTTGTTATGAAACGCAGAAGGTCAACTTTGAGGTAAGATGGGTTGCTTGCTGTGGAGAATATCAAGGGATCTAGATCATCACTCAGATGAATCCCACACCAGGAACAAATATAAGTGAAACTTCCCAGGGAATCTGGGATAAATCTGCACATCTTGCAAGCAAATTTCTCACGACCACAATGCCCCCAAACCGTACTTACGCGCAGACCCGACTGAATGACATTACAACATGCATGACTGTGACTGCCGAAATTCTAGAAATACTTGCCAGTAGTGCAAAGACTCCATTCATAGAGGCAATATCCAACACAACTCAGTCTCTCCTGAAAAATATCCAGGTGACTATGAGTTGAATTTGAATTGCTGCCAATCTCAAATAGTTGTTTCAGACTGTCAAGCAAAACAAGGACGAATGTACTCAGTTGATGGAGAAAACTTATCAATTGCTTGAGGCAATTATCATGGTGCACATCAACTCTGAGACTGGTGGAGAATTCCCACCCAATGTACTAAACAATATTGGGAACTTTACACGGTACTTGCTTGTGCAGAAGCTCTATTATGATTAACCATTGTTTAGAGTACTCCACAAAATACACACTTTCATTGAGTCTCAGCAAAGTAACAGCAAAGTCAAGATTTTTTTCCGTCAGAACAAGATGGGCACCCTGCTCAAGGACTGTAAAGCAGGCTTGCAGCAAGGATTTGAATCCTTTCAGGCAAGGTTACAATTTGCAAGTGGAGCAATTTTTAATGGATGAACAGATTAAATCTATTGATCTCATGAAGACCATCACAGAAATGCAAGAGGATGCATCCAAGATGCAACAGGAAGTACTCAACATGATTGACACTTTTTCAGATTCATCTCATTCAGAGGGGGTATCAATGGTACAGAATTTCCTATACAGTTTTGAATGGGTGCCTAACCTTATTGCAGGTCTATTCCAGCTCCTACACCAGGTATGTACTTTTGCATGGTGCCAAGATACTGATTCTCACATATATCTTGAGCTCCACCTCAATCTCCATGCTCCCTTCTGTGCCCAAGATATTTTATGGCCGTGAAGCAGACCTGGCAGAGATCTTCAAGCTGTTCAGTGTTGGAACTCCCCGGATTGCTATCTTGGGTGCTGGTGGAATGGGTAAAACCAGCCTTGCAAGAGCTGTTATCCATCACACAGGAATTGTATCCAAATATGGCCAGTATCGACATTTTGTTGCTTGTGACTCAGCAGCAAACAAAGTCGAGCTTGCTGCACTGGTTGGAGCCCATCTGGGACTCAAGCCTGGAAAAGATCTGACTCGAGCAGTTGTGAACCACTTCTCTGATAGCCCACCAAGTCTCTTGATCCTGGATAATCTCGAGACAGTCTGGGAGCCAACTGAGCTTCGTCCTGAGATTGAAGAATTTTTGTCTCTTCTCACAGATGTAGATCATCTGGCACTGATAGTAGGTACACAGTTATTTCCTTATGCACACTGCTGATGTCTGATTAGATTACAATGCGTGGCACAGAAAGACCACTTAAAGTTTGCTGGACCCACCCATTTCTAGCTCCACTGGAGCCTCTAGACCAGGATGCAGCCCAAAAGACATTTATGGATATTGCTGATGGCACACATGAACCTACAGAGGTTGAAAAAATCCTTGCCCTGACTGACAACATGCCCCTTGCCATTAGTCTCTTGGCCAATTTGGCTGATGCAGAAGGCTGCTCTGCTGTGCTATCTCACTGGGAAGAAGAAAAGACCTCACTTATTTCAGATGGACATGACAAAAGATCCAACCTTGACTTATCTATTGCAATGTCTCTATCAAGCTCTCGGCTGAACACCCTCCCACAGGCCAAAGAACTTTTGAGCCTCCTCTCAATGCTCCCTGACGGGTTTTCAGATGCAGACTTGATCCAAAGCAAACTTCCGCTTAATAATGTCCTTGGATGCAAAGCAACATTGATTAGCACTGGTCTTGCCTATAGGGATCAGCAAAAACGGCTGAAAGTACTGGTTCCAGTCAGAGAGTACATACAGAAGACTCAACCTCCTGGAAACCACCTCATTCAACCTCTTCTTAAGTATTTTCAGGAGCTACTTGAGTTTCGCCAGGAACACCATGGAACTGTCTCCACTTCAAGCACAGTTGGTCGAATCTCTTCAAACCTGGCAAACATACAAAATGTGCTGCGTATTGGGCTCCAACATGGGCATCCAGACCTCAAGGATAGCATTTACTGCACATGCCATATGAGTGCATTTCATAAACTCATGGGGCGAAGTCTTTTCCCTCTCATGGGTCAGATTGATCATCTGTTCCCACTACCCCGAGACTACCGGATGGAGGCTTATGTGCTCATTGAGATGTTAAATCCAGGGGACTATACTGCAGTATTTGATCCACAGAAATTGATTTCACAACTGATAGAACTTTTTGAGATGTTTGATGACACAGACCTCAAATGTAGGGTAATTCACCAACTACCTTTGCTTTTGACTCATCAATCACTCAGGCAAATTCTACCTTGCTGCAGGACGACATTATCAGTGGCACACAAACGATTTGTCTACTGCCACCAATTTTCTTCAATCTTGCATATCTCTGGCAATTTCAACTGGAAATACTAAACGATATGCTCGGGCATTGATTCGGCTTGCATGGATAAAGTGGCAGCTTGGTGATTACTCTGTAGCCCAGTCAAATGCATATGAGTCCCAGCATCTTGCCAGGAGTTCTGGAGATTTAGACACTGAAGCAGAAGCATTACGTGTGACAGCTATCTGCTCAGATATATCAGGCAACTACAGACAAAGCATATCCATTTGCAAGAGGGCAGTGGATCTCTTACATCTTTGTGGAATGTCCAGGAGTGAAAGAGGCAATGCTATCCTGACCTCCCAGGCAGAGGCTCACCGGTCCAAATCTGAATATCTTGAGGCCTATAACATTCAGATTCAAATTCTTCATGAAAGCTCTCTCAATCAGGATTCCTATTATCAGTATTTTGCTGCACTGAATGTTGCCGAACTTCAAATGAGTATGGATGCTCCCAAGCAGGAGGTGCAAAAGAATCTTGATACTGGCAAACCACTGATCATGAGAGATCATATGATGGCCATGTTGTCTGAATTTTTACAAGGAGATCTAAACCTCAGGGAAGGATATCTAGTAGATGCAGATATATTACTTTGCAAAACCCTACAAGAATCATGGGGGACACATTCTGAGCTTTGCAGCTGTTGCCTTGGAAGCCTGGCAGATGTCAGTAGGTGGAATGGGTTCCATGGTGTATCACCCTGGCCAACAGTTTTCCTTGTGTATTCTCTCAAGGCAAGAAAGAAGCTTGACATCTATAAAGCTCTCCAATTCCTAGGAGATCTATTTCTCACCCAAGACAGTGAGGATACAGCAGCCAGCTTATTCACAGTTGCACTGGGGGGATTCACACATATGGATGTCCATCGCAGCAGAGCAGAATGCATGCTCCGTCTTGGGGATATTTTCAAGGGGAATGGTGACCTGCTCAAGGCAGTTGAGCTTTGGGAAACAGCCAGACCATTATTTGAACGGTCGTCCCAGGGCAAGCAAGTCAAGAATATTGATCAAAGGCTGGCAGGTGTGGGTGAGGATGTGCAAGAGCAGCACAGGGCCAAATTGGCCAACCTGGCAGAGCTCAATACACTATCTGAGACTGTGGAAGAGATGGATGATAAAGACCTCGAGGTTTCCAATTTGGATGACAAACAGGTGGAGCTAGCTGCTGTCTAAATTTCCTGGTTTCCAATAGCATTGTAGTGATGTTCTCAAGGGTGGTGTATGTAGTGTATTTATGTTCCCCCCATGACTGTGCCTCTAAGAAGTGTTTATTCATTTATATATGTGAGCTTCAACTTTTGTGTATTACTGTGTCTGTAGTCAGAATGAAATGGATCTGTGTATTTATTCTCATGTAACATTACCTCAAGAGACCAGCATGTGAGTCATGACCTGTGTCAAACAAATTGCTTGCGTGGTCAATGGAAATCACACTTGGCTTACACTCCTTCAGGCCACACCACCAGTGCTAGTGGTACTGGTCAATCCAAAAGACTCCGAATCCCAGTGAAATTTGGAAATTTGCCAATCTCCAAAACACATATAGAAGCTTACAGATGAAATGGTGTTTCATGGATCCAGTCTTTTTTGCAGAACATTGAATGCATGGGGTGGTTGGGTCTGGTGAAACACTGACTCAGTGACTGCTTGTGAAATGCACAGATCAAGATGGCTCAAGTGCGAACACTAAAACCAACCCAAAACACACTAAACAACACCTAATCAATGCGTGCGAGGTTCGGGGTTCCAACCACAGTATATGGCTGTTGCAATCCAACTAATTTTGTTGAAGAGACTGTATATCTAAAGGTATCTGTTGGGCAGCACAAAAGCGATAGCTTTGGCCTAGTCGAGAAAGAGGGGAGTCCACTGAGGAATCTCTACAAACTTACAGGCTTTTATATATTTTACAGAACACAAAAAAGGAAATGAGTACATAAATATTCTGTTAGTCAACAGATAAACGGCAGCCAGTATTTTAATGAACTAACAGCTTATTAGTACAAATGGAGACGGAAAATACTGTGGACCCATGTTTTTAGGGTACAGGGTTCGTTTTGTGGTCACAATCAGTAAATTTGCCTCCATTGATGGAGACAAAACCCTTTAGATATGGCTCATTTGTGGTATTCCCTCTGCCCTAAGGCTCACACCTGATTGGCCGCACCTCGGCTGCCCCAGTCAGCACTCCAGCACATCTCATGTTACTCTTTAATGCTACCAAGTGACTCTTGTCATCCCAATTGGGTTTCTACAGTGAACTCGGGTATTAATCTGAGCCCGATTGCAATCCTCGGAAATTAGTCGGCCTTCTTCGGCTTTTGACTTCAGCATTTTGCACACTTCAACAGGTATCTAAAGCTAGGCCCTCCATGGCCCTTCAGTTGTTGTCAGATGGATTGGTAGTTGTTAATCCTTGGTTAGACCACTGATAAGCCAGTAATTGGGCCATGGTTAGATACACGTAATTTTGCATGTTTCTGATTGTGTTCATTGCTGAAACTGTTGTTTCTATGCAACATACTGGTTCCTGGTAGCTGTTGGGCGAACCAAAGAGAAACGGGTGGACGTTCTAAGGAATTAGAACATCCATTGGCTAGTCTCGCCCTGAAAACTGTAAGGGAAACGTGCAGCCAAATAATAAGTCAAGGAACTTCTTTTGACTTGTTTCCAACATCCACTTAAGCAACGGAAACAGGTCAAAGGAACGGGAGTTGGCAATTTGTTGTGTTGGTGGTGCAAAGCTTACAATTACCATATTTCTCCGGCTGGCCCACTGTGCAGGAGTTGAATTTTTATTGCCCGAGGTCAAGGTGCATTAGCAATGACATCATGATGATTGCCGTGTGGCTGTGGGAGGTCAGCTCACACAGCCACATCACAAGGTCTAACAGCGACCACGATGGTAACTTGTACACTCACAGAAAACCCCTCTCTTCACCAACAATTACTGGTCCTCTCAGCCTCTGGTTGATAACTCTTGGATACACTTGCCAGATGACACCCTGGGTCCCGAACATTCCAAGTTTGTGGCTGCTTTGAAGCAGCTAAATACAGTTGGCTATCCCGATACAAGCTCCTATGCTGTTGACCCTGACTTCTGTATTGCCCTCGGAATATCTCTCGACTCCACCTTGCTCAAAATGCTGGCAACAATAGCACAAACTATACTGGGGGGCGTGCACTAGCTTGGACGTATTTGCTGCACTACCAGGTCTTGGATTTGCTATTGGCGGCAAGGCTTCCGAGGAAAAGAAGCCGCCCTTTTTCCCAATCAACTGTCTCTCAATGGAGTCAGCCCACCATAAGGTATTTTCGAGTTCAAAAGCCTCTATCTCAGACGGCTCAGCCAGATTCGCAAAGCTTCTCAGAAAATTGTCAAAATGGCATGATGATCTCTCCAGGATTAATACCACTATAAACCATGGATCTTCCATTAGGAACACTCGCACTTCCCCCGGTAGATATCTCTTTACTGCTACATAGATCATGACGGTCTGACCGATGCAATCAAGCTCCAGTGAATCAATCTGCGGAGTCTTTAGATCTTGCCATGCAATTTTCCGATCTGCGAGACGAACATCAGAAAATTCTGGCCTTCAAAAACATTCAATCCATGGCCACCGGGCTCGTTTGGATTCTGGAGGCAAGTGGATTGAATTGTGGCTTCTAGAACACGTCTGAACTATTCCCCGGTTAGGCACAGATCATGCCCCTGTTCTGGCAGGAGGGACACTTGCCATTGGCCCCTTGGCAGATGTGGGTCATTGGTATGCACGGTAGGAAAACTTCCTTTCACCCTATTTTTTATCGGACTTCTCAGTGTGATTAATTTAGCTCTGACATAAGCGACCAAGACCAGGCCAGACTAGATCGTCTCGGCCCATCTGGCAGGCTCCTACGATCGCTTTCGTATATCATAAATATTTCACCTGCTCTTGCGTTTATCGAATTGGACCTTCAATCTGTACATGTTGATCTGATAGCTCAACAGGAGGTATGATAGCCCAGAATGACTTCGTTCGGCAGTGTACTCATCGTCTACAACTAGATTCATCATCTTCTGGCTGAATCCAAGGACGGTGTATCTGCTCTCCCTTATATCGAGCATTCTGTGCTTTCAATCATACTTGCCATTTGCACGAAAGGTGAATCAGCTGCGCAGGTGACCACATCGGAGCTTGCTGCTCTCTGCGCCAAAATGCCTCCACTTTTGGTTCGTGACAGAGACATTTTCACCTGTGAGTGATTTTACCTGTCAGCTATTTGGTTGTTCTCACTGGACCGAAGCTCTCATTGCATCCTATACCAAAATTTCGGACCCTGTTATCCCACAACACGGTGCGGCGCATTCTGTGTCCTGTCACCCGCTGGTTGCCCCTGCTGCTGCTATACCACGTGCGGTGCCTACCCACAAGTTCACTTTTCCGAAAAATTCCCCTGCCTGTGTCAAGGCTCATGCATCCCATCGCTCAAGGTCTTTTGATGGCACCCACAGTACCACTGTCCTTGGAGTGGAATGACAATGACAATCGAATGAAACTCTTTTCAGAGGTTCCTGGGTTTGAGGTTGCTCAATTTCAAGGTCAGAGAATTAGATGTGGTATCAAAAGACTGATTCATATGTTGCACAGGAAATGACGCTGCTGCTGAATCTTCAAAACTGGCAGTATGCAACACTCAGTCTGTTACTGGAATATTGGCAGCAGAGGAGAGATTTCTAGTCAGCTCTGCCATTGGCAAGTGTTGTTTGTGATTCTGGGTTTCTTTCGGTTGTTTATATCTGCATTACAGCTTCACCCGAAAAGCAGTCGGATGAGCAGAATCAAGTCCCTGCAACCGAAGCAGACCAGTCTGGTAAGTGAAGACTTGTTCGTTATATATGACTTTTTGTGTGCTTATTTATTCATTTCTGCATTACAGACGACCTCGTCAATCCACAAGGCATGGTTCTCAACCTCTCCCTCCGTGGTCATGCCAACACTCACAATTTAGAATCAGATATTGAAATTGCCTCAACCGACAAGCAGCTGGACAAGCATGAGCAAATCCCTCCAAGCAGCATGGATCTATATGGTAAGAAATCGTTCTATCAACATCACGCAAAGTGCACTCTCATTGGATGGCCCAGAAATGGACATTGACAAGGTGATTACTCCAAGTGAGCCACCACGCCGGAGCAGATGTCTCACAACTGTTGTGGTGGCCAAGCAAAGCTCATCTCACATGAAAACTCCAGTGAGGAAACCAACTAAACGGCGGTCCTCTACCTCGCCTTCCCAATCTCAACTTCAACGTGGTACCAAGAAAGCCAAAGCGTGGACAGAGACAAAGAGAAACATAGTGAGCCCTGAAAATATTTTGCAGCTGCAACCGGTCGATGATAACTTTACAGGAAATTCCACACAGGGCGCATGAGAACAGTGACCAACTCTTTGATCTAAACCAGCCACCAGTCTCCATTTTGTTTTTCTTTGTCTATCCTGTTAACTCAAATGTTTCGATATAGATCCTCAATCCTCATCTGCGATTTGAGTGCTGCGTGACACCGGAAATCATCTCTGTGGTGTTACCAGATGGTAAAACTAACGAAAGTTTTATATACTTCGCACATCCAAATACGGTAATTAACTGCACGCAATTCCCGCCCCACCACTCTGATCAGGCATGCAGCGAAAGACTGAATATCAACTTATCTGGGATGTTCAAAAATCTGCAGCCAAGCTGAGCGACTCCTCCCTGCATTCCCTGACGCTTGCACAGTGGGAAGAAATGGCCGATGCCGACCGAATCGCGCTATGGGCTACCGGCTGTGACATCTACATACACGGGCTACAAGCAGGACGTCCTATCCGCAATCCGAATCAACTCCGTAGTGAGCTGACCAAATGCAATACAATGGATACTCCGATCCAAGTTCAAGGTGATTGAACCTCTTTGTCTATGTCCCTGTTAATTTCGATTCAGTCCAGGGCTGGGACAATTTCCCGATGACGACACCACTGGCGAGGATGGGGTGGATCATACTGCTGATATCCGCACCACCACTCTCGACACAATGTTGGAACATGCGGATGATCCCAACGGTTTGGTTTTGAATGCACTCGGACTTCCTGGTGGTCATTTTATCCACCCAAATCCACTCATTGACACGTAAGTAAATCCTGTGCTGCTCAGAACCTGTTGATTCTCAAGGATTTCTAGCGGCTTTGATTTAGAAGCCAAGGCCTACTGCAAAACTAACGGCCTACCAAATTTCGAAACCAAATTCCCGCCCTACGAGGAAATGTATTTCAAACTCCTTGGTCTCTCCAACACATTGTCTCTGTTCCACATCGACATTATGATGACATGGATTTACAACCGAGGGGGAAGTTCTGGATTCGTTCCCGGCCGCATTCTGGGTGCGATTCAGATGTCATATCTGACACATATTCATTCGAAAACTGGGAGCCTGAAAGGGCGAGCTTGGAGACACATGATTACGAGGTTACGGCCCTTCCCGCGGGTAGCGGGATATTGTACGTCCTGATGACCCTCAGTCTAAAATCTAAGCTGACACTCTCGGACTTCATAGCCTTCAGCAGCCAGGTCGGCGCCATGCAGTGATCGGTACAGACACTGAACATGCTCCACATGCGGCTACCCTCACTATTGGGGGCTACTTCCTTTGCGCTTCTTGCATTCGGTCTGTGATTGGGTTATCCTGCACATTGTCATGCTCCCTCACCTTCTCACAAATGCCGAACACGTCTTTCTGTGGCAGATTTATATTCACATTGCTATGTTCTGGCTACACATCACAGAAGGTGGGTGCTCAATCTCTATCTTTTGAAACAGGGGCAAACTGTTATCGCTGTAGACCGGTCCCATGAACAGGAGGATTTGAAGGGTTATCTGCCGAATCTTTCCCTCTCATCTGGCTGGCTGGATATCATCTACCTTGCTTGTGTGGTGGAACTGTTGCCTTGTCTCGACCATCGCAATTATGGTGGCCCCGGCACCCCCGAGTGCGAGGTAAGAGAGGTGTCCGCAGTGTGCGCTAAATATGCAAAGTGGTGCAAATGGCTGGCTCGAACCCATTCCTGCAACAAAATTGGGGGAAAGGCACTGAAATGGGAGAGAGACATCTTCTCGGTCAGTAGACTTGCTTTGGTTTGGAAATTCGCAGTCTAAATTCTCATATATTCTCAGTACTGTCTGTTGAATATGGCCCTGGCGCTGTCACAGTATCATGGTCGAGTTGCTTTGACTGAACCGACTGCAGAAATATTCCACCATTTCACGCATTCAACCTTCCAATCCAGACTGCGCACAGCCCTGAGATCGTACAATGCCACACTGGTGGCAGAGTTTGATTCACAGCTTTCAACATCTCAGCGCAGCAATTTCTTCCTTTTCAAGGGGAATGAGTTCATCATTTCAGCGGTAAAATAGTACAATCGGAAATTCTGTAATGTGATCAAAGTTGCAACACAATTTGCTACCTTTATTCTTTGGGCCTGTCGACAGCTTCTAAACTACCCTACTCGAAATGCTGTCTAGGAATGTCCACCCACCCATGGAAATCTCGACCTTTCGTCAGGAAAAAACATTTAGTATGGTCTATAAGCCATGTTCTCGACCTTGGCAATAACGTGCTCCGCTGATCATGAAAATATTCTGTCATATGAATTGAAACCCTTGAGATGGCTTTCCAGCACGCATTCGGAGAAGGAGCAGCTCCTGAACAGAATGGAGGGGGGCAGTCGACGAGTTCAATTTCCTCCAACCGTGGGAGAACCTGGGGGTTGGCTGCATTGCTGACTAGTGCATGCCAACATGACACTGGCAGCCCATTGAGGTTGAGACACAGTGTGGCAAGGTTAAGGTACCACAAGAAGAATGGAGGGACAGACAACGGCCTGCCGTCCTCAACCCAAAACAACTCGAAGGGCCAATGTGTGAAGGTGCGGCGACCAGGCCGGAAGATTATCCAAAAACTGGACAAACAGTGGCCACCACTGCTGAGATTAAGGGCCAGGGATTCGAGTTGTGGTGCATGAAGGAAACGGAGGAGGAGGGGAAGTTGATTACAGGGTATAAGGCCGAGAGATATGTGTTTTACTGAGGGAAGGTTAAGCATTAGGGTGCTGCTGATGTCCAGGATGGCGGGGATTGGTCCGACAAATCCGAGTGAGACCAGAGTTGGAGACATGGCTATTGCCTCGGTGAACACATTCCAATTGAGCAAGCTGTGATCGCTGAACCGTCCCAGGGTTAAGTGTGTGAGCTGTTGGAATGGGAAGTGGTCCCAAAACATTGGATATGCGACTATTTAAGCGGTGGTGAGAGGAAGGTTCTGGTGGAATATGAAATCCTCGGAGGGCTGCGCTGACTCGGCAGGGTCACGAGGTTGATCTAGGCAGAGGGATAAATGTTCCAGGCGGGGAACAGGGAGGGAGGACGCTAGGTCCGATTTTAAGAGGGCATGCAGGTAGTGGGGTCCATAAATCTGCAGGTGAATCCAGTTTCCGATGTGGGTTTGAGAATGTCCATGATGGTAACGAATCTCGCTGCATATTCGGTGGAAGCGGGCTGGGACAGCCAGACATCTGTTTGAGCATGGCGAAAATTGATGTGGATGAACAAGCCTGACTGCCCAGCCCGCCTGATCCAAGTACGCAGGAGTCCCAGGTCTGTACTCTCGGTGATACGAATGGTCCGCCAGAGGGCTGGAATGTGGATGGCTGCGTGCCAGCTCTTGGAAACCTGGACGACACACCCCATCAACGACAGGGAATGACTTGAGCACTTCCAAATCTCGGTCAGAATCTCCATAGGGAGGCTGGAGATAATAGGCTTTGACTGTGGAGGTTGAGTGTCGCAAAGGAAAGGCATTTAGTGAAAATAAGTACCTGGATAGCCATGTGAAGGATGGGAAAAGGTGAAGTGACTCCGTCCTTGATGAAATTTTGAAAATTTCAAAATGGGCTGATCGCCGGTGATGACAATTGCCCAACTTGGCCAAGTCCTGCAAATAATCAACGCAGGGGCTAACTGATATTTTTCTTGGATTTGCAGAGAAATAATAGGGTAGATTCACACTTGGGGCATGAGAATTGGTTCAGAGGTTGAGCAGCTATGAGAAAGCCTGACCGGATGTCAATTCGAAGCTGACAGGAACCCATATCAGGAATGTCCGGATCTGTGATCTGTGATGGTGGGAAATTCAAATGTTATTGATGTGAATGCGAATGCAGACAGACCAGATATATTATTTAACTGTGCTGGATGATAATTGTGAACACAAATACTGTTATGCTGATTATTTGTAGATTATTGTACACCAAGCTGGATTCAAAGTGGACAAAAAAAAAACACCCATTGTATACGAGGATGCTAGAGCTAAGACATTCTGAGTGGTTGCAATCACTGTCAGGATGCTAGAGGAGCTTTATAACGTGAAAAATATGGTCCTCGCCCCACGACCAGGTCACTGAGTTGGTGATCACACAGATAAGGCCAGGATCAAAAAAAATTCACTGCCGCTGGGGATGCTAGAGCTAAGACATTCTGAGGAGTGGGAATCATTGTCAGGATGCTAGAGAAGCTTTCTACATGGAAAAAAGCTGTCCCGGCCCAACTGCCACCACTTGTGGCAGGTGGGTAGCAAGTGGGTGATCATACGGATGGCAGATGGCGGCAGGATCAAAGAAATTCACTGCCGCTGGGGATGCTAGAGCTAAGACATTCTGAGGAGTGGGAATCATTGTCAGGATGCTAGAGCAGCTTTCTCCCTTGAAAAAGGCTGTCCCTGTCCCAACGGCGCCACTTGTGGCAGGTCGGTGGCAAGTTGGTGATCATATGGATGGTGGTGGGATCAAAAAAATCTTACTGTGTGTATGATATTTATTGGAGTACATGGCTATTGCATTGCTCACCCACCGCAATATATACATATGACATACCAGATAGAATAGCCAACTCAAATTTTGTTGCACTGCCCAGACCATTCCCCACGGGGAAGTCAACTTCGACTTGGTTGCATGTCAGAATTTCTGTGGGCATCTTATTACTCGTATATTAAGGAAATCTATCGAATCAGAGTGTACCTGTTTGTACGCCCGAAATTACCTCCTTGCTATCTCTGCTGACCATCGATTAGCTTAAGCGCCTGAAGGGGAGCTGTCGCTCAGGGTTGTTTCTTCTGCTCCACTCCCCATGACCTTTCTGCTCAATATATGCAGTGCTACTCACATCACTCTGTTTCCCCTCGTTCCTAATTCTGTTTCCTCTCTCTGTTCCCTAGGTAAATAAGCATCGTATAAATCTCCTCGTAGTTACTTACTTACAAAACCCCCACCTACTTTTAGTAGAGTACTGCTGCGTAGCCCTCAGGCCAGGTATGGTGTATATAGAATTAATGAAATGAAATCTCCTCTGCTTTGGGATTCATGTCATCCAAACCACAGCCAAGCCTCCCGCACTTGTCTTGGAGGGCCACCGAAAATCTACAACACCTCAAGACATCATCTTTGAAGGCCAATCAATGTCAATCAAGTCGTTGGCTACTTGAGGATCTCCAGCACATGGCAAGAATCAATATTCTCAATGTTATTCTGTCCTTCAACCTCCAATGGCCAGTCCCATCCTCTATCATCTAGTGGTCGTCAACTCAGGCTTGAATACATTCAAACAGGTCACGGTACGCTCTCAAGTCGTTGGGATAAACCTCGCTAGCGAGATTTAATCTCATTTAATCTTCAAAATTATGTCTTTTGTCTACCACTCTGTGCCGGTCTCTGATAGTCCGTCCACCAGCAAGATCGTACTATGAAGACTGTACGCACACTCCCTGTACAACTCGGAGTTAGCCCTGTCTGAGATACACGCCTCTCTTCATTGCAGATCTCTAGTCGATGCACTTCTGGCCGCAATCAATCATGCCTGTCTTGAAACCCTCACAATGGTCAGCACCGAAGACTTAATGCACCTTTGACCCCAACCACCAACCATTGCAGGTCTATCAGTGAAAAGAATCTTCCAAAAGTTCCTCAAGTCGATCTGACATCATACCTCACCTCAAAATCCAAGGTCATCTCACTTTCCCAAAAATCAAGTGATTTGTCTCGGGATGGCAGTGTTCGGTTCAATTCCTTCAAACACCGGAACTACCAGGTGTGTTGGATTCAATTGTCTGCCCCTCACTAATTTGCATGCTTTTTAGGTCTGTACACCGAAAATCACCATGTCCTCGACAACCTGTTCACGATTGTGCTAGGAGCATTGCGTAGATATCAATGTACGCGACCTTACGCCTCATTCACCATTTACTCATTCCTGGCGCGCAGGATTCCTGCACGTTGAATCGAACTCGTGTTCATTGACCGTCAATCTGTAGGCTGTAGTTTTTTTAACACAGTGGCGAGAACGTCTCGCCTAAGTGTACCCATGCTATCGATGATTATTTCGAAATATCTCTGTTAGTTTTGTTGATTGTTCATGTGAATTCGCGCCTGCGCTAGCTGTATGTATCGTAATATTTTGATTCGCATTCCCAGTACGTTGTTTGCACATTGTACTGTACTTCGGTGGTTTTGCGGTCAGTTTGGAGACAAGATCGGATGACTTTCAATGCCGGGATCGTCTTCGCTAACCCTGAAGCGAAGGCACATCTTGTCCAATTAATTAGAATTTGCTGTAAATAGACCAATGAAGTCAGACTCAGAGTTGATCGAGTAGCGGGTCAATGTCTATATTGACCTAATAAAGTTAGACTAAAAGTATGTGAGTATATGATAAATAAGGGAGGGGAAATAAGCTCACCTTAGAATTGATTGAGTAGCAAGTCAATGTCTGAGGTGTGCTAAAAGACTCTCGGTCGTATAAATATGTCGTAGAAACTAATGCTGTATTCATATATCTACCGCTAAGTAACCTTATCAGTCGAACAATAAGAGATACACATCTTGAGATAATAATGTGGAAGGAAACCCGAGTGCTGTTTGTTGTACAAGAATGTGGGAGAAGATCATAGATGGCAATTCAGACTTATTTCAGGTCCAATTCACAGTGCTGTTATACCGTTGGATCCACAACCTGAATTGGGCCGCACCGCCTGCTCTGACGCTTCCCCCCAAAGGTAAGTTTGAAATTTGTTCCTTCTTTTTCTTCCCACCGCTCTGAGCCATGATTTTCTCTTCCCTAATCGATGTTTCCTGACATTTGAATCTTCACCGGACTTGACTTGAGTCACAGGATTCCTAGGACAACAGTGATTCAACTCATTAATTTGGGTCTATTAATACTGAACAATATGGTTCGGGCTTCTGGGTTGGTCAGATTTGGATCGTACATGATATTGCAACAATGCTTCCCATCAATAAGTTTGCTGGAATAAAAGAAGAAGTAACCCTCAAAACATGAAAGAAACATTTTTCTGGTGGAGCAGGGATGTCAGAGGAGTCGCATATACAATGCCTGATGAAAGGATACAAGCTGGGATGTGCAGGAAGAAAAGGTGACCAGACGGCCATCGTGTGGACCAGACGGCTATTTTGGGGACCGGATCTCGATCGAGTTTGACGATCACCATTTTTCGCTTTTATACTCTTCCGAGTGAATCGGCGCCTCAGTGGTGTCAAAAAAGCAGACCTCTTCTGACGAGAAAACTTAGTTTCAGCGTAACACGTTCCAGGTTTCAAGCAAAAAGTTCCCCTCGTGTTGTTCCAGGTCATTCAAGGTGCACGGCTCTGCACAAAATAAGTCCGATAAGGTGTTGTATCCCCAGCCCGCAAATCATTAGTCAACCCAATCCAGGCCTACGATGAAATCCGTCGTAATATCATTCTAAATTTTGCGCAAGGACAGCCTCGCTTTCTTGAGATACGGAGCCTATTGGAAAATTAATTGGGTTCTAAAATATTGAAATAAAACTCGAACCGCGTTCATTGCGAATCTGAAGTGCAATCTCCGCCCGACGCCAAAAATCGATTCCCCCCCAAGCGCCTTCCTCCCAGTCACTTTCGAACATCTCGCACGGGACTTCGCAGAAGCGCGGATCCGTTATTTCCGACGTATCAACGGAGTTCTCTGCATCCACATCCGCGTCCGCGTGTGTCCAAACGACAACCAAGAGTTCAAGTACCGCACACGAGTCGAATGCCATTTGTATCATTTCGGGGGTGTAGTTGTCCGAGAAGGAGAGGTGTGTCAGGCGCGGGAGCATGCCGAAGACGGGCCACAACGTCTCTGGCATTGTACTGAACACATCGAGATGGGTAAGGTGGGCGAATGGAAGTGCCTCCGCCGGGGGGAGTTGGAACCCGGTGTGCCCTCCGAAGAGGTCGAAGAGATTGATCGAGAGACGCCGGAGGTGTGTGAGGTGACGCAGGTCAGAAAGTAGTTCGGGATACGTATGCCCGGTCCACATTGCCAGGTCGTGGACGTTTGTGCACGTTGATAGGACGCGGGTTACGTCGCTAGAGGCCATTATACTAGAAAGTGCCAGATGGTGGACATGCTCGCGCAAAAACTCTGGTGGTTTGGATTGCATCATCTGCAGCAGCCGCTCGGTGGTTCCGTTGGAAAGGAAAACTCGATACAGCTGCGGTTCAATCCTGAAAAACATGGCCCTGAATACCATTCCACAAAGACAGAAGAGTGAATATTACCATATGCATACTTTTTTCGCCACCAGAATCAAAGTGGTCATTGTGTCGGGATAGTGCCATGCTGCCAGCTCGAATATGACACGCTCCAGCTCTGGAGGTAAGTTTACAAGAGTTCTTTCCTCCATAGCCCGAATCCACTCGTGATTGCACCGCTGTAAAACTCGCGTCACGGCGGGCGACATGCCTAGAGCATGACATAATTGCCATCGGGGGGAGTTGCCGGGTTGATGGGCGCTCAATTGCCATGCCGACCACAGCGACTCACGGTTGTGCCTCGCAGAAGCTCGCAGCGACCTCAAATGTGGTTTGAATCACTTCCCACTCGCAACCTCGTTCTGAAGAAGTCTCTGAGAAATTGGATATCCTCCAAAAATGTCGGCCGCTGGGGAAATGGACTTAAATTAATTCTGTTCCTGGCTGCTACTTTCCAAGTTCGACAGACCAACTTCTTGTGCAGCATGAGCCGTGTGTTTCTGGGACAGATTCAAATTTCCGTGCCAGTTTTCCAATGATTATGGGTCTAATTTGATGTAGGACGTAGCTTGGTGGTTCTTTGACTCCGAGTTAAATCCCCCGAGCCTCACGGACGAAAGTATTCGGATGAAATTTCGTTATAGTATTGTAGGATCCTCACGTAGGGACGACCTCGCCTTTCTCAGATACGGTGCCTATCGAAGGATTAATCAAGAGATACAGCCTTGAAAATGGAGCTAGCTCGAACCGGGCCGCTCCCTTCTGCTCTTACGTTCCATGTCCGCCCGGAGCCAAAAGTCGAGTCCTCCTGAAGCGCCTTCCTTCCAGTCATCCTTGAACAACACGCATTCGATCGTGCAGAAGCGCGGGTCCGAGATGGCCGATGTATCGAGTGCCTCAAATTCGAGGCTGTCCATCCAAACAATGACCAGAAAATGGAGGGCGGCACAGGTGTCGAGTGCCATTTGTATCATTTCAGGGGTGTAGTTATCCGAGAAGGAGAGGTGCGTCAGGCACGGCAACATGCCAAAGACGGGCCACAACTCTGCTGGCATGTCACCGAAGACGTCGAGATGCGTGAGATGGGAGAATGGGAGCTCTTCGATCGGGGGGAGTCGAAACTGGTCGGGTCCACCGAAGAGGTCGGATAGGCAAGTCGAGAGACGCCGGAGGTTGGGGAGGTTGCGCATATCGGAAAGTAGGTCGGGGTACGTGTCTCCGGTCCACACCGCGAGATCATGGACATTTGTGCATATCGAGAGAATGCGCGCCACATCGCTGCGGGAGATGGGAGCGGAAAAGGCCAGATGGTGGACGTGCTCCCGCAGGAATTCTGGTGGTTTGGATCGCATCATCTGGAGCAGCTGGTCAGTGCTTCCGGTGGAGAGTACAATTCTGTATAGCTGAGGTTCAATCCTATGAAAAGAGCGGTCGTAAGTATCTCCACGAAGAGGCAACACTCAGTGAACCATACCATATGCATATTCTTTTTGCCACGAGAATCAAAGTCGTAATCGATTTGGGATCCTGCCATGCTGCCAGCTCAAATATGACACGCTCCAGCTCTGCGGGTAGAGTCAGAGGAGTTTCACTCTCCATAGTCAATGCCAACGTGGGCCAGTTGATGACAGTTGAAGACAAGGTGCGAATGCCATAATGGGCCTAAATCAGATTGCCAAGTGATGGCTGCTTTGGTCTGGTACATTCGAAGGATTGCGGAACATAGGTATGGTAGCTAGCGAGGATGTAATATAGAATTATGAACGTGAATACGAAGGGGGACTGGAATAAGCTCAAAGCCTCTTCTTCTTGCTGAGGCTGCCACTTTCCGAGGCAGCGCCAACCGCGCTGGCTTCGTCCAATTGTGCGGCATTCGCGGTGCGCTTCAGCGACTGGCTCGTGCCAAGCGGCGTAGGGGAAGCCGCAGCGTCTTTGGAGCTGCCTGCCGCCGCGTTCTTGGATCCGGAGGTACCGGCCACGGGCGCCTTGGCAGGATTCTTGGCGAGGTACGCTTGCTGAGCCTGCGGCGACAGTCACAAAACTAAATACCATGAGCTGTCGGGCACGTCAGAATTAACAATCCAAGTGAATAAACGCGTGCCCACGAACCGACTTACGCGTCTTGTTGATCTTGTCCTGTTCTTCGCGTGTAAGCTTCCTCTGCGATGCTCTACAAGGGCCGCACATGAGCATGGAATATAACAAGAGCCGGGTACATATGTGCATCCATGCTCCCTTACATATTTATTGAACTCCTTTTTCATGTCGGGAACGAGGGGGAATTTGATTATCTCTTCTTTGGCAGGTCCTACACTTGTGTCCACAGACGCGAGATGCGAGATGCTGAAGAAGCACGGTCTTCGTCTAAGAGCAGATATCAGCGGAAGAACGATGAAGAGTTATATTGAACAACGCACCTGATCCAACGCCCTATAGGCGCGGTCGGAGACCGGGGCAAACGATGAGCGGCCGATGCCATCACCGTCGTCAAGGCGGTAAGTCAAGTCACTCGTTATAGGCGCGTCCGCGGCGGAACATGACGGGCAGTGATAGCAGGGATGTGATGGTGGGAGGAGAAGAGACAAAGGACGCGTTAGGTCACGCGTTTGCGTGACATAGCGCCTTGCGCACGGACCTGATACCATCCGTGACGCTGACACAACGTGGCACCCAACTGTCCTTTGACTTCTCTTGTACTCGTTCTTACGAAGACGGGCGCTATCCTCCATTACGGAAAAGTTAATCCCGTCGATTTACAACTCTACGGTTCTGTTTCTGCGGCAATTCTTAGGCTGTCGCTCCCACACAAAAAAAGCTTTTTACGTCGCACGACTCGCAACTCAACTCCAACTTGAAGGTCACGGCTTTCTCTAGTCCCGACTTCTGCCTATCAAATCTCGCTTGTCGACCGGGGATGGCAATAATAATCGCAGTCTTAAGAGGCAATCTAAGTCCACGACACAAGACCAAAAATAGTGAACAGACATACCCATGAGCGAATCTGACGATCAAGTCTTATTCCTGCAGCCAATGATACTTGGCGCCGAAAGATACCTGCTGACCTACCCGGAGTTATGAGTTATGGACCAGATTTAGAATATGCGCCAGGTCAGAAAAGGCTTAAACCAGCGCGGTAGCGTCTCCTGGGTTTTGATTATTCGCCGACTGCTGTTCTGTGATACTTTGGGCCCACACACACAGCCCTAGGAAGCGCTCGAACTTTCCCCTCTGACATGACTGACTCGGCTAACGGTCTCAACTTTGTGGGTGGTCCCTTACGCTCAGGCTTCCGTACTGACCCAAATCTTCCAATGATAGATAATCGTGGGAGCGTCGGTGGCAGGTATTTGAGCGGCGCCCTCTATACGTGGCAATATACTGATTAGATATGGATAGGCCTAGGCGCAGCTATCGCACTGAAAGCCTCCGGTCACAATGTATTGGTTTTAGAGAAGGCATCCCGGTTAGGAGGAACCAGTTCGGTAAGCGCATGATCACATATTTCGAGCCTACGAATTGGGCTCATGGCGTGCTAGATACCAAGCGGATGTGCAAGGTACCAACAGCCTTATCGTCTGTGTCTTGTTCAGTTTTGTTCCAGAGTGCCACCCAACGGAACCAAAATCCTATTCGACTGGGGCCTAGGAGCCGAAATGAGGAAAAACGGTGCAATTATGGAGGGAATCGCAGCCTATAGATGTAGGCGCCATTATTTCTCCGCCCCACCTCCCTTGCTCAAAATACACCAGATGAAGGAAAGGAATCCGGTCGGGATTTTCTAGGTTCTTTATGACCGAAACTTTTCAAATGCCCGGTGCTAAACAAATTCCAGGGATCCATCTTTGGGATCCTGAGCTGCTGACCGAGGCTCGTGGAAATTTCATGCTCTTTCGAGTGAGTGGTCACGAACTTCCTCTCGTCTATCTTCGAACAAATAATTCTTAGCACGAGAACCTTCTGCGTATTCTTTATGATACGGCCGTTAAGCCTGTAGGACATCCACAAGATGACACGGGGCAAAACGTGCAGCCGCCTCGCGTAACTGTGCTCTTCGGAGCGGAGGTCGTTGAAGTAGACTGCGAAACATGCACGGTAACCTTGCGGTCCGGTGAGATTCATGGAGGAGACGCTATTATAGGTGCAGACGGCGCACGCGGAGTGGTCCGTCGTACACTATTGCAGGAAGAGGATGTATTCTCCCGCAAAGATGATGCACTGACGGGCCTGGCTTTGTATGGGTACGTCTTTCACTTTAGAGCGCTAATCCGGCTGCTTGACCAATCTGCGATAGAGCGGTGATTCCACAGTCGCTGGCAGCCAATGATCCTGCCCTCGCATCGTTTTACGACCATCCTCAGGTATGCATTTTCTGCGTATCGTCTGAGGCGCCATGATGATATCTTTCAGTCAACCGTGTCGACGGGTTCTAATCGAGGTGAGCTGGGAGTCCTAGTATCTGTCTGTCGTTTCAAAGCCCACGCAGGTGCAATGTCATTTATCGTGAGCATATACCGTCATTTGCAACGGCGACGCTTCATGTGGGATATTAGGGTAAGGACCGGGATATCATCCTTTGGGTGTACACTCCGGACAGCTCCCAAGATGGAAGTTGGGATGAAGAAGCCGACCGAAAGCTTACCGATGTGATTGGTCCGTGTGATGCTGGGTAATTCTTTCTTGTCTATTACATCTTTCTTCTCATCCTTGGATAGGCTCTGGAAGCTGGCAACGCTCGCTGGACCGCCGACCTGTGTTCGGATTCAAGACCATCACAAGCTAGAGTCTTGGGTTTCCAAGAGCGGCAGAGTTGTTGTTCTTGGCGAAGCAGCACATCCATCTCCAGTATGTCTTCGATGCGAGCTTAATTATCATGCTGTTTGACCCCGCCGGACAGCCTGCTTCGTTGCACACATATTCCGTCGCCCTCGAAGACGGCGCCTTCATCGGCAAAATTTTCTCGCATAGCCAGAACCGCGATCGCATTCCTCAGTTTCTGCACGCCTTTCAGGAACACCGGTATGTTTCCCTGGTGGCTTATTGCCTTTGATTTGCCTCTGATTCTGGATGCCAGAGAGCCCCGCTGTTCTCGCATCCGAGACATTGAAATGCGATACATTGGTGAGATTACCCTCCAGGACGGCGACATGCAGGCTGGCCGCGACGCAGCGATGCGCGCGAGCCATGCAGCTGGTCGGAATGTGATGGATGTCCCCGGAAGTGATGGAGAGCAGTTGATGGACGAGACTCGTATGGTGTAAGCTGTTCCGTCTTCCATTTCTATAACGTAAACTCAGCGGGGCCGTCTTAGATTCGATTACGATCCTACCGACGATGCGGACGAGTGGTGGATGGCGTGGGGTCGCTATCATCGGGATTGATCTGCTTTATTTCATTTAACGTACGAAATTGATCTTTAACATCTTTCTGGTTCTCAACTCGTTCTTATCGCTAGGATTATTTTGTGTCGATTGTTGAACTGCGGTACAAGCTGCGACGAATTTAAACGCAATTTCGTTGGCATTGTTACACGCTAAACCGTAAAGCGGTGTCCGCTTGCCAAGTTGAACAGTCACAGCGTTACGGGTGACGAGCTTATTGTCTTTGCAAAGTCTTCACATACGCACATTACCCCGCCCCAACTGATGCTTATTGTTCTCGGGACATGACGCCTTCCCACCGTTACATGTATTCCCCGCTGGGTCTTTTGTTTCGCCACCCGCCGTTCCCGCCGAATCGTGAATTTGCTGATTTTGAACATGCCGCACGGGCAGCTACGCGAAAGAACACAATAAAGGTCCCATTGTAATCCCTATTGAGGCAGCATATCCGGGAGGTATAAGTAGCTCAGGAAGCCCAGTGGAAGAACGTATCCGAACTTCGACGACTTCCCAAAGCCTTTAAGCTTTCGCATCCTCAGACTTCCCCAACGTCTTTTCGAAACAGCCATGGACGCTTTCACCACCCTCCTCAGTGCCGTCGCATACGTCTCCTCTACTGCTGCCTCGAATCCCACCTCGGCAGCCGTTGAGGACCTACCCCAAATCGACACCGTCGATTACGACAGAGGCACTGGGTCGTCCGGATCCTGCGTTATCGTATGAGAATCGATAAGATACGATATTTTCACGCCATTGGTATGTTCTGTTAACTCTTCCGCCCTGACGACTCACTGTGCTCTTCCAGCCCTCCCGCATCCCACCAAGACTCTTACGCATTTTTGAACGATCATATACCACGCATTACCCATACCCACGACAATCTCGCTAGTTCGAGCTATTCTCATCACGACTCGGACATGGAACATCGCTGCCCGCAGCGCATTAACCCTCCCAACCCACACATATAATTATATATGTACACATTCTTTATATCAATTGGTGTCGCCTTTACAAAGCAAGCCGCTGTATTTTTTCACAATAAACCTGTCATTTCGCGGAGATTCACACAACGAACAAAACGGCATGATATGCAAGCGGGACGCATCCAACGACGCCCAAGAATGCGCACCAAATCCGCCCAACTTGAAGGCGTTGCACAAAGATTATACATTGATCGCAAACGACAACATCTATGTAAGATACAGGAATAACTAGACATACAGTAAATCCGATATGAAAGTAGCAATTAGGACGAAGTTTATCGCAGAGGGCGATACGAATGGGCAGGGGACGGAGGAATGACAGGAATGACAGGACGTATGCCCGCGTTTGCCAGGGTGTTGTTGGCCGTCGCCCGATCGAAAGAATTCATCCGAGCAAGCCCTAGCGACTCCCCGCTGCTATCGCTCCCAGGGGACCCCTCCGCGATACTCGTGTATGGGTTCGTGATCCCGAGATTCGCATTTGGGTTCGGTGTTTGGTTGTTGCGGCGCCCGAAGCCGGACGACGCGCGCGATGCAGGGCTACTGAGGGCGCGGGCATTGAACGCGGCGGGAGTCGTCCCCGCGTTCAGGTTCGCGATACGCTGGTGTGGGGTGGTTGTAGCCGTGCTGTTAGACCGCGATGTGGGAAGGGGGTAACCCGCCGCAACGCCTGGTGTCGGCGCCCCATACCCGGCCCCAAAGGTAGCGTTGCCTGCAGGGGGGCCGTACAGAGGACGCGGAGTCGTCGAGCGGTCGTCGGTACCCATGAAAGCCTGGGGACGGGTGGGCAGTGGGGAATGAGCAACTACACCTGCGTTGCCTACTGAAGGACCAGGGAAACCGAGGGACTGTGGAGGCTGATGCGCAGGTGTGGAGGTCTGTCCATATGCGTATTGGCCACCGGCCGCCCAGTTCGCCCCCGGCGCAGCGCCCATGTGCCCCGGCGGACCAGAAGGATGCTGTGGCCCCATCGCGTTGGCGCCCATAACCGGCGCACCCCATGCATTGGAGGAGTTGCCGACCATACCCTGACGACTCAGCGGACGCGCAGGCTCCACCACGAAACCGCTATTAGGATTCCCGAGTATGCCGCCCATCTGACGACTGGGCGGACGCGCGGGCTCCATACCGGTGGGATTGCCGAGTCGACTCGGTGGACGGGCAGCAGGCTCGACAATAAAGCCGCTCGCAGGATTCCCACTCATCTGACGACTCGGCGGACGCGCGGGCTCCACGGTAAACGTACCAGCGGAATTGCCCAGTCGACTGGGAGGACGCGTATGTTCCACCATAAACCCGCCAGCAGGATTGCCCATCGGGAGAGGCTGCGGAGCCTGAGTCCCGGGTGTCTGCCCGAAAGCGTATTGTCCACCGAGTCCCCAGCTCGCCCCTGGCGCACCGCCGATCTGACCCGGGGGACCAGAAGACTGTTGTGGCGGCCCCACACCTGGCGCTGCGCCCCACACATTGGCAGGATTGCCTTGCCGACTCGGCGGACGCGCAGGCTCGACCGTAAACCCGCTAGCGGGATTGCCCGGGATCCCGCCCATCTGGCGGTTGGGAGAATGGGCAGACTCCACTGTGAATGCCCCTGCTTGATGGCCAAGTCGACTGGACGGACGCGTTACAGGTTCCACGGTAAGCGGTGGTGCAGCCCGTGCCGCGTTCGCAGGATTGCCAAGCATCCCCGTGCCGCCCATCTGGCGACTCGGAGGGCGCGAGGGATACGTCGGGGCCACACCTATGATCGGGGGCGCAGTCCACGCAGTAGCGGGGTTTGCGGGGTTACTGAGCATTCCCTGATAACCCGGTGGATGGACGGGCTCCGTGGGATTCGCACCAATGACCGGCGGAGCGTACCATGTCGCGTTCGAGGTACTGTGCATCCCTGGGCGACTCGCGGGTTGCGTAGGTTGCCCCGCAGGCGGCGGCGCACCCCAGCTCGAGCCCGCACTCCTGGCCACTTGGGCTTGTGTTTGTGCATTCCCCGCTGAAGGTGCGACGCTGACAGGGACAAATCCGGGCGGCAGCGTACTCACGCCCTGTGCAAACGCCGGGAGCGGGCCCATCACGAAGCCGGGGGGCATAGGTGCATCCTCACTCTCATCGTCGTCGTCGTCATCATCATCCTCGTCTTCATCCTCCTCGAGAACGACAGGGACAGCCACATGGTTTGGGGACAAGTGCCCCGAGCCTTGCGCGGGCAGGTTAGCTTGGCTGATGGAAGCGGGGCGGGACTGCAATTTTGGCAGCTGGTTAGTATACCGACATTCGTGGGGAGACAGATAGCAGAGAATACATACGGGAGGGACAATCGTAATGTTAACCGTACGCGAGCTGCTCCCACTCGACGACCTCTGTAAGTTAGATTGGAAGCTCTCCTGGCTCGGCCGCTGCATATTCGGATTCTGTGGCTGCCGAATCGGGTCGTAAGGGCTGAGCATCCCCGGCGACGTCACCGGGCTCGGAGGCGGCCTCGCTGCCTGCAGTATCACCACGCAAGTCAGAACTCAGACGAGGGTAGATAAATAGAAAGCGTGCGTACCTCTTCGTCTGTTTCTCTTCGCCACTCCTCCATTCCCCGCGGGTCCGAGTACGGCGAGCTCCGCCGCGTCCATGGCGTCTGCTGCCGCACGGTGTCCCAGCCGCTGCCGGTCCCAAGCTGCTGACTCTCGCCCGTCGCGTGCTCAATAATAGTGCTCAGTTCTCGCTCGCGATCCCTCCCCGCCCCGGTGGGGAAATCGCGTTCGCTTCCGGGCCCGGAACCCCCACCGACGGTGGGGAAGGACGTGAGGCGCAACGTAGCCAGGCTCCCGCTGACACTCGACGGACTCTGCGGACGCGCCTCCCTCCTCTCCGCACCGGGGCGTTCCACCTCGAACTGCGGCTGCTGGTGCTGTACAGGAGGGACAGGCATAGAGACAGACACGCCAGGCGGCGGCGGCGGCATCGGAACATGCTGCGGCATGACGATAGGCTCTGGCATGGTCACAGGCGCGCCCGTAGGCGGTGGCGGCATGGGTATGTTACGAATCATCCCTCCAGAGTCATCGAACGCGGGGCCCTCCCAATTCCCAGCCGTTCATCGTTGACGTTTAATGTGGACGTGGACGCGGATGCCGCGCTGGCTGTACGTCGGTGAGCCGGGGCGGTAGCGGCGGCGGCGGCGCCTGCGGAGGTTCGGTTGACGGCGCTATTCCGGCGGGTGCGCTGGGATGTCGCGCTGGCAGAATTGCGATTCGGATTCACATTCGCGTTCAGCGCGGGGTCTACTGCAACTGAAGAACGGCTCGTACTCGCCCTTGACGGTACTGTCGAGCCGCCCGGCCGTGAGTTGACGCTCGTGGCCCGCGGTCGAGAGGCGGCGCCGAAGTCGATGCTAGTAATGGGCGGTCGAGGAGCTTGTTGAGGTGGTGGAGCAGCTGGAGGGTCACTGACGTGACGTGAGCTGGCAACAGACGCGGCTCTTTCTCGTTGCGGTGGGGGCCGAGCGTTGTTGACAACAGGTGCAGCCTGCGGTTCGACTGAGGTCGCAGGTGGAGGGGCTTCCGGCGACGGCTGCTGCTGTCGTGATGCACTCCGCACCGAATCCAAAGTGGCCCTTCGCTGTGGCGCCTCCTGCTGAGGAGGGACCGACTGCCGCGCGCCAGACACGGCTCGCGAAACCGGAACGGTCCTTCCGCCATCGTTTTCCGCCTCAGAGAAATGCTCCTCAATAAACGCGGATCCAGGCTCGCGAGTGGAGGCCGGGACAGGCGGCGCCATCTGCATCTGGATCTGCCTCCGGCGAATGTCCGCCTCGATCCGCCCCTGCTCACGTTCACGTCTCCGCTGCTCTTTAGCCGCCTTGACCATCTGCCCGCGCTCCAGCCCCTGGTCGTACCCCTCCCTGCGGCCCTCCTCCCTTGCAACATGCGTCCTGTGCTCGACCTGCAGCTTCCGAGCAAGCGAGCGCGCGCGCGCCGCATGTTCCTCCGCGTCGTCGCGCTGAACCTCGAGCGCGCGCACGACGCCCTGTGCACGCTCGATCTCCGCTTGCGCGGTCTTCAGTTGGAGCTCATAGAGACTGAGCTGTGCTTGGGCAGCGGCGGCATTCTGTTGCACGACAGACGCAGCGGCTAGTGTCTGCGTGGTCCGTGCGAGCTGCGACAACTCGAGAGCTCGGCGTTCCGCATCGGACTGTGCGAGCCGCCGGGAGGACGCGTCTAGCTGTGCTAGGGTACTGTGCAGAAGCTTCCTGGTTTCCTTCGTTTCTTTATTGTCGGTGGCAAGCAAGTGGAGGAGCTGTGTTGCGGAGGTTGGCCGTTGGGTTTGCTGCTGAGTCGTGGAGCGCGCACGAGGGGCGGGGGTCTGGTCAATAGAGCTAGAGCGCGGTTTCCTGGGCGGCGTTTGGCGTATAGGGTCTACGCGGAAGCCTTCCGCCTGTGCTTCTTTGAACTTGAGAGGATTCGACGTCCCATTGAGCTTGCTAAATTGCGCCGCCTGAGCGGCTTTGAAGTCACGAACACCAGTGCTACAACCGAATGTCGGTAAGGGGATGCACTGGGAGAGTCCAAAACGCCACGCACTCGTCACTGCTCTCCGACGACGAGACTGAACCCTTCATGGTGGTGGAAGTATGAAAAGCTCGGAGCCCAGATGTTAAGGGATTGAGCCGGGGAAAACGAGGAATAGAGTAGTTTTGACTCGAGTTCTGCACTAGAGACTCGTGTCGGAGGTCCAGAGACACAACAAGCGAGTTGTATGCGGCTCAGATATGTTGTTGTGGTTGATGTGAAAGAAGTGTCAACGATCACATTCTTATCTCCTTTCGGACATCGGTCCGTTTAGGCCGCGTGCAGGCAGCCTCCAGCCAGGACCTGCCTTCCACGCTGAAAGAAATCCTCTGTGCAGAGGGTAAAAAATAGGGCCTTCGCACGTTCGTTGAAAGACTTTGGCGTTGCACGATAAGAATGAATTATGGCATTGGTGCTCGATGCCCGATGAATTCACGACCTTGGTGTTTCACGGACGCGCCAAAGAAGCAGAGTAAGCGATGGATACGGACGCATAGACGACTGAACCACACCATGGGAGCCCAACGAGGCGTACAGAAGGCTTCTGAAGTACGCAAGATACTTGCTGGGTGCCTTATTACCTTTTACAGAGGTACCGGGCAGATGCTGGAGCGAAGCCGATGCCATCGAAGGAAAATGGATTTCTCGCAGGACGAGTCGACGACAGTCACCTGTTACTGGTTGGGTACGAGACTAGTGAAAAGCATACATAAGTAGAGATAGTCACAGAAGATCAAGCTATAAATTCAGACCCCAGTAATGAATTTCGAAGATCCCCTAGGCCGGTGGTAAAGTTGGACGTCCGACTGCCGAAGCGGCTGCAGAGCTGTGTGAGTGATTCTGCGCTCAAGTGATGTTCACGGTAGCAGGATTCCATAGAGGAATTAGAGAAGAGCAAGAATATCACATTCTGTGGTGGAGGAAGCCAAGAGCGACTCAACCAAGTCGTGGTGGCGTACAGTAGGGGACAATCAAACCCCGCCTATTTTGGATGCATGAGAAAATGTTATGTGTAGGGTGGTAAATTGGGCCGGGCAACTTGGGAAACAGTTTCTGCATGAATTAGGACCCAAATGAAGAGATTGGCACGAGCAAAATTTTTCAATTCAATGAAATTTCCAAATTTGACCCCAAAATATTGAGAAAAGCCATAAAAAATCGCTAAAATAACATAAAAACGGCAATCGACTCCTTTCAATGAGCTGGTCATGATCCCGATGAAAGCTAATAATTCCATCGAGCCGTTTGGGCCCAAAAAAAACATTTGATCAGACCTTTATTTGCTCCAAAAACAGCATAGGCATGTCAATTTATCAGCATTCCTGCCTTCGCCAGGTAATAAACAGTACCAAAAGCATTGATGAACAGCTTTGGTGAAAATCTGGATGGAAACCACTTCAAGAGGCCCCAAAGGGGTACACACAATTCTGTTCAACCGGCCGAAAATATTGAGAAAAACAACGGCTCGTAGGAAAAACTTCGGAGGTATGTTTTTAGGCTTCTTTTGACAAGCCGGATCTGAATCTGGCCTCGGATTTACTCAAAAAAGAGTCGTTCACACACTATAAGATAGGCGGGGTTTGATTGTCCCCTACTGTAGTCGAAATTAACTGATGGACGCGCTCACGTGGTCGGTTAGACTCAGGTGAACGATCGCGTGCTGAATGGAGAATAAAAGCAATGCTGGCGAAAAAAGAAAATTGAGACGGATGACTGTCCTGATTCAAAAATCTATATCTTCTGCGTTGCGTCCCTGAAACCAGTCATATTCTACTTTCAACTCTCCGCTGCCCGCGCAGTTGACAACCCGTCTATTGCTTGGTTAGTGTAGTATTCACAAGAGCACATGAACCTGGACCGTCGGAGTACCTATGCAGTTATTTGCGACGCTGGTGAAAGCTCCGCTATCCACGGCATGGTTATCCTGCAAGCTCGCAAATATGGAGCCGCCGTTGCCGCCGGGGTATCCGTATACCAGTAACCGTGTACGACGCGACAGGGCCCCGCTGTTGCAGACTCTGCAGTGACGTGAAATCCACACAGCTCCAAGATTCGTCTCTCAGGGAGGAAGGAAGCAATTCTTGAGACTTCTTGGTAGCAGCCATATATCCAAAGAGGGTATCAGCCCACAAACTAACCAGGGTCGCGGTCGTGAATCTGAGCGTGCGCACCCAGACACAGAATCACACGGCGGTCTTCTTCGATAGAAGAGAAGAGGAAATTCCGAGAGATGGACGCCGAACATGACCGCCTCTCAGAGAAGACGCTAAATATGGACCATCAGTTGTTAGGGCGTGGCGGCCGGCGGGAGCAGAAACAACCCCTGAGTTACTCAGCTTTCCCCACCGGGATGCTCTGGGAAAAGATCCACCGAGGCTCGCGGATACTTGACATATGTGAGAAGCCGGCGGGGACTGAGAGTTCTTCAAAGAGACAGAAACTGCGTATCTCGGCTGTTGGAAGTGTCCGGCCGCCGTCAATGCATGGTTTCGGCGGGAGGTCGGAGATCTCGCATCATTGAGTGATGTGTCGGGCAATGCCAAGGACGGGTCAATGGTTTTGCGGGATGCCGATATGATCACGGGCTGGAAATCACCACTGCCCTGGCGATGGCTTCGTATGGATATCTATCGCAATCTGAGAAATCTCACGGGCGGGTAAGAATATTGAAAGATTGTCGTACATCTCCATCCCACAAATATTCTGATGAAAAATCGGAATGGTGCTGTAAGCAAGGAGGTCGGCGTTCAAACGACACGTCCAGACGGTGAGTTTATCTTGCACCATGAATGACTCGAGGCTGGATTATAGCAAGGTACAAAGCAGCAGAAGGGTCATCGTCGCATCGAGCCGGGATGGTACAAATCTTGGGGTAGCCTCAGTGCTATTCGAGCGACGTGGTGTCAGAAAAAGAAAAAATACCTAGTTACGAATATATTGCGCTGATAGAAATCCATGGTGTGCCGTAGGTGTTTTTCCGCGGCTGTAGTAGCAGTAAGGAATCGGAGTCTGGACTGTAGTCTCAGTTCTAGGCCGTCGACTGAAGCGAGGTCAGCCTTGACAGCTCTGAGAGACGGAATCATGGCGGGTCAGCCTGCCCAGGCCTGCCCATCTTTGAATTCTGTTGAAACGTCGCTAGCAAGGTACCGCGCTCAACATTGCCGGCGAGTCGTGGAAGGAAGAAAGAACGAAAGAAGAGGCGGCCTTGTGGCGGACACAATCAATGATCGGCGCTGATGGCCACGTGCCTTTTTTGGTCTTCTTCAGCCCGCCATGGGGAACAGAGGCAGCGACCGTCTACGGACACCTCGGCCTCCTCTCCAAGCACGGCGCATACGGACGATTGCAATCTCCTTCCCCATCATGGTTGTCGCCGGCTGTACGTCGAAATCCCGCCTTCCGACTCTCTTCCAGACTTTTCCTTGAACTCGGGAGTACTTAAACTCGTTGGCTCAATAATCTCAACCTAGACACCATCATCGACCGGCTGATAAATGACAAGGGCCCCCGCTTCGCTGTCGGCTCAACAATCCCCTGCTGTTGGCGCAGACGAGGTAGGGAGACTCCCACCAACGGCATATTTGTTACCCACTCATGCGTGTCTGACTGGCAGCGCTCAAAGCTTGAGGGAGCGCCAAAAAACTGATAGCGGGTTGTGGGTTGACTCGCAATTACAACGTATCACGGGGGAATACATTGGAATGCTAACGCTGGCACGGACCACGGCTGTAGTCGTTAACCAGACTTTATCCTCATGCGCGGATATAAACGACAGCTCCTCGACAATGAATGGTCCAATCTTCCCATACACCTACAAGTGACGACAGGCATAGTCCTGCACCAGCAATTCGGTATGACCGTATCCCCTAAACGCTAGCGGCGTTGTTGCCGGCTTCGAAGTATGTAGCTGTCTTTCTCGTTTGCACATCATGTGCTGGCACTCGCTAGTCAAAGGAAGAACCTGGTTCATTCGCCTCCGAAAACCCTCCGCCGCCCTGTTGCCATCTGTGCGGCTGTGAGCATGTTCCACCGTCTGGTATGCATCAGCAAGTAATCCATATATTAAACTCTGGATATTATCGCAACCGTCAAACGTCAACTCTTGTCTTCTCTCATCTCATCTCGGGCTACCATGAAACCCCCTTTCAATCCAGCCTCGCTTGTGAGAGGTTCGCATGGTCCCTTTGTCCGACCGACTCGGACTGGCGAAGGAATGACTATTATCCTCTGAAAGGTATGCCTACTAGGAGGGCGGCGAGGTCCATGTTTTTTTTTTTTTGCTCCTGTGTTTGAGGATCTCAGGTACGATTCGGACGTACTGGCCTTCTCCAAAGCTTGGCATGAACCGTTCATGCTACGCAATTTGGAATCAAAGGCAACGACCACTTGATCGATGCCGCCGGCGCGATTCCGGAGTTGGTTCGAAGAGTTTGAACACATTCCATTCCATGTGTGCACGAAAATGATGCGATATTTCCGGAGAGTGGAGCACCTCCATGATACATCGACCAAGATGCGGCCGCACCTTTGCGCAACATGAAGATCGTTGTTGGATGAGGTGCGGCAAAAATAGTTTCGCTCGTGGTCAGCCTGGGTTGTTTGTGTTGCGACGTCGTCCGCAAAAGTTGTGTTGGAAAGCGTTGGACACACATTGCTTTCAAACTTTCAAACTTTGAGTAATTTGGCCATGGTGGTGAAGCCGATTCGAGTGGGTACGTGCAAGTCGTTTTATCATGGTCGTTGAACGATGCATTCGCGACGAGGTTCACTGCACCGTGGAGTGAAATAATGCTGAGCTGTTCCACAGAATCCAAAAATGGTTCGCAAAACAAATGACAAAAGGCCATTCATTGTGTGTTCCCAATCACAATCAGTTTACAAAAGTATCGCACAGCCAAGATGCAAGATGATTTGTTACATTGATGCCGGTTGCTTTCTATGAAGCTTGTTAAGCATGACTGAAGCCCAAGGTCAGTGAAATAGCTCACGCCGGTGTTATTCCGCTCAAGAATCACTCATTTTCGCTTTACCTCCCCTCCGGCTTCCTCCCCCCGCTCTCGCTACCTTCCGGGCCCTCGTGCGAGCGGCTCGTCTCGCGCGGATTCTTGCCCTTCTCCTGCTCGTAAGGCGCCTTTCCCCCCATACCGCTGGTCCTCTCCCGGTGCGTGGTACGGCTTTTCGCCGCTCATGGTGCTGTACTCCTTCATCCCGGTCGCCTTCTCTCCCTCCTTCTTCTTCCCCTGCGCGTTATCTACTCCCGCCTCGACGCCGGTTGCGCTCCACCGCCCCGATGGCGCCTCGTGTGGCTTCTGAACATTCTCCGACGACGGGTCGACGCGGTGGACTGTGGGGTCGTCAGCCGGGGACGAATCGACGTCCTTCGAGTACGAATCGGTGCTGTGCCAGCGGGATGCAGTGGATGTCGAGCTCGAGGCCGCTAGACGGCGAGCATTGGATTGGATTGGGCGGAAAAGAGATCTCGAAAACATTTGGAAACGGAGATGGTGGTGCAGGACAAGTGCGGGTTTTGGTCGCCCTCGAAAACGCCGCCGGCCACTGACATAATGCGGGGTAGAACTACGTCACTGGTCACGTGGTCCAACACCGAATAAACACGCCTGCGCTGGCGCAAACGTCAGAAATCTCCACAAAAAGAAAGTGTTTCGTCTATAGTGACGAGCACTTGGTTTCAGCGTTCAACAGTGCGATCAAAATCAATCATCACCGAGATCACCGAGAAATTAGAACTGGTATTTACAACCTAACGCATCGATGAGCTACGTGTTTCTGCCCGTTAAATATCCTTTCCGACCATTCAAAACTTCCACAGCAAATTCCTGCAAAACCAGGGATCAGGAACGCCTACTCAGGCATCAACTTTACATCAACATCGATACTGAGTTCTTCTGTTCAATTCTGCACAGATCGCAAAAATGAGTTTTCTTCAACCAAAGTCCAACCGGATGTATTTTTCTACCGAAACTAATCGCTGCTTTCGCTTCTCAGCCGGGACTGAACTTTGCAACTTTCATCATCAGATGGCGCCGCCCACGGATAAAAAATGTATATATATGGTCCCAGGGTAGATATCTTCGCCAAGATATAATCACGTACAGACGGGAGGAATAACCATACGAAAATCCAACCTCTTGAACAGTCCGCCGGAAGAGTTTGACGGCATCACCTTCGGCAAACAAAACACGGCCACACATCTTCTGCTACTCGCAATATCCGATTCCAGAACGGAAAGCTTGAATGTTTCAGCATAACAATTGGGTTCTGTCTCTCCATCTTCTTTCTTGCAATTCCGAACCATGACGATGGAATTCGAACATCGAAGACTTTGTTTGGGGCATGATGTAAGAGGATGTAAGTATGCTTGTTCTGCGTGTGTCCCCAAGAAGTACCTTCCCTCCCAAGAACTCTTCCGATGAAGGCATGGAAAATTGGCCTAAGCGTAATGTCGAGAAGAAGAAACGGGACCCGTCGATGCGGTATCAAGTGCCGTTTACGGGCTCGCTGTGGATGAGAAGCCCACACCCTGACGGCATCGGATACGCTGTGATACGCGACGAGCTACGCATCTTCCCGCCAACCCATCAAAGATTTCAATCATCTTGCGCACTAGTTCTTTCACAAGCAGGCCGCCCCCAGGATCGCCGAGCATCTGCATCCGGATGCAGGTCTGCGGTTCCTCCGGAACGTTCCCCTAGTGTTCCTATGTCTTGATTGCTTCCTTGTTCTCACTCGCTTTTAGTCGTCGTCAATTTTCCAGCGCATTGGCACATTGGCACAGGTACGGTCGGAGGTGTTAACTCTTGTTCCGCGGGACCCGTTATGCTTGCAAGCGCGACGCCGGTAAAGCTGTGCAGTCGTTCTGATCTCCCCGCTATTCTGATCTTTCCTGGATATCGGTAGTAACGAGCATCAACAACAGCTTCTTCAATGAGTCCTCGGACTTCCCGTTCTGAATCAAAGGCTACTATTCACCTGGTGGCTACTCCGCCACAAACCGACGCCGTTCAACTGTGCCAGCTCAAGTCAAGCCGCGCGAATACTTCTGGATAACCCGTTCCCACTGGATGATTTGAGGTACCCGAGGTTGATGGGAGCTGTCTTTGCGCCCAATCATGGCCGTTTACCGAACCCGCGAAGCCGCTGGCGAGCGCCGGCGACATCAATGACAGTCCTCGCTTGGGACCATTTGCTCGAAAGGGTTTAGTGTCGGTTGCTTTCGTCAATGCACTTCTGAACGACCCTAATCGAGTCCCGAAGAGGGATAGACAGGTGGTCGCGACGACTCTACTCCACCACACTTAATTTTAATTTCAAAGCACCAAAATAGCATCCATGGATCTTGGCACACAGAACGCACGCTAATTCGACCCCGATTTGGCCATCAAGAACTTATGACAAGGATTGTGAGACTTTGTGTCGGCGATAACTTTTTTGTGGCTTCTCTCTCCACGCGATGTCCTGCCGTTTGGGGAAAATTGGCGACGTCCATCGCTCTGGGCCTTACTGTGTTGTCATTACATATAAAGAGGTACGGTCATCCTACGTTCCCCAAACCACACTCGACATTCGCAATGCCGGAAGGTCCCACCCCGCAGTCGCTGTAGGTGCTCGCATCGGCGTCGTTGTGCCCAGCTGACCCTCGTCCTTCCTCGCTCTAGGTTAGGCCCATTCTACTTCGGTGTAATTTTGGGTACTTTTCTGTACGGTGTAAGCTGTTCCCTGTCCTAATCCCATTCTCCGTGTTGACGCCCCCTAGATTCTCGTGCTCCAGGTCAATCCGTCGCCAAGCTCTGTCTACCTGCGATGTACTCAATATTTCTTTAGGCAGTCACCTACTACCAGAGTTACAAGAGGTTCGTGGTCTCTGTATCTCGCATTACCTGCTCGTTCTGATCCTTTTTTTCCCCCCAGAGACAAGCTTTGGCTTCGCCTCTTTGTGAGTAATCAAGACCGTATTTCTCTTTTCGTATACTGATGGTTCCTGCAGGTTCTGTACCTCTTCATAGTGGAGACAGCCAGTACGGGTCTCTCCATTGCCATGATCTACGAGCCGCTTGTGGGACAATTCGGTGAGTGATACTAATAGCATATCATTTTTCATCAAATGAATTGACGCGGGGTTAAAGGCACTGACAAACCGATGTCGCTCTTCCCCTCCTGTACGTCAGCTCCCACATGGTGCCCATAAAATCACTCTAATTTCGGGTCCACTCTAGTACTTCCTTCTCGTGCGTCACCTCTCTGACGATATATCACACATTACTGATAATCACTACGCTCAGAACCCTTCCTGGAGGTGCGAAAAAACCATTACTTTTCCAAGAACAGGATGATTAATCGATAATTGCAGTCGGCTGTATTTGTTCCGGTTCAATTCTTCTATGCCTGGCGTATTTCGGTGATCATGCGGAGTTACATTGCCCCTGTGCTCATTTGCATGACATCTATCGCATCCGCCGGCGAGTTTTCTTTCTCCCTATTACCTACCGCCGGCCTAATCAATTTATCTAGTTGGAGCCGTCTGGACTGGCATCATTGTCCACCGTGTCAAGGAATACATCCATAAGCCCGACGTCAATAACACTGCTCTCATTTGGTCTGTTTCTGCTGCAGGTGGGTTTTTGCCTCTGACCTCCAAATTACCACTCATGTCTCTGATTCATCAGGCGCGGACATCATGATCACTGCGTCTCTCATCTGGAGCTTGGTACGTCTGCTGTCTCCCGAAATTACCTGATCTAACACACAACAGAGAAACAGAAAAACGGGTATCCGGCGCACAGACGATGCGATAAATAACATTGTTAGAAGTAATTATTTTCCTTCTTCCTTTGCGAAATCATCCTCATCTTCTTTAGATGCGGTCCAGACTGGTGGCCTTACCGTAGCCTTCACCCTCCTTGACGTCGTTCTTTTCGTCGCCCTTTCGCACAGCACATTGTCAGTCTTCAGCCTCCCTTTGTGCTCTGATCGTAGGCTCAATATCAGCGCAGAAACTTCGTTTTCGACTTTGGCCTGCCAAAACTGTACAGCAATGCTCTCATCTCCACTTTGAACGCGCGTAGTGGAGCGACGACTGGTCCTCATGCTCCCAATGTTCTGTTCTCGGGGGTGCGTATTATCCCCTTTGTCTTTGACCACACATAACAAAACACTGATCCATTCCCATAGTCAAACTCACGACAGGCCGCCTCCTCACACATGAACATGCCATCAGTGAGTTCTCTTTCGCTCGAGCCGCGTTCAGAGCTGATACCTTCGACAGGCTCACAAGGTCGTCATCGAGATGAACACTGTCATCGAGAGAGAAGAGGATATGCTTGCCCTCGGCGAGAGGCGTGCACAGAGCGACAACCCCTATGGCGAGCCCAAGTAAACACCGGGAGAAGCTAGGAATTTTTTATTCGTGTATATCCTTCGCTTTTACCGGGTCCGTGGAAGGATGCCAGATCATTCTTCCGCGATGGTTGTTCTCCTTGGGTTACATAGACGTCTGGACACTTCGGAACGGAACTTGTCTTTCCACTCTTTAGTAGGGTTGTAACAACATACTAGTGTGCCTGTCGAAATAGAATTGGTGCAGCTGAAACTATGTATATTACGGGGGTGTAAAGTCCGGGGTAGGTAGGTAGAAATTTGACTAGACTTTCGCAGGAAGACGATGATCATGAGGAGATCGCTCGGGGTTCCGTGACGTCGCGGGCTGTCGGAACTCGGGGTCCACTGTGAGACGGTAGATACGAATTCGAAGCGAAGTCCTGATCCATTGTTGTAATGTAAGAACGAGCGCTATCTATCATTCGAACGGTAGCATGAGAAAAAATTCGTGATAGAGTGAACAACATTTAACACTGTAACAACGAAGCATTAGACTATCAATTTGGTATCAGTGACTCTTTGCGACAGAGATTGCTTCAAGCGAAACAGTCTAAGCTATAAAATTTCGAACAAAAGTTGCCTAATATAACTAACGAGTGGGCACTGAGCAGGCGTAAGCATCGGCCGAGTTAAATGCAAGGCAATTCGAGGGTGAGCTTTAACCCGCCGTGTCGATTCTCGATCCAGTGGATTGGTTCCGGCGGAGGATCGCAAAAGATACCTTCTTTGATGAGGACATATGGAGGAGTGCTGGAAACAAACCGGCCCCACCCGCATCAGGTGTTCGAATGCTAACGACCGGCGTGGTCGCTGGAAATCAGATTGAGTGCATGAGATGCGCACACCTGTGCGGACTGGGCCGCTCACCAATAGATTTCTGACAAGGGCACGGCTGTGCCACATGATTGCCCACATTTCGCTCGCGGTCCAAGTTGCGTCGCGCTCAATTTGATGATGGAGAAGGATTCTGGGTACAACAGCCCATTTAAATAATCAAGGTTTGTCTGATTCGCGGTGCAAGAACCAACTTGGAATCAGATATCTACATCTATTCTACAAGGTGTCGACCACGAACGCTTGCGCCTGAACATTATAGAGTTCAGAGTATTCTCCGCCGCGAGCCATGAGCTCCTTGTGAGTCCCCGTCTCGATCGCCTCGCCTTCTTTCATGCATCTGAACGAATTAGTAAGGGTGCGATGGAAGAGCCTAAAAATCTCACATTATGAGGTCCGCATGCTTGGTCAAGTGGCCAAATCGATGCGTCACGAAGATCATCGTCTTTCCCCCTCCTGATTCTCGCAGGCGCTGGAATAGTTGATGTTCCCCCTTGGGATCCAACGCGGAGCTGGGCTCGTCCGCCACAGCAAAACGGATGTTGCCCGAAAGGAAGCGCATGAAGGTTCGAGAGCTGAAATTAAAGTTGGAGGTTATCTCACGGAACATTGGTGCGAAAACCCACGCGACAATACGTTGCTTTTCTCCGCCTGAAAATGACATTCAGTTCAACTACGCAAGATATTGTCGGGTTCGGACCTGACAGCTCGGCCTTCTTCTCCAAACGATCCAGGATGGACTTCAATTTCTTGTGATTATATTTATCCAAGTGCCCTCCGCGAGCAGTTTGGACAGGATGCAGGACTGTGTTAACGCCGTCGTTCTGTCGCTTGATCACCCCATCCGCGCCGCCAGATTCCGCCGCTTGCAGGATCATATCGATATTATCGACGTGGTCTGGATGGCCCAGGCCGATGTTTTCTGCGAGGGTCAACGGATAGAGCTTGTGGTCCTGGGTGAGCAGCGCTTGAACTTTGCGCAGATCTGCAATGCGGTAATCTTTAATGGGTAACCCATCCACAATAATCTCGCCAGAGTCGACGTCGTACAGTCGGTTCAGCAGTTTGATAATTGTCGATTTACCACTGCCGTTGGCACCAACTATAACGACAAGGTGGCCAGCAGGAATTTGAGAGAGACATTTTTAATTGCATTATCCTTGGACTTTCCTCCCGGGTAGGCAAAGGAGACGTTCCTGTGAAAGAAACTTGAATCTAAGCAAGCAAGATATCGAGTTCCCGTAGCTTACTTGAGTTCAAACCCCATTCCTTTCTCACTACTGTGAGCAAAATTCGGGTAGGCTTGATCTCCATCTGGGATTTTGTTCTCCACGCTCGCCAACTCATACAGCTCTTTCACTTGCGAAAAAGAAGTTACTGCCTCTGTAAAGTTGAAGTATATCATCTGGCAGGTGAAATTGAGGGCCTGCGAATGCTGTTGAAGAATCGCGAAGGAGGTGACTGTAGTTCTTGGGGTCGAGAATCGCATTTGCCGCCCAAAAACAGCTAAGGAAGTATGAGTTTACTGGACGCAGGGTATAAGGATGAATTCACCATGGGCAAATCCCCGCTTAGGCGTGTGAGAATGCTCATGATCGGAGTTGCTCGCAACATGTACGCAGAAAAAGGCTCTGAAGTGGAAATACTCCCCAATCTCTCTCTGGCCTTCCTATACTCCATGGATACTATCAATGTGCGTTTCGGGGAGAATGGAACAACATCTACCGGTGGATATCCAAGGTCCTATGTGACCAAAAACAACGTCCTCCCGGTAGTCGTCAGATGCGAGTAAACTGAGAGCGCGAAGCCGAAGGTAGTTGACATTGTCGGAATAGAATACAAATGCTGAAGCGTACAATTAATACCCGATTTGTGAGTGAGAAACCGTACCTTGCAACCAGAGATAACGGCTACCCTTCGTAACTAGTACCGGGTTTACTAGCGACAGCAGAGTAAATATTAATCCTCCATTTGTTTGCTGGAAGATGAAAAGAATTTGGCTTGAAAGCTGGAGCGTTCGCTGAAAGATCTCAGACAGGTATATGAATGCGTGCCAAGCTTGCATAGCGGTTACGCTCGACTCTTTGTTCAGATCTAACGGACGATATCAACCACAAAGCTTCGTCAGATAGCATTTTTCCATACCTGCTCCTGTGGGAAGATCCAACCGTAATTTTGCTGCGACATATTCAGTGTCGCCGGGTGATAATCAAACTTGCGAACCACGCAAAATGTATTCCTCAAAGTGCAGTCTAACGCGAGTTTCAAGCATGGGCGCAACATGCTCGCTAACACAATGTCAACCATTGAACAGAGAGGAATATCCAGCCTCACCTTGCCCAGGTCATGGTCGATGTCAATATGGCACATGCTATGCAAACCACGACGGCTTCCCCAATCGCATTGGTATCGGCACGTCCTTCAACCAGGCCAACCTCAACCTGAGATATGTTCCATTAGCGTGGGCCACAAAGATATCCAAAGCGGCATATGTAAATCACTGTTTTCAAAAGCCTAGTTGACGCGTACAGCACCAGGGTTTTTTCCATTCCAACCCCGAATCCGAGAATTGAAAAGAGAAGGACGAGACCCGGGCTCAAGAGGTAGAATTCTTTCAAGAACCGCCAGATGATGGAGATGAAGGAAAATGTTTCGTCCCATTTGTCCCATGGCATCGACAACCCGGGGCCGGGAGAGAACGAGAGTTTGGCAGAGAAAGATTCCCTGGGCAGCAAGCCGCCAAACTCCCAACGTGAGTCGTATAAGAATAGTCTTCGAGTCTTTCATCCTCGATTTTTCTGCTTGTCTTTTCCATGGAAATTGCTGGGTTTCACGGATGCTGGTCAGCTACAAAGGCGCGTCGCGTCGGACTCGAGTGTGGCATTTGCTCGTCATGATCAGCGGCACAGCCATGGCAGGGCGGACATCAAACTGAATGCCGATCACTCCTTCCTCGGCCAAAAAAGCTCCACACCCCAATAATCTAATTTCAGAGCGACCCCCGGAGTATCGTCCCGGCATCTGGCATGTTCGCAGGAACTAGCGATGAATACCACCACAATCCTCCTGGCGGTTTTAACTACACACAAACCATCGGTTCGGATTCGCTCGATTTTCGAAGTACTACTACAGACTTTTCACATTTTGATTGTGAGGTTGTACAACCCCGAAAAACCTCGGAAAACCTGCAAAAACCTCGCAACCTCACAACGTCAAAACTCTATGTCCCGAATCCACAACCTTGACCGTTTGAGCCCCCGTTGAGGCATTATTTCTCCTTTTCTCACAAATCCCTTTGGGGACCAGGTGCATTGCACTTCTTAAAAAGTTGGCAGACACCCCTTTCACGACTTTGGAGACATTTTTTTTGCTTCTTTTGCGGTTATGTTGAGGTTGTGACGTTGTCGGCTAATCCGGCAACATGAAAACTATGCTGTTCACTTTGTAAAAAAAATCAAAACAGCAATATAGTTTGAAGTTTGAGCAACACAAATATGGAAAAATTCAATCGCGCGACTTTCATTGCAACATCGCGCGAGTTTCATCACAACATCGCGATTTTGAATACACATCACAAAATTTTGGTGGACACACATCGCGAATGTTAGAGTCTTCGAACCATATCACGAATCTGACCGCGAAACACATTGCGATGCATATCGCGATATTGAGATGATACACATCACAATTTACCGAAGTATATCGCGAGTTTGGTAAAAAGCCCCGGATATCGTCAAGAGCGATGGCGGAACGTGGCCGTCCCTTGTTCGGAACGATGGGCGGCGTCTTGGCGGGCACGGCGGCATCGCGTCGGGCGTTGTTGAAGGTAAGGAAGCTCAGCAGACGCCTTGACGCGGTACGTCATTATTCACGTGACCACGTGTGGCCTTCTGAATCCTCGCCCTGCAGTGGTGTCGAGCGTCGCGCCCCGCTAGCTGCGTGACGTAGAACCAGCGACATAGAAGTATCCCGCCAAAATGAACCAGCCGATAAACCATGGACCGTCTGCTGGCATTCTTCGCTCCCTCGCCCACAGGGCCCCGCCGGCCACTCTCGGGTCCGGTGGCAGCCCTACTTGAATGCCCTGGTCTCTGCCTCGACCTCTTCCGTCTCGTCTCGTTCTCCCTCCATTTCTTATCTCAGAACCCCGGCCACGAGGAGCCCCACCTGTGGTCCCTCCACCTTGTCCGCCCCAAAGCGGTCACCAACGCCGCCATGCCCACCAACGCCGCCATGCCCTCCGACCCATCCCCTCGACGCCAGGCCTCAGCTACGTGGCTTCTTCCACCGAATCTTCTTGCTCCTGAACGCGTGCATACCAACTACCGGCACACCCTCTAAACTTGGGATTCCACACAAAAACATGTCTAAAAAGGTTAGTCGTTCCCCCAATCCTTTCAAATAAAATGCCAGGCCTACCCCACGTTATTCCACAGAGCCTTCTGTGGTGTTCGGGGCTGCTAGCCCCCGAGAGAGTGCGCACGCTGCGCCGCCATCACCGACACCTGCCAAATCGGGCTCCCGCACAAAAGCATACCCCAACGGTTAGTCTTTCCACGAATTCCTCCAAATAAAACCCTCAGCTTATCCCTCGGGTGTTCGGCAGGGCCTGTGGTTACCTTCAAGGCCTTCCGCTCTCAGGACCGTGCGCGCGCTGCAACATCATCACTGACACTTACAAATCACCTTTACATAGACGGACTTGCCTCGGTATCGAGCTGCAGGCGTTCCCCGTGCACGATTTCGTGTTCCGTGCGACGTACGCAGCTACTCCGATGGTACTTCCAGTACTGCTGTGTCCAAGCCACTTGCGATCGAAATCATCGTGTGTTAAAGACTGAATCGGACATTTATCCAGCGGGATCCCCATTGCGCCCAAATATACGGCCAAACCATCCACTTGACCTTCTCGGCCTCAACGACTATCACTCTCACTTCCCGAACTCGCTGCTATACACGAAAACATGTTTTATTTCGTGTAAAAAAGGGTATCTAAAGCTCTAATAAGGTCCAAGACGGTATGTATGGCGTCGGGAAGATCAAGATGTCAGAGTCCAAGAGGATCGCTCTGTGAGTCCAAGAAATAGCGAAGACAGGAAGATTGTCTAGTCCAAGAAGGGCAGGAAAGATATATGTGTGCGTGGTGTGATATCAAGGGCAAGAAATGGCAAAGGAATGTACAGTACTCGAGTCCACATCTTCAAAACTCATACACGCGGGCCTTATCGTACGGGTTACCAACCAGGGGGTCGTCGATGATCGAATCTTCGGATGACGAGGTCGACGATGCCCGCGATCTGCCGATGGCGTTGCCCGGAACGGTTTCGTCTGTGGTGAGGTCGATAACCGGCTTTTTTTCGGAATCTATGCCATGATTATTAGCACCAGATCTTGAATGCAGGTGGTGAGATTACCAGCGTGACCGCTGCCCTCGGGTTCCCGGGTCCAAGTCCGACCAGCAGGACCTATGCAGCGTGAATATTTGGTGTGTTGCAAAAAGAGTGTACTCACCCTTGCTTTTCTTCTTTGGCGGGACAAATTCCTCCTCGTCACTGGATGACTTTGAGAACAGGCGAAGCTTGTTCGGGGGCGGGAGTCGTTCTGGGCTGCCTTTGGGGCTCTCGGAGCCAGATCCCGCAGCGTCCGACAACTGGACATTGTCCTCGACTATTGATGTGCGTAAAAATATGTTCACCAACAATATCATGAGGACTCTACTCACCAGCGGACACCATATCATGATCCTCGTCCTTGTGCTTTTTCCATTCATTCAAATATTGACGAGGAATTGGGTCGCATGCCACTGGAAAATTGGAGAACAGCCGTCCATAGAGGTGAAGAATGCTGACATACCGATGAACACCCGACTGTTTCGGAACCCCGACGTTGAGTTGCCTTTGATATAGTCCACATCCTTGCCTGTAGGATGCTCATCGGACAGAACCTGCAACCGTCTTGAAGCAACAATTGCGAGGCGCCACCTCGGTATCCTGTCTTTGGCCTCGTCTTGAAGTTTTTTGAAAAATGAGAAAGGGAACGGGAGCAAAGCGATGAACGCATCGACAAGGTCCTCGTGACTCCAAGTACGGTCTAATTCGAATCCTTGCTCTGAATCCACGACGGCGAGACCTTCTCGAGCGGCCTTTTTGACATCATACTTGCTAGGTGTCTTGTCGTACCCGGCAGGCATGCAGAAAGACCCGTCGTCCTGAAACCCCGAAATAATCAGCAACTACTAGTGAAAAACGAGGCTGGGACTTGCATCGAACGCGGTCCCACAAGGAACGACAACAATCGATACCACTTTGAATTTAGTATTTGCTGCACTCTCTTTTTTCTTCCCCTGCCGGCGAATGATCAATTTTGTCTTCAATAATGTCCTCGAAGCATACCTGTGCTTTTGCGCTCGGCCCCGCTTCTGAGTCCTTGGATGGCCGCATGCCTTTGTTGGCCTCCTTGTTAGCTGCGCTCAGGCTAGAAGGAATTTTCTTGCTAGACGAGCTGGCAGCCAAGCTTGAGAACGGCTTTCCTTTGCCTTTGCCGCCCAGCCTTCTGCCCTTGCCGCCCAGCATCTTGGAAAGCAGAGTCGTCACGCCAAAGGATTTGGCTGGCGCTCCCGTTGCGAAGTGCGATTTCCGACGGTGCTCGCAATGCAGACAATATCCGGGCTGCTCTGGATCATCGCTGTACTCGTCGCAGTCACACTCCTCGCGTGTGTTTTTGTCGAATGCTCTGCATTCTCCAGCGTCGGAGTCTGGCCCAGGCTGACTTGTGGACGCCATAAAGAAAGGAATTTTTTTTGAAAGGAGCCGAGTGAGGAACAACTTCATATAAGGGCTTTTGCCCTGTCGTCTCGCAGACAACCGGGTTGCGTGTCAGACTACCTCTCCGTTGCAACCCGCACTGGTATATGGTATATTGTAGTCAAATCTACTCCGAGTCGTCCGCCATGTACTTGATGTGGTTTAATATAGCCACTCCACGTCCCCAGAGCTCCGCGCGCGGACGCCAAATGGAATCAGGGAGTGCGACACGGAGTTGCTTTCCACCCCGACGCCCTGACTTCAGTAGTTCAAAGGACGGGTAGGCCCCATCCTCCCACTCGTCCGGAAGCAGCCCATATCCCGGAAAGACTATCCCATTTTCGTCGGCCTCGGCAAGTGTGTCGTAGAATAGCCGCATGTCAGCTTCATCTTCAAACGGTTCAGCGTGTTTGGGGACGGGAACTGGTTCGTGGTGGAAGTTGTCTGCATGAGTTTCGGCAATCTGCTCTTCCAGATCATCCTCGGAGTCGGAGTCGGAGTTGGAGGCATCGTCGTCATCGACGTTGCGGCCAGAAGGTACCGCTACATCTTCGTCTTCGAGTTGGCCTGCCCCAGTCTGTCCAGGTAACCGACGTGCTTGTGCGCCATGGACTCCATAGTGGCGGGCAAGCACAGTGGGGTGAACATTTTCATAGTCGTTGATATATAAACCGTCTTGTACCTGTCCGATCAGACACATGTCCTGAGAAATTCAGCACATTTTTGCAAGAATAAACAATTCAAGTACGTACCTCAGGACTTTGGTCGTGACCCTCACCGGAAATCGGATGGCAGTTCCATTCGGTGCGGAAATCTTCGCAGTCTTCGTTAATGAGATCAAGAAACAAGAAGTGTAGAAGCCATAAATGATGCGGGTTCGTTCGATCCAACCTGTGCTGCGCTTCGAGCCTGTAGAAGAAGGCTCGCCAACGGCGAGCGAATTGTGATCCGACCTCGACCCATAAGCGCTCGATGCGTGTGTTATTCATGGATCTAAAAGTGATTGATTGCAACTGTGATATATCCCAAATTTCAATGACTTACGAGCCCCAGATGAAGGAGGCACGGCCTAGGCCGCGAACCGCAATCATATAGACAGAGACCTTTTTGTTCTCCCCCCTGCGATCACCGCGAACACGAGAGGGCAAGCCATACTCGCGGACAGCCTCGAGAAAGAGAACCAACACGGTTTTGGCTTTGTTATTTGTGCTGGCACGAAGGGCGGTAACCTGTAACAAAAGTAACTTGAGTAATGGTGGTGTGTGCTGGGAGACGTAAGTCCATACCGTTCGCGAATACCCATCTACAATGCCATGTATCACGATACCCCCAGAGGATGAGCTTGTGATGGCCGTCAATGTGCCAAAGGGCGTGTGGACGCAAGACCTTGTAATCTCCCCGTTTCACTACCCTGCGCTGTCGGAGAGCTCGTCCGATGCCGTCCACACGATGGACCGATGAGTAGACACGCCGCTTTTGAACACGAAGGCCGTGGCGGCGAAGGAACCCAATCAAATACCGCACTCCCGACTTGGGCTTTGCGGTACGAAAGGACTTGACAAGTGCGTCAAGGTTGGCCCTGGACAAGTTCGTAAACTTGTAGAAAGCACCGTGGGCTTTGAGGTGCTTAATGAGAGTAGGTCGGCTGACCCCCAAGACTTTCGCGAGCTTTGTGACAGTAATTTTCCGATGTGAAGCGAAAGCTTCGGCAATGAACTGAGGGTGTAGCTCTTTGCGAGGGCGACCGCGTTTTCCGGTTTTCACGACCTTCACAGGCTCAACAAATCCAACATTACTCTCCTCACTGACAAATTGTGAGAATTAGCATGAATTCAGACACTAGCACGCACTTTGTGACCGCCACTTCATGCGCCTGACACAGGTCAAGAATCAGTCCGCCGACAACCTCGGTACACGAGTATAGCCAGGGAAGGGGGATGTTTTTCTTCAGTTGCATGGGCCTCAAAAGCCTGGAGGATGGGGACGAGCTCCTCGGTTGTGTTTTCAGCATGATATCGAAGACGGTTCGCATCAGCGTCCTGAAGAAGAACTTTGGCGGCACTGCGGAAGGTTTTCTTCATTGTGTCGTACGCGCCATACACATTTGGTGACCATTGCTGTCCCTCTGGGGGTGCTGGGAGGGGAGGTAGAGCCCGCGACATGGTAGTTAGAACAGAAGTCACGATTGTATTTCCGGGAGCAATTCAAGAACAAAGGGTTTTTTTTCACTCACAGCATCCCGCCAACCATGTCATCCACCACCGAGCAGCCGACTGGCAACGAGAACAAATCCACACTGGCCGGGAAAAATATGAGCCCATGGACCCGCAGCGCGGACTTTTGGTATTCGGACGCTCAAATGGTCATTCGAGTTAGTCGGAGAAATTGGCATAATAGTCTCGCAGAATATTAACAGTCAAGCAGGTCGATACCGTCCTGTATAAGATTCACATAGGAATCTTACTTCAAATTTCGGAGGTGATGAATGCCATCTTCACGATTCCCGACGGCAAAGCACTTGACGATCCGACTCGCGAGGGCACCGAGCAACTCCCTGTCTTGCTTTCAGGGATTACAACCGAGGAGTTTGACGATTTTCTCGGGGGATTCGTGTACCCGATGTGAGTGAAAAATGTTCTGTGGCCTGTTATCTCGACTTAAGTGAGTTTTTTTTTTCCCAGGCAGCGGTCGAACATCTCCGACGAGAACAAAGAACGCGTTTTCACGAACCTGCTGAAACTCTCCGACCTCTACATCATCGAAGCCGGCAAGGCCCACGCCAAGAAAAACTTGGACGATATCTACCTTTCTCCAGCGCGCCGCCTCGAACTGGCCTGTCGCTACGGCATTGACGACTGGGTCGAGCCAGCTGTGAAGTGGATTCTGAACCACCCCTTCAAAGACTTGACTCCAGATGATTTGTCGAGAATTGGCCTTCAAGTCTTCGCCATTCTGGTCAAGGGGAAGGAGCACATGGATGTCGAGATCAAACGCACTGCGAGCATCGCACCGGCGATGATTGAGGATCCGTCGTGGGAGTGCCAGAACCACAAGTCTTGCGCAAAGGTGTGGAAGCGTTCCTGGCGCGATCATATCGGTCGCAGATTGCTCCATCCCACGTTTCCCATTCGGCCGCAGGAAATCCTGTGGCATGTGCAGAAGTTCGAGTCGCACTCTGGGCTCAACCCCAGGTGCTTGCAGGACATGTGTAGCTTGATTCGGGAGGACAGTTTCTTTTTTGATGAAAGGGTCGTTGAGGCGACGGCGCGCGAGATTTTGAAGACGCACAACATGCTCAGGCCTTAGGGAGCGAATTAGAAACAGATATTCACCAGAATCCGCAGATAGAAAGCTTCGTAGTGTTTTCAATGTTATCAATTTTCTTGTCTTGAGCGCCGTCCGTTTAGAAGCACAGCAAAGAAGAAATTTTTCGGTCATATTTGGTGTGACCGTTGGTCTCGTTTCGTTGAAGGTAGTGCATATAACATAGACTAAGGCGATGCGGAGATATTCAGAAACTCGGGGGGACAAGAACACAAGATCGGTGACTGGTGTGCCATACACCGGAAGTGTCTTTCGGTTTTGAATCGCAATTTTTTGGCAGTGTCGTGCTGGTCGGAAAGAAAACTGTGTATTCACGGCGTTCTGGGCTACAATGTATTCGATTCCGCGATCCCGCAATCCCGAAGTGACAGTAAGCCTTGTGTGAGTGTACAACGTTCGCGGTGATGTACCTAAAGCAGTCAAGTTGAGTAGTTGTGCTGGCTCAGAAGATGTGAATTGAAAGGACTTCCCGGTGAAGAGAAAGAGCGGGCGAATGCGCAGCCGTCTCGCATTACTGTGTCAATATTTGTTGATCCTACTTTATGTAGCGGTGAATTTAAGACGACATGCTGGCCACTGGCTTGCCTGCACATCCATGCTGGTCCTTCTTGACGATACCGTAGTTGCCTGAGGACTTGATCACGACGATTTCGAGGCCGGCGTCGGCAGGGAGAGCCAGGCGGTCGCAGTCCGAGGGACACTTGCCGATGGTGGCCACGGTATAGAGCTGCTTGCTCTCGGGGTTCTTGGACGCGAGAGGGTAGGACTGGATCTTGAGGAGCGAGAGACGAGGCAGCTGTCGGTGTCAATAATGGGTGACGGCGCGTACATACCATGGCTGCCTGATTGTCGACCTGAGTAATTTTTTGGTTAGAAAAGAAACTGGGAGATGAACACCACCTACCGTCGTTGGAATAGCCATAGAGTCTTCAGTGACGGTGTCCATGGGACTGGTGATGAAAGGGGTCTTGAGGACGACGTTGCGCGTGACACGGCTCCCCGCAAGGACCTGGGATACAGGAAAGTCGAAAGACAGAACACCCGGGGTGCACGCAAGTCGACCCCCGGCCGCGAGGGAGGCTGGAGATCGATGCAGCCGCTCCTGTGCACTTACCCAGGAGGGAGGACCGAGCTGCAGCTGGCACATTTCAAATCGGGTGGACTCGGATGACGGCCCGTAGGACACAGGCGCAAATACCGGTCCGGCGGTCCGAGCTTTCAACCCTACCTTCAACAACACCCGACGCAACGCCGCCATGGCCGCCAGATCGCCGCCCATTGTGCCGGACGATGGGCGGACAGGGCTCGGCACAGTCCTTGACGACGTCTGGTCATCTCATAAAGCTCGCGATATGATTCATATATCGTGATGTTGTCGTGATGCATATATCATCTCAATTGTCGTGTTGCGTTGCGATGTGTTGCGATGTGCGTTGCGGCGAATTCGCGATATGTAGGTAGGTAAGTAAGTATATTGCTCTCAAATTCGCGATGTTGCACGCTGAATTTCGCGATGTGTTGCGCGCTGAATTTCGCGATGTTACGATAAAACTCGCGTGATTCAACTTTTCTTAAGATGTGTTGCCCAAACCTCAATTTATATCGCTGTTTTATTTTTTTTACAAAGTGAACAGCATAGAAAACCCCGAAAAACCCGCAATCAAAATGTCCAAAGGCTGATGATAGTATTATGAGCGTATCACTGCAGGTTATCACAAAGCAAAGTTCCAGACAACTCCGATTCTCAGGGAGGACTAGTAATTTACTTACTAGTCCTCCTTGAGAATCGGAGAGAGTAGCTAGCATTCCGTACGGGTTCGAGGAACGTGTCAAAGTTCAAAATCGCCGTCCCATATTTGTGCCACAGTTCGGAAGATCTGAACATCTCGTTGAATTCTCTACTTGCAGCTAAGCTCTTGTCGGCCGAAAACCCGTGCGGGTCCATCGGTTGAAAATCACAACCCGTACCCGGGTCCGACCCGCAGGTCCAAACCCAGTAATTTTGCCGAGTCAGAAAGCCACGGAACCGCCGCAAATCTCTCACAATGCGCGATCGGCTTCTTGCTTCCTCACTTCATCCTCGCTCGTTACCCTCTCGAGTTGCTAACTGGACATTGACTATTTTGCGTCTTGGATACTGACCGAAACTATACATCCAAGGCCCGTCTCTGAAACTTTGGCCTTGTTTAATCTCGAATTCAGACCGAAATTAGAGCGGAGTATGATGTCGACGTCCGACCCAGTCGATGAGCAAGACCAAGACTTTGACCCCAAGAGACCCCGGATTCAGAGAGCGTGTGATTTCTGTCGCCGAAGAAAAAAGTGGGTGTTGCCGTTTCGCTCCTTTCCACCGCTTACAACCCATTCGCAGCCCGATGTAAATTCCATCTTCAAACAGAGCTTCTGGAATTTCTGAATGTATGGGACCGTAGGTGATAGGTCGGGGGCGGTCTGGGGAAAGTGTACAACCTGCCTCGGCTCAAAGGTCGACTGCACATACTTCGGAACTCCGGTGGTACACTTCCTTGACGGGTCAACTTACATCTTCACATTGCTGAATTTCCCTTCCCTTTAGAAACAACCATTACGAAGGTGCGTTGCCTATTCCGAATCTAATCTGGGAGCAGATCATAGACGTCCGCCCGAAGTAGCTACTACGTTGACTTTCTTGAGGCCCGCCTGGGACAATCCGAGGCGCTGGTGCGTCAGCTGCGCAACGAGCTTGCGAATGTCCACTTCGCCAATAGCTCCAGCACTACTCCGAAGGATCCTCTCCATTCCTTTGCCAAAACTGCCGAGGACGCAGGGGGCTCAGACGAGAACGACCGCTTGAATGTCTCGCTGTACACCATGCGAACGACATTGCGCGCGCTTGCCGCACCTACCCCGCCACAGTCTGCCGACTTGCTGCACTTGGAGATCATGGAGAAGGTCAGCTCAGCTCATGTGCGGATTCCAGGGACTATACTTACGGCCAACCTGCAGTTTGGCGAACTTTCGCTTTCGGACACTACGCGAGTGCGACCCTTTATAGGGAAGAGTTCCGGGGCCGTCCTCATTAATGCCGCCTTGGATCTCAAGGCGAATGTTAAGCGCGAGGCGGAGACCGTCAGTCAGTCCGATCCGACTAGAAAGGACGAAAGAAGGGTTTCCCACCGGCTCTACGATTGGTCGTGGAAGTTGGTAAGTTATGATGTTCGCTAAATCAAGGCTTTCACTCACTTTTTTTTGTTAGTGGGACTTGGAGCGCCCCGCACGCGCATTCAAGTTCCCCTCCGACGCACTCATGAACCAGTTCATTGACCTCTACTTCATACACTTGAACATATACTTACCACTGCTACACCGACCAACATTTGAGCGGGGTATCGCGGAGGGGCTCCACTGGAGGTCCGTAATTTTCCCTCGTGTCTTCTTTCTTTCTGGGCCGGATGCGTGTGTATTGACGAATCTGTAGGGATGACGGCTTTGCGACGACGGTCTTACTCGTATGCGCAATTGGCTCACGATGGAGCATGGACCCCGGCATGGTCGAGCGGGGCCTCGCTTGCGGCTGGGAGTGGTTCGATCAGGTGTGTCAGAACACATGTACCTCTCTGGTTTCGGTCTGACTTCCGGCTGTTTCGGCGATAGGCCTCACAGAGCGGGATTCCTTTCGGGCAGGCAAAGTTATATGACCTGCAGTATTATTGTGTAGGTGTCTCTTCTAGTGTCTATTTATTATATACCACCTGCTGACCTATCCTAAATTAGCTGGCCGTTGAATTCCTCTATGCATCTTGTGGTCCCCAGACGTGCTGGACTCTCGTTGGCATTGGATTGCGGGCGGCGCAGGTGGGTTTCCACTGTGTTTGGACGATTCGGGTTTTGATTAACCATGCCACACAAGGATATCGGTGTACACCAACGCCGAGCGGCCACTGAGGTACCTTCGGTCGAATCGGAGCTATTCAAGCGAGCGTTCTGGGTTCTTCTGTGGCTAGATCGCATTCTAAGTGCCACGCTTGGCCGCCCGTGCGCTCTCCAGTACGAGGAGTGAGTGCCCTGTCTTTCTCTCAATACCATAGACCCCACTTCTTCAACTCTTCACATATGTATCAAACTTGGACTGATATTCGTATACAGCTTCGACCTTGACCCGCCACTCGAGGTAGATGACGCATATTGGGACCACGCGACACACCCATTCCAGCAGCCGGCCGGGGTGCCTTCCCGCGTGACATGCTTCAACAAGCTCATACACCTCAGCCACATCCTTGCCTTCATTCTGAAGACATTGGTGAGTTTTATTCACAAGATCAGCACCTTTGTGCGAAGATAACACCCGCGGCTAGTACTCCCTCAGCAAAGCGCGCCCGTTGTTTTCGACTGAAGAGTGGGAGGAATATGCGGTGCCGGAGCTAGATTCCGCGTTGGACAGCTGGTACGAATGATTCTCCCCTAATAGCCAATTGTCTATTCTCACGTTTGATGAAGGCACGAACAGATCCCTGATCATTGTGCGTATATTTCAATTTATTATATTCATGCTACTGACGCAAGGGCAGTGGCTTGGGACCCTGCGCGTAAAGACCCAGTCTTTTTCGCCCAGTCAGTTGCCTTGCATTGTTGGTATTACAGCGTCCAGATCTTGATCCACCGCCCTTTCATTCCGGTGCTCGGCTTGTCGAATCCAAGGGTGCGTGCTTTTTTCCCTTTTCGCAGTGGGGTGAATCTATTGGGCAGGCGCTCTCATCGCTGGCCCTCTGTACCGTTGCCGCAAGGGCATGCGCTGACGTGGTGGATATCCAAATGCAGCGCAATGGGAATGTCCCTGTTATTCTCAATTTGGTGAGAACTTCTCCCGGTGAGTTGATGAACTTCGACAGCTAACGTCGACATACCTTACAGCAGCCGGTATTTGCTTCTGGCGTAGTACTGTTGCTGAATGTGTGGAGCGGAAAGCGGACAGGACTGGCTCCGGACCCGAGCCGCGAGATGGAGAATGTGCATAAATGTATGGAGGCGGTCCGTCTGTGTGAAGACCGGTGAGCACCCCGATTAATACATTTCTGAATCTCAGTTCGTTAACCAGCTGGCAAACTGCGGGACTGATGTGGTACGTGTTATATCCCTGCTTAAGGACAGCGCTCATGTAATAATCGTAGGGATATCCTGTCAGACCTGGCGTCCGGTGGCCGACCTTCGTCGCAAAATTCTCTCTCCAACTCCAAAGGACCAGCCCAGACCGAATACCCGGCTCCTGACCCCCCTACCCACGGAGCCCAATCCAATCCCTCACACATGCCTGCCGAGCCGTCTGACGGTTCCCACCGTGGAACATTTATTCACGGACCAATGGATCCGGGCATTTTCGTCTCGACGCCTGCACCTCAGCCATGGTTGCTTCCGGAGAGTACGTTTGCCGACACGTACACCAACCCAACGGAGGCGACCCACGAATTAAAAGACACGATGGATTTTATCGATGGGGACACGATGGCGATGTGGACGAATACGCCTATGGGACTGCAGTGCGTAGTCTGTTTCAGTTTCGTTTCCATCCGCTAATACTCTTACTCGTGTAGAATTGATAACTGGGAAACATTCTTCTCAAATTTCAGCGAGATTGCCCACACATGGGCGGATATGTAGAAGACTGGGAATTACGGTCTGCCAGCACCATAGACAATGAATGTTCGCATATGTATAATATCACACCGATCTCGTCTGTATCTACCGCACACTTGTCTGATCTTTTCCATATAACTCGAACATAGCCATTTCCGGTCCCACGCGATGCTAACCTGAGCAACGGAACTTGAAGGTGGATGAGGAATTTTTTTCAACAATGCGAAATCGTCGAAAGAACTTGCTCGGTGTATGCGATTAAACCTGCGACAGAGGCGTCGGATCCGCCGTAGCCCTTCATCGGCACCCCGTTCAAGACACCCTGTGTGAGGAATGAGGAGGACATTTTCAGTGATGAGAAGTGAGGATAACTGACAGATTTATGCGCCGTGGGCGACATGGGGTCAAATTGAGCTTTGTGGTCCGGGTTGAAAATGTGAGCGCTGACAACGTCGCCATGGTCTCCGCGAATGAACAACCCACACTCGACGTCGAGCAAGGCGTACATCATGTACTTGGCGCGTTCGTCCTGTCAAAGAATGACCAGCTTAACTTGACCTCACAAATAACGTGGAATCAGCCGCACCTGCGTGAGGGCGATTGCTCTCTTGAAGCGACCGAGGAGCCAGGCGAGCGGTACGAAAAGCCACCCAAGGTAGATATCTGAGCCTCCAGCGGTCAAGACTTGGCCTGGGCTGATATGGGTGAAGGAAAGCGTGGGATGCTGGGCAGCAAAGTGCTGTGATCGGTTCAGGATTGAGAGCACGGAAAGACTGTGGTTGAAAAACTACTTACTGCAACAAGGCCATCATTGTAAGCGACGCCAGTAATTCCTCCTGTCACCGCGGCGATCGACTGTATTGAGGGAAGGTAAAAAACAATTCAAGAGGCGGTATATCAGAACGAACAGGGACTACTCCTTGAAGCAGTTTGATGGAGCGACTGCGCGTCTCGTGAAGACCAAGGTCAGTGGTGCGTATCTTGAATCCGAAGCCAGCGCCTAACACTGTCATGACGTGTGCGTGCTGGCCCATCTCTTTCGCGCACACGAGAAGTGGGAGCAACTCTTTCGTGAATAAATAACGCATGAAATACCTGCGACATGGATCAGTTGCCAAATTTAAATTCCATTCAGCAAGTGAGTCCACTGACCGCATAGCTAAATGTGCGTCGAGGCCCTCCGCCGTCAAGCAGGATTCGACCATAGAATTAGCTGCTGGACCGCCGGCGGTAATTACCAGAAAGTTTATACGCTTGAGTCGAGCATTCAGAGACGCGCAGACAGTGCGTACACTAGCCATGCTCGACGCGTCGCAGGAAACAAACTCGTGTTCCCATTCGTCTGGCTCCGTCGGTTTTGGAAAGGCTGCCAGGATTTCCTTGGCGGTAGCAGCGTTGCGGCCGACGATAACGATGTGTGCACGCCCGCCTCAGCTGGTGAGCGAGGGCCTCTGCCATAGCTTGACCGACACCCGATGTCCCACCGACTATTACGGCGACAGGAATGTAGCTGGGGCAGAATGCGGCGTTCGAGGCTTCCACGATGGCGAGGGGCGGCATTATTTGCGAGGTAGATTCTGTTGCCACCTATAATTGACCTATAAGTTTCTTGCGTGCCAGCGCGACGCGTCGCGTCGGCAGAGGCCGTGTCATTCGGCATCACCCGGCACAAGAAGGAATGAGATGCGGAAATCTCGGCTCAAAGGTGATAGGTGAGATTTCATGATCACCTCAAGTAACAACTCAGCAGCTATGGCCGTTGTACGCGAAAAAGTAACCCAACCCCAAACCTTCTCGTGTTGTCCAAAACCGATTTTAATTTGAACTGGGAGAATTTATGGAAGTTGGAATAGGAGCGTATCATCATTTTCATTTTTCGATACGATTGGTGAAGATATGGTCAAGTATCACTGGCCAGTGAGAGAGCCCACACTTTCCCAGAACCTGGGGGGTAACATTATTCAAGAACCGACGACCAAGAAAATGAACACGCACAAACAGCGCTCCAAGAGCGCATTCGAAGTCGTTGTCGGCCGAACGACAGGCTGGTCATTCACCGTCTTGTTGAAGAGCATCTCCGTATTGAGCACATCGTACTTATTCCACTTCGGGAGGACGGTCGGGGCCAGTTTGTGGTTGGGGTCTAGATTCACAATGAACGAGGTAAAGGTTTGTGCAAAGGCGTCGATAAAGTCCGTATTATTGAAAGGCGGAGCGACGCCGTTCGGCCAGTAATATGCGTAGTCGTCGCTGTGCAGTCCTGGGGGTACAGCAAACTCACCCTGCAACGAGACAAGTTACATGGCACGCCGAGGATAAAGTGCGCAATGAAACCAACCTTGAACGCACGGCCTCGAAAGGCGTTCAATAGATAGTATGTTGGGCAAATGAAGATTGCTGAAGGATCGATTAAATAACGATATGTCAATGTTCAGATATAACCTCACATTCGCCTTGGATTGCGTTGACCTGGAATGAATCGGTACCGAGGCCTCCGTACAACGCACCGACGATACGGGACTGGATGTCGCTGAACCCGGGAAACAGGTCGTACGAATATTGCGTGGCCGTTGTCGAGACACTTTGATTGACAAAGTCAACTCCTTCGAAAGTATTCGTCACGGCCAGAAGGGCTTCCTAGATCCGGAGACAATTAATCGACTATCTTGCGGTGAAAAAGCCTGAAAGGAAAATACCCCGTTGACCTTGCCCTCTAACAAAGATAGCGTCGGCCGCTGGGTGATAAAAGCACCATCGACAACCGGTACCGTCGAAAATGTACCGTAGAATCCAGCATTGTTGATGTTGGCGTTTGCGGTTGCCAAAACACTCGGGTCCACAGCGCGTAAACAAGCCATTGAGTCCTTCGCCGATGTGCAGCTGTGAAAGTTTAACATGGGTCTCAAATCAGTCAAGTGATGGCTTGCTTTGTCTGAGCTACGACTTGACTGAATATATACTGGAATATATTCAGGTCAGAAAGACGACGCATCCCGGGAAAGTACCATAATACCTCCGGAAAGTAGTCATCATATCGGTACTGCGACGGCAAGAAAGTCGAACTTGTTATTGCGCCCCGGAATAACTGGGGTTTGGTTTGACCGCCGTTTGCTATAACATGTTGGAGGACGGAGCCAGCACCTACAAATAAAATATTCAATGGATTCTAAATACAAATGCTGTAGTACTCACCCGCAGATTCGCCCCAGATCGTAACTTTGGAAGGGTCCCCTCCGAATTTTGAAATCAAAGCGGAACATCAGTCGAAATCAACCAACGCCGAAACCACATACATGTTGGTTCACCCATCGCAAGGCAAACTCCTGATCGACTTGAATGACCATCAGTCTCGGAAGTGCGAAAGAATCTAAAGAAATTTACGTAGGCCTGCATTTAATGCCCCGTCTCTTTTTACCGCCGTACCTGCAAGAAAGCCTATGATTGTTAGTTCGATAGTACGGATGTGATGCGGCAATGCCAAAGACTTACCGACGACACCCAACCGATACTGGATAACAACCACGACAACTCCTTTGTTGGCCCGCAGGACAACGTCTTCTCCGCTAGCCCCGATGGCAGCGCCGGCGATATATCCCCCTCCATGTATCCAGACGACAGTTGGAAGGAGAGTTCGTGGCGGGGTTCCTACTCCATCGCTCGGATAATAAACGCTGTATGGAACGTCAGTGGCTGCATTGTTTTGGATACAGCTCAGCTTTACTTGAGAAACAAGCAGTCTTCTGGGGCGAGCGCGGCCTCACGCTTTCTTAACGGATTGGTCGGAGAGGTCCCGTCGCCGGATTGCATACACCAGTTGGGCTGGAATGTTGCCAGCTGCAGTCCAGTCTCGTTGGCCGGATGCTGTGGGGCACTGAATCGTAAATCCCCTGTTATTTTCTCAGTTTCATGCTCGAAGGAATCAGGTGGAGAGTCTGAGACATATAGCTCACCTATCGGCGGCGCTGCGTATCGAATTCCCAAGAATTGTGTGATATTGGTAGCACCGTCCACAAACCCTTGATACCGAGCATAGCCCAAGTCGACGGTTGGGGCACTTTGGGTGCTCGCAAGCGCGACCGTCGAGAGCACAGAGGCTGCAGTTGCACAAAATCGACCAAGAGGATAACGCGAAACCATGCAGGAAGCTGTGAGACTGGATGAATGTCTCGCGGGGTTTCGTTGATATAGTTAGTACTTATAATAATCTGGAATGAGCATGGGGATGTAGTCAGTGCACTGATCCTGGTTCTGCCGAAGCCGCGGCGAAAAGAACCTACAAAGTCAACGAGGAATCATGTGAACTGTCATGGGACGGGTTGGAATCAGGAAGAATAAGCACGGGACCGCGTTGGGACCGCTTCCTCCTGCTTCCTCCAAGCGCTTAAGAATTTTCCCGTAAGTTTCTGGATGGCATGGGAGTCGTTGGAACCTTGGAGTCACAGCCAATTGACGCGTCGCGGTTGGTGGTTGTGGTTGGGATCCAGATTCACAAGGGACGAGGTAGAGGCTTTGCGAAGGCGTCGAATGACTTTCGCCTGTTTGGAAGGACTCCCGAAGGAGGATGGCAGAGATCAGCTCGTTTTGGTGATCGATCGACGTTTTCTCACGCTCACCTGCTCCTATGTTCCGTGAAAGATTCTAATTTCTCGAGACTCTTTCGACAACATACCCTTCTCTGTGTTCAACCCAGTTTTTTAGCACTAGACGGGAAAATTCTCGACTCTGAAGGCAGTACCAAGTCGAGCAAAAAACATGTGGAAAACCGCCGCGGCTGTTCTGCTTCGGAGGTTACTGGCTCCAGCTGTCATGGACTTATGGCCGCCCGGCCTGCGGTCAGCATAATCCCACTTCACTTCAGAAAGCTGCTTGCCACCGGCCCGACAGAAGCGCTTCTACAGATCTGGTGTCTGACGCAATCAGAACGCCATCCTGTCGGAATTTGAGAAAGGCAATCCGATTAGGGCTCTGTATATAATTCCCGGGCAATCAAAAACGCGTTTTAAATACCGGTTTGTAAACAGGGTGTTTATAAACCGGTTTTTAAACTGAGGCTGCTAAAATACATTTTTTTCGGCCTCCTCGTCCCAGACGGTATTTGCCTGTTTTGTCCCCTTCCCAACCCCACACGCACTCCCCTCTGACCATCCCGCGAGGCCGTGAATGGCATTATGGCATCAGCGCCCTGCACAGGTTTGTCCGACAACAGATCCCTGAAGAACGGCAACGTTATGTCAACCCCATTGTCTTACCTCAAGTGTTATCGACCCATTTGTGAGAAGCAGATTCATGCCACCGTTTCCAGTGATATGATGGCGAAGCACGGTGACAACTTTTTCCAACGGAGGGCCGCACAATTTGAATGAAACAGTGATGGTCTCGCCACTGGGAGTTCCGCGCCAGCTGAATGTGAAGACTTGAGAGATTGGCTGACCACACTTTTTGTGCAGCCGAAGTCTTTTGTCTTTTGCGGATCAGGGACGTAATTTGTGAAGTCGTGGGCATTGCCTTCAGGGATGACGTCGGGTAAGTTCTTGACCAAGCGGTAGAGGTATTTTAGTTCTTCGTCATAGTAGGTCGCCCCGGAGCCGGACATTTTGCCCAGCGACGCCAAAGATGGAGGCGAAAGGAAATTTTTCTGGCAAGTGATAGCCGACGGCCCGGCAGCCGAAGTAAATTAAAAACAGCCATTTCGCTCCGACCATTTAAAAACCGGTTTATAAACACCGGTTTATAAACCGGTTTGCAAACCGGACTTATATACAGAGCCCTAAATCCGATAGACACGAACTCTCAGGAACTTCCTTTCGCCCCTCATCATCGAATCCACTCAATGACCGCTCCCATTACGCTGTTTGACCTTGACAGCAAAGTCGGTGGTCCATTATCACCCTGGGTCTTGCCAATTCGGTGAGTCGCCCCGTAAATCCTGCGATCTGTCCAGACGCTCAAATTTTGCGAACCTAGGCTACTCCTTAATTACAAACAAATCCCTTACAAAACGACATGGGTGAACTTCCCCGACATAGCTAAGGTCCTTACCGCCGCCGGGGCTCCGCCCACACGCACTGGAACTGCCCCATACACCGTCCCCGCAATTGTCGACGGAGAGAAAGCGATTTCTGACTCGCGGAAAATTGCAGAGTATCTCGAGCGTTCCTACCCCGAACGACCGGTCCCTCTTCAGGGGGGTGCCCAAGAATCGGCTATTAACGCTTTTGTGACGGTACTCAGACCGCTCGTTGTTCCGCATGTCGTGAACCACCTCGACGAGCGCAGCGCCGCGTATTATATCGAAACCCGGCGCGTTATGTTAGGTATGTTGTTCTCGCGGTTCATTGCAGTACATCGATACTGATCATGAATGTGATCCAACCAGGAAAGGAGCTGCATGAGATCGATCCGCCTTCTCAGCACGAGGGGGCGGTGCGCGCTCTTGAAGCCGCTCTCACGAAGCTGTCTGACTTCACCGGCGAGCCAACCGCGGGGTGGATCTTCGGGAAGAATGGACCCGTCTATGAAGACTTTCAGCTTATTGGGTGGTTTAACTGGCTCAAGGTTGCTGGGTCGCCTGGTTTGTGGGACCACATCAAGGATTTGAATGACGGGAAGTGGAACGGATTGCTCAAAGCCGCAGAACCGTATACAACTCTTGATTAGAATTTCCTGCAGTTCAATGTTTCCGCAGACACCCCTACTCAGCAGCAATTCCAAAGGTTTATCCTATGTGCTACAATTTTTAGAACCTCCCAATCCGCAAAGATCACTAGAAGGGAAAGCAACCAAATGAACTAGCTTTGTCGTTGAAATTGATCAAAGAGCTGTCACTGGTGGGGACACTGAACATATCCCAGGTTCCCGCGCCCAGGAAGACTACATCGGTCCCTCCATTCCCGCAGTCGAGGTCCCTTGAAAATTTCATCCACAATCCGGTCGTCAGCGAACGCGCTTAAAGAAGAAGCAGAAACATACAAAAAGAATTCACAGCTCCAGGGGCTTGGAACAATGACGTTCGATATCTGGTCGTTCCATGGTGCGAGATCGCCATCGAAGTTGATACATGCATTAGAGGAGAGAGGCAGCCCAACACATCCGTCGGAATTAAGATCGATGCCGTCAATGCAAACTTCGATGAAATCCTAAAAAGAAACAAGGTGGGTGAACGAAGAAGCATTGCAATCGAGCCGCAACACTGACTGTTCTGGGGGTGAGCTGGTTGGGACTTGGGGCAGCGAATGCGATGCTGGAGAGAGCAAGAGCCGTGAGGAGATCTTTCGCGAATCTGAGTTTTCCTCCAATTATCTGCATGGTGAGATAACAGCTGGATGTGAATGGAAGTTAGGGCCACGCAGACTGCCACCGAGCTTTTATATAGTTGACGGCGCGACCACAAGTAGTATGTGTCTAATATGTTGGTCTTGCAAGCATGTCGGGTCTATGACATCCCGAGTGGACTCAGAAGAAGTGAATTGTATACTTTGGCGCTCAGATCAACCATGAACATTCTGGCATGAGAAATTTGAACCAAGTTAGGCTTGGCTTTTGCGAGGATATCGGAGAAAGCAGTTTGCACCAGGGCGGCAGTCATGGTGTGTTATTGTGCTTAAACATACCACTCTTCCAAAACACAAACAGTTATATCATACAATACAGACTAGACAGCAAAGCACTGGACGGAACTGGCTTCAATGTTTATCGTTGAAGTCGACATCGAACATATCATAAGTTCCAGACAAGAAGTTTACCCCATCTCCCGGCGTCTCATTCCCGCAACCGAAGTCCCTATTCAAAATGAAATTAGTTCCGCTCGTCGCCGCAAAACGAGCTCAAGCCTAAAACAGAGAACATACAAATAATACGCACAATCAAACCCGGCGGCACAATCGTGGTGGATACGGCGTCGTTCCAAGGGGTCAAACCACCAGTGAAGTCAACGCATTCGTCATTAGGGAGTGGAAGGTTGATGCATCCATCTGTCTCTAGGGCCGTCGATGCACATGTAGAGATTGGCCTTGATATGAGCATAAACAATGTGGGAACATAAGCAACAAGAAAAACGTACCACGGATCTAACAGTGAGTTGATTATTCATAGGGCCGGGATGTGGGGCAGCAGTGGTGAAATGAGACAGCGAGAGCCATCAGGAGCTGTGTCGCAAATCGGAGTCCGAGCTTGCTGCTGATGGGCGCATTGTGGGCAATTGGTTCAACTGCGGGGATCGGACTCGTCGAGTCGCCCAGTCCGCCAGATAGGATGATTTAAGGTCAGACTGCCTAATGGAGACCTCGAAAAGATAGAACAGAGATTGCACGGTGCCGAAATTAGAAAGATAAGCGCCGGTAGGCTAACTTCTTCGGCTGCTGCCAAAAAGGGAGGCAACAAAGAGGATTGTTTGGAACGAAAGTGAAGCCAAAGTGATCGGCATGTGGCTTTCACTTCAAGCTCGGCTAATGCCGGGATCAGCAGGCACGCCGGCACGGTCGGCACGACTGGTTCAAATTGAGCGGCAAACTCAGAGCTTCAGCTCCCTCAAAAGCAATCCAAGAAGAGCATTGTTAAAACGGTAGCCCATACTCGTGTGCTTCCAGGTCCAATTAAATACGAAGGCAAAGGCAATTGCCACACTTTATATCGTACTATCCGGACGCAACATAGTGCCGAACCTTCAAGGGCACGTCATATCCAGCTTCGCCCTCAACCTTTGGCTTCGGCAGCAGATTTCTATAGTATCCAATCGCAGTGGTCGGGCCTTTAGGCAACTCAAAAGTAAAATTGCGCAGGAGAACGGAAAGAACAGCCTTGAACTCCGCTACTGCAAATACCTACCGAGCACAAAATAAGTCAGAATTGGACGTTAAATCGATGAATAATCCAAGATATAGCTTACCTTCCCTAAGCAGATGCGTGCGCCATCCGAAAACGTGAGCAAATGCCGGTAGCCTTGGATCTCCTGTGCCCGAAGTTGGTTGAAACCGGGACTCTCATCGAGCCAGCGCGCCGGGTTGAAAACCTTCGCGTCGGAGCCCCAAAACGCCTCGGAGCGATTAATGCATTGGATCGGGAGCGTCACGACAGTGCCCTTGTTCACGAATACACAATCAATCAGCTCCCCCCGAGCGTTCTTAATTGGCTTGCTCAGTGGGAGGATGTCGTCTTCTGCGGCCTGTGGACGGTGTTTGAGTCATTTTCAGGGTGTGCATCGTGAGGTTGCCTACCATACGGTGTAGTTCTGGGAATGGTGGGTGTATACGCAAGACCTCGCAGGTAAACGCGTCAAGAAGGCTCCCGTGGTCGGTTAACTCCTCCCAAGTGGGGTCCCCGCCTGACCGAAGGAGTTCATCTCTCAGTTTCTTTTGCATGACGGGGTCTCGCGCAAGTTCTATGAGAGCCCACTGAAGTGATGTCTTTATTAGTGGTCCTCCTGGAGAATACGGAAATCTCACAGTAAGGCTGACTTAGTACCAGGGTCAGCTAGATCTAGCTACAATATCGTGTCGATATGACTTACTGGAGGTGGTCTCGTATGCTGCAAAAAGAAGGAGGTTTATCTGAGGCCAAAAGTTGAGATTAATTAGGCAAGTGGTTCGTTTACAGACCTGTGATGAAACCTCCTCGCGCGAAATCTTGTCAGCCCTGGTCGACTCAACTGATAGAAGCGCAGTGTTAATACTACATGGGTCGGACTGCTCGCCACATACCTAGCAGTCCCATCATAGATTTATTTGTGCCTACCTCGCCAGTAGTCGCAAGGAAGTTATCTCCAAGGCCCCACATAGACCTGGCAACTTCATCGAGGATTAAACGCCGTCTCGTGGGGATCAAGTCGAGGATAGGCACGATTGACGAGAACATTGCGGCAACAGTATCCACAAAAGAGGTGTTGGAGCCAATAGTGTCGAGTGCAGTGAGGATACTCGATTTCTTGCCGGCGAGCGTGCCAAAATCATGGGAGAAGCCCGCGAGCCCAATTGTATCGAAACTGTAAATAACATATCAGCCCCAAGGTCTGTGTCATACCGTCCTATACTGACGAAATATGGTTCATCCTTAGATTCGCTTCAGCAATGGCAAGGATAAGTAATGACTGGAACGAACCACTGTTGAACCTCAATGATTACTCCCTCTGAAGGTCCCGATTCAAGCAACGAGTCCCATGCGGCCTGGGTCTAATTTTTGGGAATGTCAATGAGCCATTGATTCTATCGGGACTTGCCAATGCCCACCTTGTATGCCGCATCAAAGAAAACGGGAATTAAATTCCTGACGGCCGCATTGGTGAAGGCCGGGTTCAGTGCCCTACGCTGCCTACTCAACGTCTTTAATAAAACGATATTCGACTTTGGAAGAAGCGCACCGCTTATGACTGTCACCTTCAGCCCAAAGTAATCCTTTCCCGAGGATCCTCACCAGAAGGCGCCTAGCTGGTGGCGTGCCAATATAGCCATATGTCTCCCTAGCTGCAAGATGGGCGATACTCTTGGGGTCAGTGATGACGGTCCGCCTGCTGCCTAGGATGGTTGGAATGGAGAACACTGAACCGAATTGAGCGGCCCAGGTTTCATAGAGGTCACCAGAATCCGGAGCATTCATGAGCTGCGGTATCACGCCCAAGAAAATGTTGCTGGTAGATGGTCCTTGGAGACGCGTCGAATGGCGCCTGCCAATGCGTCGCAGGAGCACATAGAAAATAACGCCCGAGGTGAGGAGGATGGCTGCATCTACTATCCCGAAATTGAAGCGGATAATTCTGAGTATTGTTTGGATATCGGCGGAACGTATGATGCTGGAGAGTGCTTGGAAACGCGTCGAAGCCATGATTGTGATTGAGTCGGACGAGAGAGGACCATGGCTTCATATATCGGCTATCTCCGTACCGATACATAATCAAGTTGACGTGGTCATGTCTGTCCCCACGGGCGTGAGGGGACACTGGATTAGGCCCACCATCAACCTGTCACCGCCACCGCCACCGCCTTCTTTTTACATACCCTCCCTCGGCCATCTACGGCATCCCTTCCATTTGGAACTTGCTGCGCCACGACCCGACCAGCTCCGACACACGTGTGATCAGACCGGATCCTCGGGAGAGGTGCCGCCATCACCCGGCCGAAGTGCCGCTATCACTAATCAAAGTGTGACCCTCGCCTCGCAGGCTCAGCCGCGCGGCGTCCTGGGCATGCTGCCCGCCATGGCTCGGCGACGAGGTGTCTCCACCGGTTAAAGACTCTCCCAAATTGTCGCTCACCTCAATGTGAGTCAAAAACATGTTTGTTTTCTTTTTCTTTTACTAAGGGCGACACCTGCAGAACATACCAACTGACCTTCCTCCTCCTCTCCTTACCCGTGACCCGTGCATTGAACACCCGGGCGGGTACAGATTCAGCTCTTGGATGCGATTTACCTGCGGGTTTTTACCCGGGTCGACCCGTGCCAGACCCTACCCGGGCCGGGAGTCCCGCCACAGAAGCGACGCCGCTCACCAACCTTTGACGATCTCCAGGTCACAGGCAAACCGCAAACGGGCAAGCACGGCCGTCGTGCAGCCAAACGCGCACGCAATTCATCGATGATGGCTATGCTCCGAGCGAAGACTACTGTCCACGTCCATCCGGCCGAACCGGACACCGCCCCTGCGTTCCACGCTGCCAGCCTTCCCACCGCACGGTTAGGAACTCATCGTGCTCGGATTTCAACTTATTCGTTGGAACGGTATGTAAACACCTTCCATTTCTTTCCGCCCCCGGTGTCCTAATTCTTGGCTAGCGACGCCCGCCCTCTTGTCGACAACACAGTCTAAGGCCGCATATTCGCGGTCCTAGCTGGACAGCCCACCAAGGACCGGATGAAGGTGGTCACTGATTGTTCCGCTGTCCTTTCTGCATTATTTGGATGTCGATGACGAGTACAAGGGGTACAAGGTCTGTCTTCCCTATAATTGTCCTAATGCTGGCTGTTCGTCGGTAATGCTGGGATGTAGGTCAAAAAAGGCACCACTGTTATTACTTCTCTCTGGAACATGGTAAGGACCTCCTCCCAGGAAAATCCTGCTCACTACCCTCAATTGCGTTAGCACCACGACGAAGAGGAATTTCCGAACTCGTACAAGTTTGAACCCGACCGGTTCATGACCGAGAAGCCCGGGCAGACCGATGGCACGGACAGCGTCACCCTCGGGGAGGGGATGTATAGGTTTGGGTTCGGGCGGTACGTTTCCGAGCATCGTCTTGCTCGTTGGTTTCATCGAACTGATCGAATTTGTATATAGCCGGGAATGCCCAGGCCAGCAAATGGGCACCAAGAGCGCCTGGATCGCGATCGTCCGGCTCCTCTGGGCGTTCGACATCGAGGCCGTCCTCAATGTGTCGGGGAAACCGACGACGATCGACACGGAGAGCTGCACCGAAGGGCTCATCTGGTGCGTCCCGTCGCACCTCATTTTCTTTCCTTTTCAGCTCGCTAACCTGGGCCCAACGTTGCAGCCACCCTTATGCCCACCCCGGCAACTTTGTTGCGGGCAGCGCTGGTCACATCGAGACGATCATATCGAGCTGAGAAGTGTCCCTTCGCGCGCAGCCCATTAGATAATAGATATTCGATATTTCACCCACATTATAATAATAGCAACTTTCCGCGGTCTTGGACTCGGCTCACACAGCCCCCCGAGCTCTTTGTGAGCAGACGTGCCATCACTTCGATTTCAGGGAGCTCACGCGCTTGAGGCACCCATTTCAGATGTGAGTCAAGTGCTTTTGTTTCGGTATTCCTTTGCTAAGGATCATAAAAAGCACCCACAGAACATAGCAACTGTATTTTGACCCATGTCAAATGTGAGTCGAGCACTTTTTCTCTGGCATTCCTTCGCTAAGGGCATCCGCAGGACATACCAACTGTATTTTTATCTTACGCACATGTGGCTCCAATCTCAATATGAGTCGAATGCTTTTATTTTGTTGCTCCTTTGCTACTATTAGAAGAATCCTAAATGCCGCAAGATATTTCAACTATATTGGGCCGGCGCACATATGGTGCCCCCAGCGAGGCCAAAGGTGCTCAAGATCCAGAAAACAGTCGGTTCATGGGCCAATCTCCTCAAAAAACTTCAACGTAATTCTAGGATGTCCTCTCGAAGAAATACAGATGTTTTGGGCCACCCGCTGCGGAATGCGTGCACATTGGACACGTTGGAGCTGACTCCTTGCCGGATATATACCTAGCGCAAAATCACTCGTATCTTGGTCAGTCTTGGACCCAATCACATCAAATAAAATACCCAGCCTACCTCTAGGACGCGCGCATGCCAAAGACAGCGGCACCGACTCCCCGCCGGATCAGTCCCTACCCAAAACCGTTTAGATCAAGGTCAGTTTGGGTTCGATTTTCTCCAAATAAAATGCGACGCGGATGAGGGGGTAACTGACACGTCGACGATGCATTTTGTTTGTTTTATCGCGCATGTCTTCACTGTCACATTGTACTACAAGCTCACCATCCAAATTGCTACTCGCTTTCTACTCTATCCCGAGTGCTAAATAATCTCTCGCAACCAAATAGATATGTACCATACTAATTGCTACTCGTATTCCACTTATTGGTGTCTTTAGGCGCTTGCCTGTTCGGAGGTTTCCGATAGAACTCATTTTCCGCCGCGTTATCGGGAGGAAATGATTGGGAATGACTAGTACTGCCTGCGGTTAGTTGCGTCGATCATTTAGCTTTCCCACGGTTGGGCGCGATTCACCAACCACTGCCACCATTTACTGTTTTCCGGCCAGTCCGATGCCGGCACCGCAAAGCTCCCATCCACGTCTATTTCAAGGTTTCAAAGTTCTGTCTGACACAAACTTCGCCTTTTCTGCTCCTTCGCGTCGTGTTCACGAAGTGTGCAACGGCTCGTTTTCTATCCTTCCTGTGCTTCCCCGCGGCCAAATTGTACACCCTATCGGGCTATCGTCTTCACAGCGAGCTTATCAGTAGCTTCCTTCCTCCCCGGGACAGGCATGGAATTCAAATCCACCTCTTATCTCGAAGCTTCCAGATAAGGCAGGCCGCTTAAGCCCAGCTTGAGCCGGGTCTCTCTGAGTTATCTCGTCTTGCGATTCACCATGTCTGAGACTCCTGCAGCCGACAAAAATGTTGGTTCTCTGCCAGAATTGACCGCATCCAAGTCTCGGAGCACAAGCTCAATTGACAAGACCCTGGAGACAGAGAAAGTTGCCGTTACTGAAGTCGACTCGGAAGAGGATGTGAACATCGGTGTCATTGAGAACACCGAAGATGTGGCCATTCAGGTAGAGCAGCTTCCTCGGTTTTAATTTAGATTCATTGACAGTTCTAGATTATCTCGACGTACGATGACCCAACGTTGCCCTAGTCTCTCGGAGACAGACGCTTCAAACAAAACTGATCTCGTACCTCGATTGTTTGAACCCTCCATCACGTTCCGTTCGATCTTCCTTGGTGTTGGTTTGAGTGCCTTTTCGTCGGTGAGTGAATTGCCATCCTCATCGACGTACTCTGAAGATATTTTCAACAGGTCCTAGGTCGGTTTTCCCCTTCAAGATATGTGGTTGGGTACTGATTACGTCGAAACCAGCGACAGTCTACACATTCAAGGTTCGAGAAACGGGCCTTCATTGACTCCTACTAAACTATGATTAGCCTCAAAATGCCTCCGTCTCGCAACTGTTCTCCCTGATTATTGAATACGTTTTGGGGACTGCAATGCATAGTGAGAGGGTCACCTCATTTTTTTTGAACGCTGTCTGATTATGGCAAATACTCAGGTGTCATCCCCTCCCATGGCGTTTGGCGTTATCTCAACCCTGGTCCCTTTAATCTCAAGTAATCTCGTGTTGCTTCACTCCAATTTCACTGGCTAATTGTATGGTTCCAGAGAACACACGGTTATCACCATTATGTCGGGAACCGCCTCGAATGTTGCGACCGGCATGGAGATCATTGCTGCTCTAGATCTTTTCTACAACCTCAGGCTCAATGCTGCGGTTGCAATCTTTTTCGTCTCAATCGGAGTTGGTATCGGCTGTAGTTATGCTGGACCTCACGGAAAGGTTCTCATGCCTGCCTGGAGTATTATTTTCTTCACCTGTGCGGTACATACTACCTTCCAAGGTATGAAGTCACTGCTTAAATTAGTTTCTAGTCTTCAGCGCTATAATCTCTGTATTTCTTGGTTTGAATAAGGTTCTCGTTCCTAACGGCTGCCTTCGACTCATGCATCGTTCACCTATCAGTCACCGCTACGACTGGGTACCACAGTTAGCAACCAATAACAGCCCATCTACTGACCCACATTTAAATCAGATTCAATATCAGCATCAAATACGCGATTCAGATCATGGCTGTGTTCATCCACCCTGGTAATTTAAGCGTCTACCGTCTATGCACTGAGCTGACTTCGTCTGTCCAGGGCAACCCATGTAATTATTGCCTGCTTTTCAATTGCAGTCTGAATTTTAATACCAAACAGTCCTGTAATGTATGCCAACCTTTACGGTAAGCCTATTTTTATCACGCGGCAAGCCTCTTGCTCACTAGACTTTAGGTAACAGCACAAGTTTCCAGGTATGTGCGATCAATCATTGATGATCAACTTGAACTTGAACTTCCTAATTTGTCCGGTAGATGCTGTACCTGCTCCAAGGCGTGTTTTCAACCTCAGTCTTACAATTGTATCATTTTAACCATCATCCAACTCACAGATTTAAAGCTTGGTCAGTACACTAAGCTTCCACCGCGCATTACGTTCGGAACACAGATAGCCGGATCGATTGTGGGAGCGATTTTCAATTACACCAGTGAATAATGGGTTTATTTCCCCACTTTCAGACACTGACCTCTGCATAGTGATGAAAACCATCGTCTCAAATAATCGGACGATATTGGTTGATCCAATTGGTAGCAGGCTGTGGTCGGGCTGGATCGTACAACAATATAACAGTGGCATAATTACTTTTTTCGACCGACTATCACTCATTCAACTTTTTAGGCATAAGTTTTTGTGAGGATACCTTCGCTCGCTGTTTTATTAGACCCAACTTTAGGCCTCGATCGCCATGGGTGCTCTCGGGAAAGAGCTTTTCGCGTTCGGAAAACCCTATTGGCTCATTCCGTTCGCCATGTATGTTGTTGCTGGTTGTTGCGTCTCCACATCTCCACTGCTCATTATTATACTCTAGGTTTTTGGGCCTTTTCATGCCGCTGCCCTTCTGAGTTGTGTGGAAATTTTCCGATCCGAAATCCAAGCTCGCAAAGTACGTTACACCTCCGCTCCTTATACTCGGCTTAAGTCGGTTTAATAGGTTCATGAAATACTTGAATCTCCCCATTATACTGCTTTATATAGGCTGGCTACCCTATAGTGTTAACGTGAAATCGGTCTCACTCTCACCGACTCGATCGTTCTGACATAACTCTCCGGTAGGGCCAATGGACTAGTTGTATAATCGGTGTGTATTCCCAATGGTGGCTCAGAACCAGACACCCCAAGTATGCTGTTCACTTTGTAAAAAAAATAAAACAGCAATATAGTTTGAGGTTTGAGCAACACAAATACGGAAAAGTTCAATCACGCGAGTTTCATCGTCACATCGCGAAATTCATCGCAACATCGCGAAATTCATAGCAACATCGCGATTTTGAATACACATCACAAAATTTTGGTAGACACACACACACATCGCGAATGTTAGAGCCTTCGAACCCTATCACGAATCTGACCGCGAAACACATTGCGATGCATATCGCGATATTGAGATGATACCCATCGCAATTTACTGAAGTATATCGCGAGTTTGGTGAAAAGCCCCGGACATCGTCAAGAGCGATGGCGGGACGTGGCCGTCCCTTGTTCGGAACGATGGACGGCGTCTTGGCGGTCACGGCGGCATCGCGTCGGGCGTTGTTGAAGATGAGAAAGCTCACGCCTTGACGCGGTACGTCATTATTCACGTGACCACCGTGTCGAGCGTCGCGCGCCGGTGATGTCGGCAGAGACCCGTCAATATGAACGCACCTCCCGCGGTCTCTCCACCTTGTCCGCCCCAAAGCGGTCACCAACGCCGCCATGCTCTCCGACCCGCCCCCTAGATGCCAGGCCTCAGCTACGTGGCTTCGTCCGCCAAATCTTCTTGTTCCTGAATGTGTGCATACCAACTACTGGCGCCGCGCGCAGGGGTACAGGATGCCTAGGACGCGTAACTCCGATAAAAGCAGTGTTAGTGCACCAGAGGAGAGTGTGCGCCAAGGTCGGCTATCTCGTCCACTAACACGGCTTGCACCCAACCACGTGCCTCCAGACGCACCGAACGCGTGCCTGGACGTGACGATGGTATGCGCCAGGGTCGGCTTTGCCCCCATCTCGTCTAACCGCTTGCTCGGGGGACTCGCGTGGTCAGATGTAGCGGGGTGGACCGGCACATCGGGTGATCCCAATAAAACAGATACAGTCCAGTAAGCTCGTCCAAATCTCGGAAAATAGAGGACTTACCACAGCACTAGCCTGTCACCCAATGGATGGCCATTTATTTGGGTCCATCTGCTCCCCGAACGCACGCGCTGCCGGCGCCAACATCAACACCCTCCAAACTTGGGATTCCACACAAAAACATGTCTAAAAAGGTTAGTTGTTCCCCCAATCCTTTCAAATAAAATATCAGGCTTACCCCACGTTATTCAACAGAGGCTCCCGTGGTGTTCGGGGTTGTTAGTCCCCGAGAGAGCGCGCACGCTGCGCCGCCATCACCGACACCTGCCAAATCGGGCTCCCGCACAAAAGCATACCCCAACGGTTAGTCTTTCCACGAATTCCTCCAAATAAAACCCTGGGCTTATCCTTTGGGTGTTCGGCAGGGCCTGTCGTTACTTTCAAGGCCTTCCGCTCTCAAGACCGTGCGCGCGCTGCGACACCATCACTGACACGTACAAATCACCTTTACACAGAAAGACTTGCCTCGGTATCGAGCTGCAGGTGTTCCCCGTGCGCGATTTTGTGTTCCGTGCGACGTATGCAGCTACTCCGATGGTATTTCCAGTACCGCTGCGTTCAAGCGACTTGCGATCGAAATCATAGTGCGGCACAAGACTGAATCGGACATTTATCCAGCGGGATCCCCGTTGCGCCCAAATATACAGGCAAACCCTCCACTTGACCTCCTCGGCCTCAATTACTATCACTCTCACTTCTCGAACTAGCCGCTATACACGAAAACATGTTTTATTTCGTGTAAAAAAGGGGTATCTAAAGCTCTAATAAAGTCCAAGATGGTATGTACGGCGCCGGGAAGATCAAAATGTCAGAGTCCAAGAGGATTGCTCTGTGAGTCCAAGAAATAGCAGTCGAAGACAGGAAGATCGTCTAGTCCAAGAAGGGCAGGAAAGATATATGCGTGCGTAGTTGACTCCGGATGATTTGTCGAGAATTGGCCTTCAGGTCTTCGCCATTCTGGTCAAGGGGAAGGAGCATATGGATGTCGAGATCAAACACACTGTGAGCATCGCACCGGCGATGATTGAGGATCCATGGTGGGAGTGCCAGAACCACAAGTCTTGCGCAAAGGTGTGGAAGTGTTCCTGGCGCGATCATGTCGGTCGCAGATTGCTCCATCCCACGTTTCCCATTCGGCCGCAGGAGGAACGTCGGGCTGCCGGCAAGACGCCAACAGTCGCACTCTGGGCTCAACCCGAGGTGCTTGCAGGACATGTGTAGCTTGATTCGGGAGGACAGTTTCTTTTTTGAGGAAAGGGTCGTTGAGGCGACGGGGTGCGAGAATTTGAAGTCGCACAACATGCTCAGACCTTAGGGAGCGAATTAGAAACAGATATTCACTAGAATCCGCAGATAGAAAGTTTCGTAGTGTTTTCAATGTTACCAATGTTCTTGCCTTGAGCGCCGTCCGTTTAGAAGCACAGCAAAGGAGAAGATTTTCGGTCATATTTGGTGTGACCGTTGGTCTCGTTTCGTTGAAGGTAGTGCATATAACATAGACTAAGGCGATGTGGAGACATTCAGAAACTCGAGATCGGTAACTGGTGTGCCATACACCAGAAGTGTCTTTCGGTTTTGAATCGCATTTTTTGGCAGTGTCATGGTGGTCGGCAAGAAAACTGTGTATTCACGTCGTTCTGGGCTACAATGTATTCGATTCCGCGATCCCGCAATCCCGAAGTGGCAGTAAGCCCTGTGTGAGTGTACAACGTTCGCGGTGATGTACCTGAAGCAGTCGGGTTGAGTAGTTGTGCTGGCTCAGAAGATGTGAATTGAAAGGACTTCCTGGTGAGGAGAAAAGAGCGGGCGAATGCATAGCCGTCCCGCACTGTGTCAGTGTCCGTCGATTCTACTTTGTGTAGCGGTGAACTTGAGACTACATGCTGGCCACTGGCTCGCCTGCACACCCATGGTGTTCGCCGCTGGTCCTTCTTGACGATACCGTAGTTGCCTGAGGAGTCGATCGCGACGATTTCGAGGCCGGTGTCGGCAGGGAGAGCCAGGCGGTCGCAGTCCGAGGGACGCTTGCCGATGGTGGCCACGCCATAGAGCTGCTTGCTCTCGGGGTTCTTGGACACGAGAGGGTAGGACTGGATCTTGAGGAGTAAGAGACGAGGCAGCCGTCAGTGTCAATAATGGGTGACGGCGCGTACCATGGCTGCCTGATTGTTGACCTGAGTAATTTTTTGGTTAGAAAAGAAACTGGGATCTGAACACCACCTACCGCCATTGGAATAGCCATAGAGTCTTCAGTGACGGTGACTGCTGATGAAAGGGGTCTTGAGGACGACGTTGCGCGCGATACGGCTCCCTGCGAGGACCTGGGATACAGGAAAGTCGATTTTGCTGAGGAGTTACGAAAGACAGAACACCCGGGGTGCGCAAGTCAACCCCCGGCCGCGAGGGAGGCCGGAGATCGATGCGGCCACTCCTGTGCACTTACCCAGCTGGCATATTTCAATTTTCAAATCGGGTGGACTCGGATGACGGTAGGACACAGGCGCAAATACCGGTCCGGCGGTCCGAGCTTTCAACCCTACCTTCAACAACACCCGACGCAACGCCGCCGTGGCCGCCAGATCGCCGCCCATTGTGCCGGATGATGGGCGGACAGGGCTCGGCACAGTCCTTGACAACGTCTGGTCATCTCATAAAACTCGCGATATGATTCATATATCGTGATGTTGTCGTGATGCATATCATTTCAATTGCCGTGTTGCGTTGCGATGTGTTGCGATGTGTGTCGCGGCGAATTCGCGATATGTAGGTAGGTAAGTAATTTTATTGCTCTCAAATTCGCGATGTGTTGCGCACTGAATTTCGCGATATTACGATGAAACTCGCGTGATTCAACTTTTCTTGAGATGTGTTGCTCAAACCTCAATTTATATTGCTGTTTTATTTTTTTTACAAAGTGAACAGCATACCCCAAGTGGTTCGCGAAGGGCAGTTCATTTCCTCCTAGAAAGACCACACTCATACGTATAACGCAGTACAATTACATTCTCTCTGCCGCGTTGGATGGGGGAATGTTCGTGCGACCTATTTCGGGATCCAGACCATTGATGTCTCCTTTGCAGCCAAGTCATCTTGTTTATCCTCAGCTTCGCTGTATTCGGCGCCAGTGGTAAACCTATAACGTTCCCATCCTGGTAAGTAGCGGCGTCGAATCGTCTTCTCGTTGCTGATTTTTCCGTCCCCTCTTTGGGTGGGGTTAGTACTCTTGATTTTACTTCGCAAATATTATGTGCCTGCTCACCAGGCAATTACTAGTGAGTCAGAGTTTCTTTCCAGCAGGTTAAAAACAAACTCGGACAATTTTCTTTTCGGCGTCGTTCTTCAAATACCACAACAGCAAAATTGTTGGCTTGGTCGGTCAAGATCGAGAAGATACCGATCCTTCTTCTTCGAAAAGGACTCCCCCGAAGCGTAATGCAGGATGTGCGTTCAAGAGAACGTTCATAAAAACACCGAGGACATAAGGTCCGGTGTTTATCATTATTTCATTTTTTTTTTTGTATGGCTGTAGTCTCCCAAGTGATCGACGACCGGCGGGCCCCCCAGGATACGTAAGAGCTTTTTTTGCGATGAGCTGAAGACGAGATTATGGGACTATGTGCACAGAACGCAGGCCGCCACCTCGCTTGCAAAAATGTTGACAAGTAGATAAGAAGGCAAGTGCCAGGGGGACTATCATAGCTGTAGCCCAGGATGCGCAGATCTGTGCGCTTGGGTCTGGCGAAATTTGAACCACTTGCCGTTTCGGGAAGATGTGTTGAATTTGGCCATCACCCAGCCATCACCTCGCGGATGTTTGCCGAGTGAAGTCCCACTATCCGCCATGAAGCATGGGTACATATATAGGATGTTCAAGTGTTGTTTGCGGCAACTTACAATGACAGGGAAGCTGCGGTTCACAAAAAAAAGGGGAATGATCATTCAGTTGCACATGCCCTGTACCAGCAGAAAAGCTCTGAAAATCCGGACGAAGTAGCACCCGAAAATTCTTCACGCGTCAGATGCGGGAGCCGACGTGATATATGGTGCACAGACGCTCTCGTTGTGAACCTTGGACGGCTCTTTGGTCATAAACCCGAGGCAAAGACCTTCAAGATAAGACCTATTGCAGAGCCAACGTTAGCATGGGATCTCAGAGAGCGCGTTTTTCAACTTGTACCATTCGCGCGCCATATCTCCAGCCCGCTCGGATTCCTCGATCTTGAAGTTCCAGAACTTTTTGATAAATGAGCATTTAATCAGGAATGCAACGGACACTGTCAACTCACGATCCAGCCAGCACACTGGCTGTAAGCCAACTTCCGAGCATCAGCCCAGTCCCTCAAGAAGTCATCCGTGGTCTCAAATTGAACAGGCAATCCCCATTCTAGAAATGTAAAAGAAGGGGTTTCAAGTACCCGAAGGACGGCTTACCTCCGAACCAAAGAGGACTGTTTCCGGGTATCCAATACTTTGTCGTTTTGAACACGAGGGAGATCTTATTTCTATTGCCTGAGCGATCACGGCACAAGACAGGGCGGTCGACCTACTGCATATGCTGATGATGGATTAAGTAACTCGAAAATATACAACCAGGAAAAACTCACACATAGTACAGATGATTGTCGTAGCCTTGCGGGCCCATTTAGGTGTCGGCAGGATTAGCAGGATTGCTGTGCTGCCAGTTGAGGTCCATGAAACTACGCCAGAGGTTAAATCTGCCATCATCACAAAGCTATGGCATACTTCGTGACGAGCGGGGTCTTCCTATGAGAAAAAACCGAAGATTCCGAGCTTCAGAAGGATCGGAACGGTATCTTGCAATACAGAATGGGCTTCAGCGTTGAAAATGGCCGACATCTGGATGTTGGGTAGCATTGCCGTGAAATTGTTGTTGGCAAGTCGAATTGATGGAGCGGCCTGCCGCGCCTACGGCGGCGAACACAGCACAACTACAGATCTGCCCAATCATTGAATCAGCGGATTTTCCGCCGACGGTATCGGACGTCAGTTCTAGACCTCGTCTCATCAACCGCATCAAAAGGCCAGCGTAACGAGTGACTACATGGGGCCACCCTGCCGTCTGATGCGCTATCTAATACGTTGATGGCCGTGCTCGGCCAGCTGCGCCGACAGCCTGGGTCCGCCGTCCACGGCATGACGTACAAACGTCATAGTGCCGATTTGTACGTGAATATTATGTCTCACGCACTAATTCGAAGTCAGCCGCGGTCTGGGCCCGCCTGTCAAATCAATGTTGGCGGGCCTAATCTACTATCGACTCCCACAGGCGTGTGCGAGATAGAGATGACATGACACAGACCCAATTGCGACATCCGAGCCTTAAGAGCCCAGATCGGCCCGCCTGAAACGCTGCAACACAATATTTCGAACGATTTAGAGTTGAAAGGTAAATTGCCAGGGGTGGATTGAGGGCCGAGCATCGGATTTCGCTGAACTGGAACGGTTACGAAGTGGTTCATCAAGATGGGAAAGGCAAGAGAGGATCGTTTCACGATTCGTCTGGAACGACCAAAGTGATCGGCATTCACTGTTCAGCCCGAAGCTCGCAGCCGACCTCATCGCCTGGCGCATCAAATTGAATTTGCAGCTATAACCGCAATCCTCACTTACATTGCCTACTCGGTACAAACATTCTAGGTCCAGAACGACAAACTATCCCGATTTGGGCGCATCCTGCAGTGCGCAGAAAGGTGCCTGAGGCGGCAGCAGCCGCCCCGGACGGGAATCAACTGTCCATGTACGTAACACCATGGCACACTGTAAGATGTACCACCATGCGAAAGAGAAGGCTGACGACGAAGAGCACCGACTCCGTCGCAGTGAACTCAGCGGTGCCTATAACACACAGCGTGGACGCCGACTTAAGACTCCAGAAGGATGGCCATGATGCCGCCCACACAGACAGAATCAGGGGTCGAGTAATGTACTCACGATTGCGGAGAACCAGCTGGATGCTATGCGCCCAGACCCGGTATGAACGATAGCGCCGGGATTAATGCGCCTCTGCGTCTTTTCGCAAGACAATACAATGAATATCCGGTATCTGATATGTCGAGCGGGTCGTCTCGGACAGCGAGCACGCCTGTCTCAAATACTCCACTCTCCTAAGAAATAAGCCCCTATGTGGCCAAGATCAGGAGCTGTCGGACTTACCATGACGTGGGAAACATTTTGCTCTTTAACTCACCTACAGTCACGGTGCGACGTCCTGGAGGATCGAGAGACTCAGATAAATTGCTGACAAATGATCTCTCACGCATGTGGGTCCCCGTCCCGACTTGCGTCCTCCCCGTGGGTTCACCCCACGGCGGGGCCTGGAATATCTCAACCACCTCATAGCCAGCGGTGGTGCCATGCCCCGTAAACCGACGAACTCCACCTACCCCTGATCACCCGGATGTAGAGGAGTCACTATGGCGCTCCCCTCTCTACACTGCTACAAGGAACGGATGTTTCTCCACCCCTCTGCGCTTGGCCTCTCCGCGATTAGGGAGCAACTGAGACTCCTAGACCCTCTACCGTCTTGCTCTCTGTGAACGCCCGGTCCATAGAGAGTAGATCGAGTCTCCATTGCAGGAATAGCCTTACCGCGATCATGGGTCTGTGATCCTTGCGACAGGAGGCCCGAAATTTAGTTTAAGAACCGCTAGGTGCGAAGAGGATCTGCACCAACTCAGCAATATGGCCAACACCACCACGAACGCCTCTGATATCCCGGCTCTTCCCATCCTCCGCGCCCGGCAGGCCAATACGAGCCCAACGGACGCTGTTTATACAGAACCGACGGTCCTCGAGGTTGCCCTGCCCCCAATTCGTATTCCTGCACGCAGGACCAACGGCGAGGATGCGCCAGCTCCCTTGCCTACTCTTCGCACTGCACGAGCTGCCACCCCGGATGCCTTCGAGCCCGAGGACGAGGACTCGTTTGTGATTAGGCGTAAGAATTCCTTACTGCATATCAATCCCCACTAAACGATCCAATTGCCAGAAGACGACCTTGAGACCCTTGACGGTGCTCCGTTTGAGGAATCGGAGCAGATCCAGAACCCAGTCATCCCCCCGAGCGGGCAAGTCAATGCCACGAATACCCCACTCTTGACCGCATCTACGGATCGCTCCATGGCTGGCCAAACGATGTGCTCGTTCGATTCACGCCCCGGAACTGCGTCCAGGGCCAAGGCACCGGCCGAGATTTCCGCTGCCGCCCTTGCTCGCACTGGCTCCTCTTCCACCATCGTCACCTTCGATGACGTCGCCCCGTCCGAGCTTGAAATCTACTCCCAGGCTGGACTCATCCCTACTACGAAAGGTGAAAAAGTTGCTGCCCATCGCAGCCGCACCGACGAGAATGAGCTCCGCCTCGGCACCCACATCGTCGCGATCCAGCGCAAATCGAACAACTCAAGAAGAAGAGTGACTCGCAATTCGCCGAGGTCCTCCTACGCGTCGAGGACATTCTCAAGAACGCTCCGGTCCCTTCGACAGCGACAGCGAACCCCGCGATCTCGGCGGACGTCGACCGGCTGCAGGCAATGATGATGGAGGGCCGCACTGCTATCACGAACCTTACACAGGCTGTCAATGAGCTTGTAGACTTACCTCGCGACATGACTCGTCTCTCACGCACCGTCCAAAACCTCGCCCGTACCGAGCAGCCATCCTCTGCTCCGGAGGCGGTCGTTTTTAATAAACGTACGTTCAAAACGAACGTATGCAAATTTGCTCTAACATATTCAAAGCGGTGGAATCCGGGTCGAAGAGGGCCAGCGCGTTCGCGGGATTCAACGATCCCACGGAATCCGGGGCCAAGAGGTCCGGAGCGTTCGCGGGATTCAATGACCCCACGGAAATCAAGCGCCAGAAAACTTTCGCGGCGGAGTCCACTCATGTCGATGTCTACCTCTGGAACGTCGACATCGAAGCGGCCACCCCGATGTCGATTGCGCACAGGGCTATGAGCGAACTGAAGATGGACGAGTTCAGCAGCAACATCATCAGTGTCGCCCGCCCCCGCAACACCCCGAAGACGCTCATCAGCATTCGCTTCCGCTGCGTCGCTATTGCCGACGAGTTCATTGACAGGCTCCGTTCCAATCCGCCGGCCGGTATGACGAAGTTGCATGCCGCCAGACGTGATGCTTATGAGAAGAAGGGAAAGGCCAGCGAGAAGGGAAATCTCCCATAGTACACTTAAATTACCAAGTCATCATTCTCTATCGTACACTGATACACATTATCTGTCACAAAGTCTACGTATTGTTGCCTGGAATATACATGGACGGTTGGCCGTCAAGATTACTCAGCCCCACATTGTCCGCCTCATATGCGACAACGACGTGATCATATTCCAAGAAACATTTCTCCGTATTGGCGAGGAGCGCACGCTCCAGCTACCACCGGGCTTCGAGATTATTGCGATGAGCCGCCCGGATCTTCCCGGTCTTCGATGTGCAGGCGGCGGGGTTGCAGCTGTTATTCGCTTGGGGACCCCCTATGCGCTTCTGTCTCACCTTTGTGCGCCCGACCTCATTGTCCTTGACCTTCAGCATCTCTCACTTATTGGAGCCTACATCCTTCCGGACCGTTCTAACTGGTCGGAGTGGACAGATGTAGACCCGAAAATTAAGGTTGCCGAGGCCGTCACAGTCCTCTCAGCTCTCCCCGACAAACCATTGATGTTCAAGGGCGATACCAACAGCCGCACTGGGGATCGGATCCCAACCGGAGCCCTACTGGCGCGCTCCTCGGCTGATCCTGTGGTGAATTCTCGAGGACGCTGGATGCTGCGGCTCTGCTCGGACACGGCGATGACAATCTTGAACGGAACTACCAAAGAGTCGTTGGGGCGGGGGGCCTTCACCTCGTTCCAACCGCTTGGTTCTTCAGTCATTGACTACTGCTTTGTTTCTGCTGGGCTGCTCCCAAGGATATCCGACGGCGATTTGCGTGTCATAAAATCACCGGTATGGTCTGACCATGCCCAAATTCACGTAGCGGTAATTAAACCAGTTGACCGCTTGGAGATCCCTCGTGCTGAACGCGTGCCTCGACCCTCTCCCATCGTGTTTGACGAACCTACTCCCCTGGATCTCCTGCTCCAGGCGACCCTCGAGGCTGCTGTTAGCTCAAAAGAAGCGACCGCCCTACTTTACGGACCGGTATACGAGCAGTCCAACCCATTTACGGCATACATCGGCACCTCCGCGAAGAAGGGACGCGCCGCATTTGCAGTGTGGCGGGGAGTTGGCAACAAAGGAAACTGTTCCTATGCTGTGGACGGCAACGCTTCCGAAGGGAAGGCGTGCATACTGGCCATTTTATGTGCAGTTCGAGACTGTCCGGTCGGGAAAAGCCTGATTGTGTACACTTCCTCACAGTACGCCATCCGCTCGTTCTGTTTCTGGGCAGGCGATAATGAAACTCGGGGGTGGTCTTGTGCCAATGGCGATGTCCTTCGTGACACAGTGGGGTGGATCTCCCGGCGACGTGCATCGGTTAACTTCAGATGGGTCGCGGCTACAAGTGCGAACCCGGTCTTGAGAGGTTCCAAGCAACACGCTAAGGACACACTCCGTGATTTAGCGCCGATCTTCGAGTATTCACCGGCACCGGCTTGTTTGCCAGGCAACCACACATGCCTGCCTCTCGATGACGTGAAGGTGTCGACCCAACTTGCTGAGGTCCCGGAGCCCAAGACAATCGTTGAGATACCGGAGATCGATCTCGAGGATGTTATAGATCCCGATGTTCCTCACCGAGGACGAAAGAGGTACTGTTCAACGGTGAAATGGGAATTTTGCCCTTAGTTAATACTCTCTGCAGGGAGCGGGAGATCATGCGCGAGAATCTGCTAAAGTTATTAGTGTGCAACGGGAAGTCCAGCAAGCCTTTCTGGGACCTCGTCCGTGGTTGGACCGACAACAAGCCGACCAAACCTCGTGTTACCCTGGACCAACTTCATGACTCGTTCAAATCCAGACTAAACCCTCCCGGCGAACTACCGGAACAATTTGACGCCAACCTACACGACATTGTACAGTCCCTCAACGCCACTATCCCGAGAGTCACAACCGATCGCACACCCGAGGGGTTCTTCAAGCGTCGCATCGCAATAGTGGATATCCAGGAGATCAAACGGAAGCTGCAGAAGAAGTCATTTTGCAGCGCCGTCGGTATAGACGAGGTCTCGTATGCGAAAATCATGACAATTCCCAACGAGGCTCTGGTCACCCTGTACCACGCCTGTCTGGATGACGTTGGCACCCCACAGAAATGGCTTGTGACGTTGTTGATTGGCATCCTGAAGGAAGGCCGCGCTGTCGACAATCCCGAGAGCTATCGCCTGGTAGGACTGGAGTGCTGCCTTCTGAAGGTTCTGACTCTCCTGCTTGACGGCCGTCTACGCGAGTGGGCTGCGTCCAGGAATATCATCCCCGATTCACAGAATGGTTTCCAGCCGGGACACCGAACGGACGATAATTCCTTCATTCTCCTCTGTGCAATCCATCGCGCCCGGGCGGAGGGCAAAACACTCTATGTGTTTTTTGGCGACATGACTAATGCTTTCCCGTACACCGATGTCGGACGATTGTGGTCGGACATGTACGCTGCTGGCGCTGGAGGTCCATTCTTTGATCTCATCCGAATGGTGTATGCGCGGATGTCCTATGCAGTAAAATTTGGTGACGAGCACTCCCTCCCGTTTCGCTCCCTGATCGGGCTATTCACCGGAGATTCGGCGTCGCCCACACTCTGGAATATATATTTCTCGGATTTTCGTCTACCTCCCCAACAGGACGACGTGCGCCTCAACGGGCGCCCTGTGTCACAGGCCGAGCAAGCCGATGATAACCTTATCATGTCCACCGCTTTTCCCGCTTTCCAGTCCAAGGTTAACAACTTCGACAAGTGGGGCGCCAATAAACGGGCATTCGTCAGCGGAAGAAAGTCGAAATGGATGATATTTGGACCCCTTCCAGATGTCATACCCACTTTGTGGTGCGGCACCGCTATCGTCGAGCTCGTCTTCGAATTCAAGTACGTGGGTGTTTGGTTCACGTCGATCCACAAGAATGTTCTCGCAAGGCACTACGCCATTAAAGCGTCCAAAGCTCGGGCCACCAGCAATGCTACTTTCGGTCTGAAGCACAGGATCGGCTCGCTCCCCGTGCGAGAAGGTCTCGTGCTCTACATGGCTCGTGTTGACTGTTACCTGATCTCCGGAGGCGAGCTGGCTCTTGACACCGACACTTCATTGTTGGACGATCTACAAGACGTCCAGCATATGTACCTCCGTCGGCTGCTGGGTCTGAACCCGCACTCCATGCTTGCTGTATTATTCACGGAAACCGGTCAAATCCCAGTGCGCATTCGGCGGCTCCTGCTCGCGCTAGGCCGTCTGAATTACATGCTTGGTGTCGACCCTGGTCGTGTCGTTCACTCTGCATTACTCGATTCTATCAACTTGTGTCACGATGGTAAGGCCGGATGGGCATCTGATCTTTTGATCATGCTCAGACGCCTACCAACGTCTATCACACTTGGCGCCGACGATCTTCTCTGTAGCGCAACTATCGACGCCGTCAGAAAGAAAATCATCGCCATTGTCGACGCAGACCTACAACGCGACATTGACCGGCTCGTCAAGACCCATCTGTTGCGCAACAGAGTGGAGATGGGGCAGGACAAGTCACTCGGGCTTGTCTCGAGACGGCTCCGTCATTACCTCACGGCGGTGGTCATACCCGCTCATCGCAAGGCTATGACCGGCCTTCTCCTTGGGGATCACAACCTCAGCGTCGAACGGCTGCGCTACGGGACTCGGTATCGCAAGCCGGTTCCGCGCAAGTTCAGACTCTGTAGGTTCTGCCGAGGTGCAGTAGAGGATGAAGTGCATGCACTTTTCGACTGTGTTGCGGAGCCGCGACTCATCGAACTCAAAGCCAATTTTTTGGCCAGTCTTGCGACACGAGACCCTGGACTTCGAGCCATATATGGGTCTATCCCTAACTATGAGTTCTTACTAAAGGTCATTTCGTCGCGCGAAGCTGTCCAGATGTTCGCGAAGCACACTTATCTAGTCCTCTGTGTCTTCCAGGATACTCCTCGGTACTTCCCTTTAGCCTTCCGGAGTACCGTGTAATCAGCACAATCACCCGTCTTCTAAGCTTTCTTCGTGAGAGGTCTGTTGCTTCGGGTTACGAGGTAGATGGATTTTCACAGCGAGTGGGCCGTTGATGACTGTAGCATACGACTATGGACGCGTTGTATGTCGGTACAGTACCTGCTTGTTCCTGCTTGGGACCTCTGCAGTAATACATCCTTCCTTCCTTCCTTCCTTCCTTCCATTATTGACCCGCGACGGACGCGACTTGGGACGCGACTCTTCAAAATTGCTCTTCCGTCCACACTCTCACCATCCATGGGCCGGAAGCGCTCAGCCAAGCAACTGGAAGTCCTATCAGCCGCTCGTTCAGCCCGCCATCCCTATGGAAAGGAGAACATTGTGCTGACAGTTTCCTCGCGTCCGCGTTCGGCTACACGCACACAAGCTTATTTCTCGACGCTGAAGGATCGCATCGAGCAGCAGTCTAAAGAAATATGGTCTCTTATGGTTTCTAATAAGCCCTCTATTTACTCCGATACGGTCACGTCGGCAGTCGCGTGGGGTGGTCCCATCCGCCATGGTAGAGCCATTTGTGCTGCCGTTGGTTCCGTGTTTGCACATACATGTATGTCTTGCTGTCTGACACTACTGAGAAAACATAGGTAGCCGTGGTGATCACAGATGCTGCTTCTGTTAAATGGAAGGCATGGTCCACCCCCTGAAACCAAAATAGTTTCCGTGGCTGCATTGTCCTTCTAATAGGTTTCAGAACCTGATATCATGATGATCATACAATGGCCGTGGTATTGGTCATGCTGGCAAAGGACAATTGTCCCTATCTGGATTGCACCAAGGATTAACTGCATCAGGTTGAGCTGTGCGTGAAAGGGCGGGGATCTTTCGCGGCTTTCCTGTATCTAGATTGCAGGAAGATAACTTACTCATCCCAGCGGCACGGTGGGAGAGATTGGTCTGGAACACAAGGCCCCTCACCCGGGGTTTTTTCCGTAGCATAGAACCGTGTATCATGCATCTGGAGAATATTTACAAACACAAACTCCTTGATTCCGTCCGCCAGAACAAAGATGAACCTGAACAGCAACCAAAAATAAGGAAATCCCAGGGTACGCCCAGCAAGCGCCCTAGTAAACTTCCCTCACAAATGCAGAGCAAGCCGCTTGTCACCGTCGGAGGTATGGAGTGCCTCTGGCCATGGATTCCCTCAAGACGCGCCGGGCTACGGAATCACTTCACCAATCATCCAACCACGGTTATTAGCGGAAGCAAAATTGAACACACTATCCACATCAGTCGCTGTCAAACCCTGGACTAACCACATCAGCGTTACGTTGTCCAATAAATAGGAACCACGACGCGGGATCTCGCTGTCCGCTCTTCTCGACACCCACGTTCTTTCCCTCCACATTCTCTTGAACTCGATAATCAGCATGTCCCTCAGTAGTTGGAATTTTACGATCCAGGACAATAGTCCAGTCGTTACTTATGGTGCGTCGTACTCTAAAGCACATGTGTTATAGCCAATAATACTGGCCGACATTGCAGCGCCGTTTGGTAAGAAATCCGGCTCTCGTCTGAGACAGCGCGAGACTCACCATAGTACCTGACACCAGCCGATGGCGGACTAGCCAGCGGATGGCAGCCCTGGTACTCCAAATCCGGATTTCTCAAAACCCCAGGGGAGGGCGGCGACGGGGACTCCTACCACATTAGCTCGCACCCTAACGCCTCTTTCAGCCTCCTATTCCACGGTCAGCGGGGGTTGACGCGGCAGAAATCTATGACGCGCACTGACCCTGAATATCCTGGATAGGTACCGGTGTGAATCTGTACGGCACGACGAATACCTCCTACGCGGTCTTCATCGATGGGCAGGAACAGAAGGTGGCGGCAGTCGCTGACGACTTGGTGTTCCAGAAGGCCGACTTGACGGATGGCGCGCACAGCCGTGAGTTCGATTCATTCCCCTTGGTATTGTTGTCGAGAGACTGGAGCTGAAATTCAAGTTGACTGATTTCAGTGACGCTCAGCGTGAACCCGGCCAAGGCCACGGAACAGTTCGCCTTCGACCGCGCGGTCGTGTTTTCCCCCGTCAAGTCAGCATTGATCAGCTATTGGGTTGTTGAAATGGAACGCGACTAACTCATCGTTAAATCAGGACCCTCCCCACCCCCGCGTTCTACGACAACAGCGACTCGGGTCTGACGTACAGCGGCACCTGGAAGTCGGTCAACGCCCCAGGTATTCCCAACGCGACGGTGACACATGACTTCCAGCAGACGCGAACCAGCGGCTCGAGCGTTTCGATGACATTCAGCGGCGCAGTCGGCGTGGCGATCAACGGGCCCGTGCTGTGGGGCGACTGGGTGCACAGCGTGGTACGTGCCCTCGCGTTCCCAGCCCGTGGAGTTGAATGACGAATCTGGTGCTATGGCGTAGGACCTGGACGGCACCAAGACGAAGTACAACGCGAGCACGTTCTGGAAGGTCCCCGATGCGCTGCGCTTCTTCCAGGCGGGACTCGACCCGAATTCGTCGCACACGATCACGCTGGCGAATCCGAGCGACCAGATGACGCTCTCGCTGAATTCGTTTACGCTATTCAAGGTTCCCGGTGCCGCTGACGTCGCGCAGTCGGCATCTGGTTCAGCCGCTAGCAAGTCGTCATCTGGTTCAGCCACTAGCAAGTCGTCATCTGGTTCAGCTACTAGCAAGTCGTCGTCAGCCTCAACAACCGTTGGGTCTAGTGGGAGCGCAGGAGGTTCTACCGCACCGACGGATAGCGCAGCGGGTTCGACATCAGCAAGCGATGCTGCGCCAAGGTTCGTCCTCAATCTTTAATCCCAGTCCTGAGTCTGATGTGAAGCTTGTATACCAGCACAACCGGGACAGGTGGTGCCGCCAAAGCAGGTGCATATTGTTTGACCATTGCGAGTGTCCTGGCTTGCAGCGCTTTCCTGCTGATTTGAGTGGTGTTGCGAAACACGCCGCGCGTCAGATCCGTATAATTTATAGCCTAGAAATCCCTGTGCATCATCAAGTGTGTGCCTAGTCCGCTCGGATCGTGGACCGAAGATTTAGTGGTTTTCCCTTTTCCCGTCGTATCGCTTCCCGGTCGATAAAATTCTATAGACATGGGCGAGCATGACAAGTACGACTTTGGAGGTGGATGACTCTGAGTCTGCGCTTGTAGACATAGTGGTAAGGAGGATGTATTTTCCTAGAAAGGGGAATGGGTGGAGTACTTGTATCGTCGTTCCTCCGTCTATGCGTCTTTCCGACACAGGAGTACCGTTGGATGTCGTGAATGCGGTTGAGCGATGTTGGCGGTTCGACGGTAACACGGATGAGCTCCATTTGAACGGCCGGGGCGGTGGAGTGGGCGAGATATGCTCCTGAAAGCTAGCTCAGCTGAGCCTAAGAACATTTTGGGCAAGGAATTTGTAGGATGCGGCGGCGCAGATCAACGACCTGAAAACCATAGTATACAGTATGATAGGCATTGATAGCTCAGAATTTTGAATGCCGAAAATCACGACGACGGTGTGGACCATACGAGCGAGCACCCCAATTTGCGCCCTCGAGGTGGTGGAGAGGAATGTTGCGAACAGAAATAAGCTCAAGCGGGTCATGACGCAAACTACATCAAAGGAAACCGCGATACTTTGCTCTACCAGAGCATTCATGCGCTGCGGTATCACGCCCAAGAAAATGTAGCTGGTACATGGTCCTTGGAGACGTGTCGAACGGCGCCTGCCAATGCGTCGCAGGAGCGCACATAGAAAATAACGCCCGAGGTGAGGAGGATGGCTGCATCTACTATCCCGAAATTGAAGCGGACAATTCTGAGTATTCCTTGGATATCGGCGGAACGTATGATGCTGAAGCCTGGTTGGAAACGCGTCGAAGCCATGATTGTGATTGAGTCGGGCGAGAGAGGACCATGGCTTCATATATCGGCTGTCTCCGTACCGATCCATAATCAAGTTGACATGGTTATGTTTGTCCCCACGGGCCTGTGCGACATTACACAGACGGTGCGACCCGTGGTGGCTAGTTTGATAGGCTGTGAAACATCCGACCCTTAAGAGCCCGGATCGGCCCGCCTGAAACGCTGCGACACAATACTTCGAACGATTAGAGTTGAAAGGTCAACAGTGCCGAGGGTGGATTGAAGGCCGAGCATCGGGTTTCGCTGAACTGGAACGGTTGCGAAGTGGTTCATCAGGATGGGAAAGGCAAGAGAGGATCGTTTCACGATTCGTCTGGACCAAAGTGATCGGCATTCACTGTTCAGCCCGAAGTTCGCAGCCGACCCACAAATATTTGACATCCAGTTCTCTCTATGGCTCGTCATCGCCTGGCGCATCAAATTGCAACTATAACCGCAACCCTCACTGACATTGCCTACTCGGTACAAACATTCTAGGTCCAGAACGACAAACTATGCCGATTTGGGGCTGGGCGCATCAGTGCGCAGAAAGGTCTTCCAGTCCTTCATATCCGGATGCATCTCGCGAACTGTCGCAATGTCGACATTATATCCAGTCTCGTTGAAAAACTGCAAATCATGTAAGCCCTGAACGCAACCCCGAAATGAAGGAAACACACCTTGAACATGAGACGCAAGTCCTTCGTCGCTGTCCGCACAACCCAGCTGAGAGCACTTCCCCCGACCATCTCCGGGCGCATCTCGACACCAAATACCTCGCGCCACCCATCTTCAAGGTCCCGTGGAGTGAGCTCGTCGCCCGCGATGTCCACGGTGCGACCGATGTACTTGTTGGGATGCTGCAGTGCAAGCGCAGCGACGGCGCCCACATCGCTCGTGGCGACAAGTTGCAGGCGTGTAGTGGGGTTGAGCTGGCAGAGGAACATGATCTTGGTGAGGCGGCTGACCATCGACGCGGGATCGCCCTGCACTAGTTGATCCATGAATGTCACTGGGCGCAGTATCGTCGTCGGAAGGGCTGGGTGGGCGCTTTGCAGGTACTCCTCCCCGACTCGCTTGGTATCGAAGCTGTGGAAAGGCAGAATTAGTATTAGGAATAATTATCGGTTGCGGATTGGCACGCACTGCGGGACTTTGGTGCGGTTCCCGGGCACACCGCCGAAGTTCGCGCCGGCGTAAATGAAGTGGCGCACGCCGTGGGCGGCAGCCGCGTCCGCAAGTGCGCGCGCCTGCGCCATTTCGGAATCCAGCCCACCCGGATTGTCGAGTCCCAGCTGCACGGAGTACACAGCATACACAGGTCCCGGCGCAGCAGCGAACAGAGCCTCAGGGGCGTCCGGGGTTCCTTGCAAAAGCTGCACGCCACGCAAGGACGTGAGTGCGACGCTCTTGGGCGCTGATGCATCTCGCGTCTGCGCGAGGATCGTCCATGGCGCAGGGCCCGGCAGTGTGGAGTCATTGAGTTGTGAAAGGGCTATGGGGGATATATCAACGGTTTGCGTGTGGAAAATACGCGGCACCGTACCACGAATGACGCCGGTGCCCTGCTTGCCAGTGGCGAGCATTACAAGGACGATTTTGGTCGATGACTCTGAGTCTGCGCTTGTAGACATGGTGGTAAGGAGGATGTATTTCCCAGAAAGGAAAATGGGTGAAGTACTTATAACATCGTCGCTCTTCCGTCTATGCGCCTTTCCGACCCATGAGTACCGTTGGATGTCGTGAATGCTGTTGGGAGATGTTGGCGGTCCGTCGGTAACACGGATGGGTTCCATTTGGCAAGTCGAGATGTTGAGATGGCGTGCCGGCCAATGCCGGCCCTGGCCGAACGGTGGGAAAAATGAAGAGTTGCAGTGGAATTGATTATTCTTCGACTTCGGACGGCCGGGGCGGTGGAATGGGCGAGATATGCTCCTGAAAGCTAGTTCAGTTAAGCCTAAGAACATTAGGCAAGGAATTTGGTAGGATGCGGCGGCGCAGATCAACGACCTAAAAACTGTAGTATACGATGTGGCTCAGAATTTTGAATGCCGAAAATCACGACGACGGTGTGGACCATACGAGCGAGTACCCCAATTTGTGCCCTCGAGGCGGTGGAGAGGAATGTTGCGAACAGAAATAAACTCAAGCGAGTCATGACGCAAACTACATCAAAGGAAATCGCGATACTTTCTTTGCTCTGAACCCGTCTATGACATTGACCATCGCATCATCGCAGAAAGCATTATCGCAGAAATTCATCATCGTCTCGGTCATCTCGACGAAATTTATTACGCTTTGAACCCGCCCTTGGTGTATAAAAGCTGCCCCGATTCTCAGTCGACACAACAACCCACTCCAACAAATTCTACACTTAACACTCCTACAATCCCCAATTTTACCATGCCCTCTACCAAAAACTCCGCGCCCGAGTACGAGGTCCGTTTTATAATGTCCCCTTTATGTGGGCTGCGTTGAAATCCATTTGTAGGTCGGCGACCACGTCGAGTACCAAGCGATCGGTGGTGGCAACGTCGAGAACTCCACCACCACCGGTGAAATCACCGACGTGGTCACCAGCAAGGCTCCCGCTGGTGAAACCGGGGTCAAAGTGAATGTGAGCCCTCTTCCCTGAGCTTGCTTGATTTTACTGTACTAACGTTTGATTTCAAAGGCCTCGAAAGATGAACCTCGCTATGTGATTCGCAACGACAATGTACGCAGCTTCATTGCTCGTAAAATTGCACCTCTCACATATCGTTTTGAGCAGACCGGCAAGGAGACTGCATACAAGTCGAAGAACATCACCGGTGAAGTTGAAGTTGAAGAATGAAGGGAGGGTCGTAGTAAAATTTCTCGCGCTTGAATCAGCTAGTTAGCGAAGTTGTATGGAATCTGCTATCGAATGCCGAAGTTGAAGATTGACTTGTCATCCCCACTGGTCGGAAGGGTGCAGGAGATACGCCACATAACTGCATACAAGTTGAAGAACATCACCGGTGAAGCTGAAGTTGAAGTATGAAGGGAGGGTCGTCAGCGAAATTTCTCGCGCTTGAATCAACTGGTTAGCGAAGTAATGAATATGGAATCTGTGCTATCGAGTCGAAGTTGAATATTTGAAGATTGACTTCATCTCCACTTGTCGGAAGGGCGCAGGAGAGGCGCCACATCGCGCTTGAATCAGCTGGTTAGCGAAGTTATAAATATGGAATCTGTGCTGGATGAGTCGAAGTTGAATGTTGAACATTCACTTGTCATCCCCACTGGTCGGAACGGTGCAGGAGATGGGACTAAGGTCCATGAGGGCGAATTTGGTACCGGCAAGGCCGGTGCAGATTGGCCAAGCCACCGCTCCCACACCCACCGAGCTCACTATTCTCTTGAACATAGTGTCAAAACGACACTTTGGCCGAGTGGTTAAGGCGATGCCCTGCTAAGGCATTGGGGTCTCCCCGCGTGTGTTCGAATCGCACAGGTGTCGGATTCTTTTGCGTCGTCAGCCAAGCGTCCGAGTACGAAACAGGAACGCATGAGCCCAAGATGTCCTACGACAGAATCCCACTTTCTTTTCTTCGGGTTTTTTGGTCCATTTTACTTTCCTCTTCAATTTGCTTCTGTGTCGCTCCATGTTCGCATCACATTCTTGTAGTGGTCCATCTAGATCTGTCGACAGCCAAAATCATCTTCGATTGTCATATTTATGTAACGTCAAAGCTACAGTCAAGCGCATACAAACTACCGCTCGCTTCCCAATTAGGAAACTTCCGCCAAGAAACTTCCACCAAGCAACAAGCGGCGATTCCTTCTTGAGGGCTATATCTCGATGGGAAGCCAGGTCCAAAGCGACACATCAACGGCACGGAGGCCCAACAAACTCGAGTAAAGGTTCGCGAATCCGCGCGTGGAGTTGTGACGTCGAGGAGAGTGGGGAGTGGGGTTTCGAGGAGTCTGTGGGCGATGGGAGCGAATCGCAGAGGGCAGTCGACGGGGCGATATCTTCGGGCCGAGCATCCATCTCCAGTCCTGTATGAACGACCGCGCGTCGATGGTGTGGCCGTGGAGAAGCGCGCAGTGTGTTTGCGCCCCGAGAGCCCCCCAGTAGGTATGTAGGCACGGCGCAGGAGAACAGATCCCCCGACGAAGGCTTCTAGACGGAAGGCCCAACGTCCGCTGCACACTCCTGGGCCCACGCTTTCCCCCCCACTCGCTCGGACTGAGCCAGCGCTAGTTAGGGACATTTGACCTCGATGTTCTAATCGTGCCTGTGGTCTGCTGGCTCCGCACTATGGCGCGACTGCTCTCGCGACATCGTGCGGGCTGGCGTCTGCGCAGGAGCCTTCTGGACCGCAGTCGCCAAGTGCGCGGCTCGGGGTTGACGAGGCCGGCGCATACTCGAGAGGGGATCGAGAGGAGAGCAGCGCCGGCGACGAGCAGGAAGTGCGCGATGGGTGGACGTCGGGGAGGAGATCCAGAGCGGCGTCTTCCTCACGACACGACTCTCCTAGCCATTCTGCCTCCACGTCGCCCGCGCCTCCATGTTCTCACTTCTCTCCCGTCTATACCGCATCGACCCTCGACCCGCCCCGCCCTTCGTCATCTGGGTGCCGAAAAGGAACGTTTCGAGAGACTCGGGGACGTCTGCGGCCTTGCGTCGAAGCAGCTTGAGGAGGCGAGGAAGGAGGGCGGGACAGCGAATAAGATAGGGAGGAGATGAGGTGTCGGCGTCGGCACTGCGCGGTGAGATGCGGAAGTGTCGATGAGGCGGGCGGCATGGAGCAGACTGCGGGTCGACCCCGCAAGCCGTGGGTGTATCCTCCCGCGCGCAGTACAAGTAGCTACAGAGGGAAATGTTAACGCACGCAAAGGATGGTCAAAAGGAGCGCGTACTGTGGGGCGCGAAAGCAAGGGGCGGGGAGCACTGAAGACGCGAGCGCCTCCGAATAAATGTAAACCCTCGGAGTATTTTCTTCTTCGTCTCCATTCCCGCCTGCCAGGCAGATCGAGGTGCGCGCGCGAGCGCTGGAACGACGGCTCGGACGGCATCGTGACGACGAGCTTCGAGTTGGTCCACCTGCTGTTAGCACATTCCACCCAGGCGTGGACGAGCTGGAGCCGTCCGCGCCCCACCCCTATGCCCAGCGCAGGTCGCCACCAGTCCATCCAGAGCTACCAGCACGACGCCGCAGAAGCCGAGGCCTTCCCCGCCGGCGCCGTCGACTGGGTCAAGCTGTGCCACACCGCGCGCCGCCACAACTGCACCCCCACACTCCGCCGCCCCGGTTCCGAAACGCGTCGATTGACCGATCCACCGCCGCCTCCGACACGTTCGCATGGGCTTACGCCTTCGACGAACCCTCGAAGAATCGTGTGATGAAGGGAGAATCGGTGCGCGAGATCTAGCATGGCGGCGCAGCCACCCGAGGCGGGGACGAGGGCGATATCGCTGCGGCCGCAGCGTCGAGTAGGATGTATGTAGATCTTCGACAGAAGCAGAAGCATAGCTCGCAGAAGAAGTCGAGAGGCAGTGGGCGGAGTGAAAGGCTGGCGCGCGCACGGTTTCTCTACGGGCTGACGAGCCGCAGCACTCCCTCTGCGTCTGGCAGAAGCGACCTGGCCTGCAGCGCACTCCTCGCACTCCTGGTGCCCCGCGCTCTCCGCCCGCCTCGTTCGATTAAGCCCGGCGACGCCGACAGCCAGGAAGGCTTCGGCGGTCTGCCTCGAGTCTCGAGAGACTCTGCGCATGGTCCCTCCCTCCCCTTCGCGTCGCCGCACCGCGACGCTCGAACGACCTTCTTTAAGGCTAGTATGGTGCTCAAAATTCACGCGCGGTGGGGCGGGCACCGGACTCCGTGCTATCTTCTTAATAACGCTAACGCTTTTCCCGGGCGTACACTCCGCCGCGCGGAGTCGGACTAGAGGAGAGCGCAGGAAGACGTGGGGAGAAGGAAGAAGGGTTGGGAGAGGCTGATGGCTGGCTGGAGAAGAAGCCGCGGGCGAGGAGGAGGATCGTCGTTATGAGAGAAAGGAAAGAAGCGCAGGAGGATTGTGCGGTGCGACTGAGATGATCGGATCGGCGTGCACCATCGATGTCGCTCCTGCCTCCACTGCTCGGGAAAATAGGCGAAGGAGATGAGAAGGGCGACGCCGTGACCTGGTCGGGTGGCGAAGGGGGGACCTTTCGGGGCACAGCTTCAACGCTTCCTATTGTTCGCAGAACGCGCATCCGCTGCCAAGAGTCCGCGTCGGCCCATGCGAGACCGGATACCGCAAGGTGATACGGGGATGGCGCCGATTCAGTCGACTTCCTTCTGGGATTCTGCGGGACCACGAAGAGGACTACATGCTGGATCGCGTCCAGGCTCTGATTTCAGGGATGGGCGGCACCGCCGATGTTTTCCTTTCCATCGTGTTTGTGAGCTAGAGCACATAGATAATTACTAGCTGGCGCCTACCGTGTCGAAATGTAAGACCATCATCGCTTCGATCTTGTCCTTTTATGCAGGCCGCAAGAATGTTGCTCTAGTCGTAGCAGCTTGATTGCTCGGTATTGCTCGCGCCTTCGCGACATTTGAGTGAGCTGACGAGTGGCAAGTCAACGAATGAGTTCCAGCGCCTCAGGAATCCAGGATCTGTATGCTCTTCCAGCGCAAGTCCACGAGGAGGGAGACAATATCAGTCGCGAATTGGACATGAAGCGGGAATGAATATTTTCAATCGAGACGTTTGACCGTTAAGAGCAAGCCGAATTAGTCACGATGTGACTCCTTGCCCTGCTCCAAATGCTGCTCTTTGTCAAATGCGCCATGATTGGGATAGTCTTTCTCGTGAATTGTGAAATCCCGAAGTCCAGTCGTCTACTGGGAGTTTCAATGCGCCAAGTATCATCATAGCCATCCCACGAACGCGGTCACGCAGTCTCGACACGAGCATCGAGGCCAGAATCATCACCCCTCTGCCCCTTCCAGAGACTGCCCACGTCGAGGGCGGAACATCCTGCATGTGACACCCAATCCCTGAGCGGTGCGCCGACAGTGCGCATGGACTACGACGCGACGCATCGAGATTCTGTAAACGACACGAAGGGCCGATGCCACGTCGATTCCGCCCTACATGACTGTCCTCGTCCTCGTACGGTCTACATCTTCTTATCCCGCCCGGCTCTCCATTTGTCGTGCCTGCCCCACCCTGCCTACCGCCAATACCCGCATTTTCCCTCGGGCCACCGGTCTTTCGTTCCGATGACCTCTGTACTCTCCTCCCAAGATCTACCTCCTGCTCCGCATCTCCGCGCGGCGGAACGCACAGCCTCGACCGCGCCGCTGTGCTATATCGCGCACACCGAACTCCCGAAGGCCCTCGTCAAGCGTGTCGCAGTCATGTGAAACAGGAGCGCAAGAGGCAACTGCATGGCTATACCGAAGCAGGACGGAATGGTCTACAACCAATTAATTCGCCGATCACCATGGCATCCTCCTCCGCCTCTGTCCTCTCGCTCGCTCATCCCACCCCCCGACCGCGTCTTTCTCCCCGCTGCACTAGTGTCTATTCCTCCCGACGACCTCGCGATGTCCCCCCCTCATTCGTGATCAAGATCCACAGCCTGTGGTGACTGGCGTTGTAACGCGCACTTCCCTCCACCGTTAGACCTGGCCCACACATGTTCCTATCCTCCCCAGAAGAGTGCGGGTGGGCGTGCGGCCCGCGCGGGGCACGGGAGCAGCTAAAGGAATGCGAGGAGCCCGAATGCGGACGCTGCTTTTGCTTTTAGCACAGATGCGGAGCCGTCGGGCTGGGGCTTGGGGATGTCGCAGCTCGTCAGCCTGTGCCGGCGACTCCCTCACGACTCCTTCCGCGCCTGCCGGAGTTCCCCATCCTACTCGGCACTCCGCCGTCGTTGCACTTCCCCTCCCGCTCTGACACTCGCCGTCCCGTCCCGAATCTCGGGCGACTTGGCCGCTGTGCTACATCGCGGAGCGCGGGTGCGCTTTCCTCGAGCGTGCCCAGCGTGGATGGGAAGCCGCCTCGGGTGCTCGCCCCGCCTGTGTTGCGCAAAAGTATGATACAGCCCACGGATATTCTATGCTTGCCCAGCGAAGCTTCGAAGCGGGGCCGGCGCTGGCGCGGAAGCATCTGTTCGGAGCTTGCGACGAGACTGAAGGACTTGAGCTCGGAGGACGCGACAGTCGCGATAGTTTACTTCAGCAACGCCTGTTGTCATGACCGGGAAGACGACCTGCATCCGTCCTCAAGTGCTCTTGTCGTTTTCTTTTGCACCGGCTGCAGTGCGTATCTTCACCAGCTATTCCCTCCGGTTTATAACCTTTCTTTCGTCAGCTACTCGTGGTGCGCGCAGCGGGATGCCCACGCGAGTGTGGTCTGCTTCTTCGGCTATTCTCCCTTGTCATGGCTTGATCGATGATCTCTCGCTCACCCAGTGGCCGGGCGACCCAGCCCCGACGCCCCATTCTGCAGGCAAGTGGCTTCAACGCGTGAGCGAAGGCGCCTCGAGCTCTCGTCGAATAAGGAGGGTCGATGTAGCGCGGGTGGGGGGGGGGGGGGCGAGAACGGAGGCAAGGGAGGCTTCGCCGCGGGATGGCGGGGGCGGTGGTGTGTCGCCGCGCTGTACCGCGAGCGTCGCCATCCAGCGTCCCACCACCATCTCGAGGCGGCTGGTCCTTACTCCCACACTGGATAGAGCGCCGTGTGCAGCATTGGATAGGGCGACGTCGGACAAGGTTGTGGGCGTGAGACCAGGAGCGGCGCGGAAGAGTCGGGAATGCATGCAGGCGAAGGGTAACTTCGAGGCAGGCGAGGGGGGTGGCGCTGTGCATCAACGACATAATCGAGAAGCCCCGTCCAGTTTTCAGTGCTGCCATGCCTCCCGCTTATTCTCCCTCCTCGCAGCTACCTTCGACAGATTGGGGGTCCTCGTTCCGGCGCAACGCTGTATCAGTCCGAGGGACGCGGTAGCCCTTGTTTCGCTCTTTCTCGAGACCTGCCGTAGGATCATTTCCTCTGGAACGTGCTTACCTACTTCTGGTAGGCTGGGCACAACCTTTGCTCCACAAACTCCGCGCTTCTGCACGAAGTGTGCCGAGCCGCTCTATTGCATCCGCCCCACTGCGTTCTGGAATTCATCGCCCATTATGGCTCCCTGCACAAATTACTCGAAACCCGATTCCCACTCATTCGCGACTTCACACGGCCGTCATCCATGCCTTTCTCTCGGATGTATTCGGGTGTGTTGGGCCGCCGTACTTCTGGCCTGTGTCGCTTTGGGAGGTTTCCCCCCATGTCTCTCAAGAAGGCGCAGACGCTTGTTGCTAATCTGTACGGCGGAAAATCCCTAATTGGGACACGAGCGGTAGTTTGCGTGCGCTTGACTGTAGCTTCCGACTATAACTTCATCTCATTATCAATCGAAGAGGGTAGATGTAAACATGTATCAGATTCGACCTACAAATCCCTATTACATTCCGTATCATGGCAGCAATTCGAACAAGAAACTGGGCACTTCGATGTTGTTCTCCTGAATCAAGAATTACTACTCGTAGTCGTCAGGCCTGAACCGAAGCACAAGCGCCTCGATAACGACCTTCTTCAATTTCCCCTGTCCCACGAGTCCACCGAGGAATTCGACAAGGTTAACACGCGGCCAAGACGCGAGGGAATCCAGCGCCTTTTGGTCGGCGATCTCGGCTTCAAGAAATGTGGGGTAGAGGTAGAGGAGGGAGGGCGTGAATGATTCGAGGAAGGCCTTGATTTCTGGGGCGTCGCTGAAGTTGATACCGGGGGCAACGACCGACGCACCCGACGGTTGGGTGTGTCGATTGCCTTTGGGTTCTTTGTTGTGTTGACGCATCGACCCCCTCGGGTGCGTTGCGTCATTCTTTGTCTTTGGCGACGGTGTGAAGAGGGGCTCTGGCGCTGAGATGGCAGCTGTGAGCTTCCGAGTCGGGCATAATTGAGCGAGAGAGGGACTCACTGCCTGATCCGAAATTTATACTAAGTGTATCGTCGTCACCATCCTCGTACCCGGGACGTTTCCCTTGCGTCCTTTTGTCCTCCGTCGTCTCGTCCTCCTGCTTCGACTTTCAACTTGTTGCTGCGACAAATACAATTAGGCAAGTAAACACTCACCTCATCTTTCAGGTTCTTCCTAACTTTGCTGATTTTATCCTTGAAGTATTCCGTGATATACTTCATGCTCAATTGAAGCCGTCTGGCGCCGTGCTCTTCATCGTTAAATTCGCGGAAAGTTGTCTTGAGCTGCCAATTGAACAAAGAAATTAGTTTGGTCATGGTGTACAGATACCCTCAGTCCAACTCACCTCTTGCTTCATGTTGTCCACTGTCCGAGGAGTTTGATTTGCCATAGTCACAGATAGGTCAAGGTGCTTTTGGGCGATGGTGCGAAATTGCTCCTAGTGTCAGGAAACCAGCCCCCAGTTAAATGTCATTCTGAACCATCATCCGAGGATTCGGCGGCCCACCTTCATTTTCAACATTGAAAATTTTTCGACATTGAACGCGATTTCCAGCTCTTGGCCGAGGCTTATTCCGTCTTTGTTTCTGACTTCAGAATCCGTCAAAAGAGAAGAGAAGAGTGAAAGCAATGTATGGCACTGTACCTCCAGGCATTATTTTCAAACTCGGGCAGTTGAAAGTCGGGTGATGGTAGGGACAGAGCTGGGTGCTGCGGCGCAGCAATTCCATCGGATTTATTATAATGTTTGTGCACTGAGTCATTTCATTGAAAGAAGCAAAGTTGCTTCTTCGAAGTTCAAACCTTAAACCGCAGTCCACTGTATCTTTCAGATGACCAGGTCAGAGACTCGGAACGCTAGTTTTTCAAAAAAAATCTCCGAGGTCTGGAAACATTGGTATAACTTCTGTGGTTGGCTGACCAACTGGCCGAAACATGGTGGCTCCTCGACTACGCAAAAATACAGGGTCTCTGTCCTCGGAAGAATGGATCGTCGCCAACTTAAAGTGACTGTGCCTCAGTTAAGGTTTGGAGGACAGAGCCTGCCTTTTCGAACGCCGCACATATACCACAACATTGCTGCGCCGCAGTACGCTGCACCTCTGTCCCGACTCCCTGCCGCCCGATCCTACAATAATGCCCATCAATGGTAAGTAGTAATCCTCTGGTTCAATCACTGTATTGGTTTTTGTTCTGAATTATTCTGCCAGACTTGCAGCTAGGCCAAAAACTTGCAAAGGCATTAAAATTGAATCAACACTCGTTTGAGATGGCGAAAATGAGGGTGGGAGGTTTCAGCTTCAAACCCACCGCGAGGCCGCCTTCATTGTTTAGCTGATCCTGCACTTCATAGCTACGGTTCCGTGAAATCAGCCAGAAACACCTGGACCTTTCGGTAACTATGGTGAAGCAAAGTACCGGGACTCTGAGCAGGATTGGACAAGAAGTATGCTACCAATGCTAGTCGAATCAGATGAAGCTAAGGTTAAATTGTTGGTTTGATTCACAGCTCAAGGCTACTTTCACTGAGTTTAACGATACAAAATTGGCCACGTTGAGGCTTGAGCTTAGCATATTGTATATCTAGACATACTGGAGAGACCACAGAACTCCAGGGAGGGGTGTTTTGCCTGAAGTTTGTTTGAAGTTTGATAAGCCAAGCAGGTTGGATATGTATCGACTGGGTCAGGCTATATGTGTCTACATAGGCTCCATATACAGCTGAATACCTCGCATGGAATACGGTCGGAAGATGCCCAAAGCCCATTCTATATGGCGGTTATTCCATATGACCTCGAGTTTTGCCTGAGAAAGCCATTTTGGGACCGCGAAAATGGTATTCCATATTCCGGTTAGATTATTCCATATGAGCTATTCCATTGTAGTATGTACACTGTGTGGTGCAACATCGGCCCAGCCTTGACTACAGACGGCTACATGGCACTACAGATTTTCTGACCATGCTACATGGGCTCCAAGTGACAACAGATTTTGCCGCTTTGGTACATAGGATTCACTTATTCGTGATGAACCATCAAGGTCTTTCTCAAACCATTCACACCATCCCTCCTCTACCTCCACCCTACCTTCGTGCAAGCCGGCATCCACCGACCAGGAAACACGCAACTGCCTCGTGTGTGGCCACACTTCAACCTCGTGAAGTTCCTTGGTGGGCTAAAAGACCCAGCTGTGAGATAGCTCAATGATCTGGTTGCAGCACAGACAAAGGGAAATTTGAAGAAAGTTGTGGTTGAGGCCCTTATGCTTTGCCTCAAGGCTAGTGACTACGAGTATTGATTGTGTGAAATATCTTGTTTTAAATTGATGTTGGTCAACAAGTTTGTACAATCATCACAGAGGCTGAGAGGGTCCATCATACTGATTTCACCATTTCTTGATGTCAACTGACCAACAACTGGCCACCTGCAGTCTCAACCAGAATTGTCTTTCTTTGTTCAAGTAGGGAAGCATCCGAAACTGTATGAGAATTTTCACATGGGGACTCCGTGTGGCTGAACAGATGACCTATGTACAGTCTTTCTGAACAGTACCCAGTTGTTTGCAGCTGTTGCCTATAGTGCAGCCTGAGTGTATTGACCTTCTGACAGCAGGCCATGTATTCCTTGGCAGACTCTCGAGATATAAATGGCTGGGATAGCTCGGACTGTTCATCCTCTACCCATTCTCTGTTGGAAAAATCTGTTTCGGGTTTAAACAGCATTGAACATGTTCGAAGCCGTTGGATGGTCACATGCCTTAGCTGGCTTCCAACGCACAGTCCAGAATCACACAACCACTCCCAAGTCACGTCCATGCTTTGAACGGGTTTTGAGATGAGTTGAAAAGTCACAAAAATTTTGTCTATTATATACCCTTCTTCTCCACAAAGGTGGACTCTTTACGGTAGAGTTATTATATTAGTCATTTTTAGACTGTAAGCAAGTAAATAATCATTGACTCGTAGTAAGTTATCTTGGTCACATCTTGGTAACACATGTGGAGCACACATGTTGAGGGAAATATTCAGAGGTCATCAACAGAGTTATGTACCTTGGTCAGCACCCAGGTGCAGCTCTGCTGAAGGCTTTTCACACAGGCTCCACAGTTGTCAGATTGCTGAACAAGAGTGGTTGAAAAAATGCAACCCAGCCAAATGCATGTATCAGGACAAATCACTCCTCTGAGGCACGGAGAATTGAGCTCAAATATTTTTCTGACCCCAAAATATATATGTGTACCTTGGAACAGCTTGAGACAGCTTAGTACTTACACCGAGCCCTGGAACAGTCCAAAACTGGTCCGAAGCCGCTCCGCTGCGGCCCTGAAGCACCCCAATGCCCCTCTAAGGCCACATGCTGAACCAAGCCGTTGCATGCTGATAACACTACAATACTGTTCCTGGAGATCTGTCTTATCTCACTGCTTGGATTGTCCTTGGCTGCTGATCAAAGCACAACTGCCATCAATTCTATGCCTGAGCCCTACAATCTCCCTCAAATGTTCCTTGCTTGACAGTGATTCTGTGATTCTTCTTGCCACATTCCAATTAAGCAATAGACAATTTCGTCTGCCGGTCTTCCATGTGAATGATCTTCCAATTTGCTCTGTAACCTTCTCGCCAGTTGCACAGCTCCACAAATTCATTGTTTCCCTTTCTTACTTTTGTAGTATCCCACAAGCGTAAACTGTAGGTTGCAGTGCTGGCTGATAAGCTCAAATGCAGCCAAGTAAAATCTTCCCATCTGTCCTTCTGCTGCTGCCGTTTTATCAAGTTGAATGTCAGGCACAACCATTATTGTCAGAGAGAAGTGGTGGTACACCCTGTTGCCTTTAATTCCAGTGCCTTCTTATGGCTGTACTACTGTAACATTATTATTTTTCACGCTAATTTGGCATTTTTCCATAAATTTGCGCAGCTTTCAAGAGTTTCAAGTATTTATGCAAAACCTAACCACATTCAAACAGAAAAGCACCACCAAACAATTCCACAAAAATACACAGGTTCTGTCATCACATAATCTGACAGGACCTCGAATTTCCCAAGGAAAAAAATAACACAGCTGCCACTTCAGTGACTATACACAACTTATTTCCTAAAAAGAAAAACAGGTGATGATTCTAGGCACATAAACTACTGGGCTATGCAAATGAAACTTACACAGCCCAGGGTGAGCTCTTCAAAGTGTGCCACTGTGGGGAGTTGTATGCTATTTGTTCGCATACCATACCCAATGGCCACCATCCTCGTCCTCTTCTCTGGCTTTCCTCAACACACTCTCCAAACATTGAATCACTTCTTCCCGAGGCGGTCCATGAAAGGATGCCTCCCTCTTCAAATGGTCCTGCCACCTCTTTTCCAGAGCATGATCACTATAATCCACTGGCTCCTTGTCATGCTCGCTTTTTTGAGCAACACTCTCAGCCAGATATCCTTGCCAGCGGTCAATCAAGTTGAGTTGAGGATTGGGGGATGCCTGCAGAGCAATGAGAATTGGTCTCCAGTGCTTGGAAACTCACCTTCAGCCATTGAATGACATCATAGAATTCTACAGGTTCAAGAATACTGTGGGATGCCTGCAGAGTGATGAGAATTGGTCTCCAGTGCTCGGAAACTCACCATCAGTGATTGAATGATGCCACGGAATTCTACAGGTTCAAAAATGGTTCTCTTGTTGTCCGAAAAGACCTCCCATGGTGGAACAAATTGATCAATTTTCTGTAGCAACTCGGGGTCTGGCTGTGGGCAGGATCTGATGTGGTGACCCCATTCACAACCATCCCTCCCAGTATATAATGTTTCCCTGCAGAACATTAGTACATGTTCAGCTGAGATTATGCTTGACATTCCACTTACCACAACATCATGGGCTGTTCTCCTCTTCCAATTCGCTCCATGAGTCGAAGAAATCCACAAGCCAGGTCTCGATGAACCATAGCTACAGGATAGAGATAGTCTAGTTCCCAGCAAAATGCAGGCAGGAACAAGAAAAGGGTGTGAAAAAACACAGATTTGTTGGTTATGAGTGGGCAGAGACAACAAATGCACCTCAGAATGTTGTCCCAGGATAAATCCAGCACAATGTGGGTTCGACACAACTGGTCAGAAAAGTTATCAGTTAGATAGCTTAGATCGGGAGTAAGCAGTCTTCCAGCATGGAAGATGCGGAATAGGTCGGGAGACTGGGACAAAAGCTCCTGACAGGCCGTTACTATGGCCTGCACTTCACCTGTCATCCGAGAATGCAAAGCATATATTGTGCTGAGGGATGGTGCCAAAATGTTGGTATCACCACTTCCTGGATACTGCTTCCAATGTTCTCTGAGATCCTCTGCGATTTGATCTTGGAAATTTTCATACTGAAACACAAAGTGATAATCCCCCCACCGTCTGATTAGAGCTTCAGGAACGGGATGAATTTCCTGCTTGACCAAATTTACTTGAGACCAAGAAGGGGAAGAAAGACGCACTTTGAGCCAAACCAGGAAATGTTCTATATCATCTTTGCAACCGGGGGTAGTCTTCCAGAGGACAAAGTCTGGATTGACCCGTTGAATAAGGGGAACTAGATCCACAGAAGGTTGAATGCAAGTGATATACTGGATCCAATTTGGGGATATGTCTGAGAGCTTCCTGAATATTACAGAATTAGGATAAACTCAGAATGGGAATGCACCTCCACATACCAGTAGAGGCTGTGAAGCCCAAGATCTGCCAGGTTTTTCCGAGGATCATCATATGTGTATGCAAGTGCTTTGAGAATTAACTGTCCCAATTTTGCCTTGTGCGCTGTAGAACCAACATAGAAACCTGATGACCGTGTTTCATCCTTCAGAAAGTCAAGGAACGAGGCATGGTGAACCCCAAGTGAATCCTCCGAGAGTACTGCAGACATGTTAAGCACAGAGTGTAGAGGACGGATAATCAATTCCACAGTGCCAGGTTCAAGACCAAGCAGCTCATTCATGTCCCCCAGTGAAAACTGTGATGGGAATTGGACAACAGCAGATAAGATTTTGCTAAGAATGCCCCAGTGGCGAGTGGGAACTCCCTGAAGAATTTGCATGTATAGCTGGTCAAGAGTCGCAAATGGTGATTCAGAATCACAAGGTATAAGATTTTGAACCACAATCTCCAGTTGTTTTGATGGCCAGGAATACTCATCATCCACAAACTTGATAACTGTTGCTGCATAGACAAAGTAGCCAGATGAGTTTTTAACCAGCTTCTTCAGGATCTCTGGTGCTGGCCAGGGGGTAGGAATGTGCTGCATAACAGTGAGATGGTCTTGATAAATGCGGCAAAATTCATCATGAAGGTAGGTGTGGACATCTTCAAATGACTGTTCAATATTGGTGGAATCAAAGTGTCCCAGAATGAACCCCTTTTCAAATGTTTCCCGGATATGCGGTTCTGGTCTGCTGGCAACAAGGATCCGAAGTGCAAGGTGATGCTGATTGGCAGTGGATCCTATCAAACGTAAGATTTCACGCTGAATATTGTGCCCATCACACTCATCCAGCCCGTCAATGAGGAGGGGTAAGGGTGAAACACCACGAGCCAATTTGCATGGCTCCAGGATGAGATTGTGAAGCTGCACATCCATACCTCTCCCGAGGACCGACAGATCTGTTTCTACACTCCGTGAGATAGGGCCCTTGTATTCGGGCCGACGAAGAGCGAGCTGATAAGCAAGGGTCGCAAAGAGCACTTTTGCATTACCACAAGTGTTGTGGCCACGTTTGAAAAAAAAGCTACCACCAAGGAGTCCATCTTCCTGCAATCGCTGGCAGATAGTTTGCATGACAGCAGATTTCCCTGTGCCCGCAGGACTATGTAGCCAGTGGATAGGATGGTGTGGGTTAGGGTCAATTACCCAATTATAGAGGGTGTTGAGCAACTCTGTGCGTGTTTCAGGATGGCATTTCGGCTGGGGAAAACTTTCTGCAGCATTATGCAGTGCTTCCAGGGCAACTGCACGATGCAGGATATGTATTCCCGCTTCCCTGTGGTGGTTAACAGTAATGGATGGTCCACCATTGGATGGAAGTGGATTGGCCTGGAAGTAATGGGGGAGATCTCCGAAATGAGAGTAGTTGTCCGACGATTGGGGTCCGTCAACAGGAACACAATGATGCTCAGAAGACAGTGTAGACCCATTGCTGTCCATGTGTGGATGGTAACTTGGATATGAAGTCGTCCAAAAGTCGGGGGGATTTGGCCGATTGAAAGGTTGTTGATGTAAGGATGGTGGATCACCGAGATCGGATGGAGGTGACACGAGGCCAGGAGTTGAGAGAGACGTGGAAGTTAATGGCCCCATGGCAAAGGAGGAGTATGATCCTAAGGATAGGCTTCTGCCATTGGAAACAGGCAAAGGACGCCGACGAGAAGAGTGATCTTAGCGGTATGAGAATAAGCAAAGTCTGAAATTTAATTTGTAATGCACCATACGGTGTCTGCCTCGCTCCTATAAAATGCCGAAAATTTCTGGCAACACCAGTAAATTGGCGACGAACGCCTTCAAGGGTCATCCCAATCTCTGGCGGTGAAGCCGGTAGCAGCCCAATGGACACATTTTGCGGCCAACGGTCTTGCAGGAGAAAGTTCATGGTGAAGTTCTCGGAGTTGATATCGTAATTCAGAGCGGGAGCCTCCCCAGTTCCGCCACCGCCGCCCTGTCCCTGGGTGACGCCCACTCCTCCATCACCTCCTCTGCCTCCTGGAAGAAAAATCAATAATGATATGTCTTTTGTCACTAATTTGTCCCGCACCATTTATAATCTGGAAACTATTGTATGTCTGGAAGTCATTAGGCAGACGAGACATGGTTGTTACTGAGTGTTAGAGACCCGAGGGATCGTGTGAATGCTGTTTGTGTAGAAAGGACAATGGGACTATGTCGACTTGGAGGCGGACGATAAGACTGAGTACTGTGCGTGCTTCGTGAGGAACAGCAGACCGACAGCATGAGGAATCTTCGACTCCAGCGTGTCTAGGCAACTAGAAATAGCCGAGTCTAGGCAATTTTAGACGCTTCCACGGAGCTAGGCGCGCATAGCCATCGGCTAAGAGGGCTTAGAATTTGGTCATTCTAGGACCGGCTTGAACACAGTAAGTAGTTTATTATCCCAACGTCGAAATGGCTCGGCGCCAGTTTAATCCAATCGAAATATAACTTTTCTACAAGGACGAAATTTTCACCGGCCCACTCTGGTTATGAATTTATACCTTCCTATAACGCAAATCAGTCATGAGAAATCTAAAACCGGCTGTTGAATATAGGGCGCGGGAACGAGGTCTACGCGCATCAAAATGATGTGAGTCGCGACACGTACTATCAAACACCTTGACCATTGCTTGATGTGCCAAGGTTATCGAGTCGCAGTGGAGTCGCACTGCGGACACTCGTGGGCGGGACTCGTTTACCCGGAGTGGGACTCGCCACACTCCCACTCTTCTCGTATCTACTCGGCCAGAGACCGATGCGTCCTTGGGCCTTCTTTGTACTATGTACCGCGGTCCGCGGCCCACGCTCCTCTTCGTAACTTCTCCTCGGACAATAGGACTCTCTGCCCTTTCTCACGGCCCTGACGTCGCACACGAATACTGTATCTATATTACTCTAGGCACACAACTGAAATGACACGATGCATGATTCACGGTACACCCAAGCGGGTACGGAATGCACGCCCTATATCCGGCTGATGAATGTCTTCAATTCGGTCACCCTATGTCAAATAAATCTGTTGTCATGACCGGGAAGACGACCTGCATTAGTCTCCCAGAGGCAGAGTAGATAATTCCTTCAACCTTCGTGCCTCAGGATATCCTTATCTGACGGTATCCTGAGCTCGCGAAGGTTTGCGCCGGTTCTGAATACCGTCTGCCTCTGGGAGACTAACCTGCATCCGCTTTATCCCCGAGGTCTGCTATTTCGACATGTCCTCAAGCGTTCTTGTCATTTTCTTTTGCACCGGCTGCAGTGCGTATCTTTACCAGCTATTCCCTCCGGTTTATAACCTTTCTTTCGTCGGCTATTTGTGGTGCGCGCAGCGGGATGCACACGCGAGTGTGGGCTGACTCGCAGTCACGGTCTGCTTCTTCGGTTATTCTCCCTTGTCATGGCTTGATCAATGATCTCTCGCTCACCCAGTGGCCGGGCGACCCAGCGCCGATGCCGATGCCACCTGCGTCCCCATTCTATATTATAGGGGACACCAGTGTCAGAGGACGCTAAGTTGTTTTACTGAGTCCCGTTGAAGTGGAGCGAATGCAGAGTCCACCCTTTTGTATTCAGCTTATTACACTACCAGTAAATTGCGAGACCAATCCACTTTTCTGCCCATGCTCTTCCACCTCACACTCATTGCTGTTTTGGTAGCACTCACTGCGTTCCGAGGGGTTGTCGGCCTAATTTGGCCTGACCCCCGTCGGCCGAATTGGGCTGACAACCCCTCGGAACGGCCATGCCAACCCCTGTCGACGTCCGTAAGTCTTGAAAAAAAACTTTATATGAGTTCCCGACGATAACTAAACATCTATTGGACCTATGGGAACCAATGACAGCTGACAGTTTGATGCTAGGAGCCTATTTTGGGAACGTGGCCGACGGCTGTCAGTCCTGCGTCAGCCGATGTCAGGCCCAGCTCGGCCGACGTCAGGTCGGCAAGCAGTGCTGATCCCCGTCGGCCTTTGTCAGCCGATGTCGGCACAGCCTGCCGACACGGCCTCGGAATGCAGTGACTACTGGCTTTGGACCCGAGCGCCAAAGCCTCTTTTGCCGGGTCCCCTCAACGCCCCAATGTCAAAGATGCAAATAATCTGCCTTTCACGAACGCAAAGCGCTTGGCATTAAGACTTTCTCTACTTCCCCCTCGCCGTGGTATGTACTCCTCGAGCCGGAAAGGCCAAAACCTGAGGGCTCATAAATTGTAGCCTACTCCGCGTGGCACAGCTGCTTCTTCGGTGTCGATATCGATACTGCCGCCGGTCGTGTATGCTTCCCCACAGTTGATTCTTTATTTACAGATCCTGATTTCCAGCAGCCATACATGCAACATCCTAGGACACTTCCACCGGCCTGGGGGCTATATCAGTCCCACATTGACCGATGGTTCTAGATATGCGCCCGTCCAACCTTCTCAGCCTCAGCCACCTCGCATACCCAGCTTACGCTACAAGCCCAGTCCATTAAGTTACCCTTTCGCGAAAAGTGATGTGACGTGTCGTGGACCCTTTCGCGAAGTTTTGCGAGATCTGTCGCAGGTCACGTGGGGCATCAGGCGGCCCTTCCGGCGGCTCCAGCACGACTCTCGGCAAGGCTTGCGAGCCATCGAATGCCATCAAACGGCCTCGATTGATCGCTCTGAACGGTGCCGTTGGCTGCCGAGCCACATCAAATAGGGGCTCCCCTCCCCATTGGGTGCTCCCCCCATTTTCCCTCGCCCCCGGCGCCCGCGATACGCACAGCATTAAATATATACATTCTCTACATACATACTACGCCTACTTACGCATGCGCCACGGTCCCCGGCGTCGCTCGCACGCCCGCATTTCCCACAAAAAACAAAAAAGCGCCCAGAAAGTTCGGCTCCCAATATCCCCAGTACGACCAGGCTCCCGCACGGTTCGCAGCCGCACACTACCGTGTCGGTTGTGGGATAGGTGGCCCGCAGCGTTCAAGCTTTCCCGCCTCTCCCGCCTCGCTTACGGTAGGCGGGGCGTGCGTGGGGGCGCCCACCTCGGGCTGCCGTCCCGCTCGTACCTTGCGGCACCCCTCTGGTGGGCTGGGAAGAACCCGAATCGCCGGCTTCAGGTGCAGCCCCACCCACAACGCCCTGGACGGTGGCGGCGAGGGGATCAATGGGGTCTGGGGCGGGATTGATGGGGGCGGGGGGCGGGGGCGGGATCCGCGATAGCTCCGCCGCCGGTGTCGGGACCGCTACCGTGAGGCATTGGATGCTCAGGTGCATCCCGTTTTTCCCTGGAAATAAACTGATCAGTTAAAAAACAAAATTACCGATACTGGAAAACATACCTGTTCACCATTTTCTCGAGCACCCATTTGACGTCTCCCACCGCCCGCTTCCACGCTTCCGATGGGGTCTCCATGGAGCCGTACCACCATTTCAGCGTGATTACGACGTTCAAGAAGCCGTTTTGCCCGGGACATTTCAAAACGTCCCAGCTCCCATCACCTGTCTGCTCCAGCTCGCCGTCGGCAAGCCGCCAAGACGGGTTTATCTTTTTCCACCACGCCCACCACTGGCCCTCCATTTCCTCGCTCGTCCCAATGGCGGGGACTCCCTTCCGCGCGTTCTTAACCCACACGCCCACCGCCTTCGGACGATCCGCCGTGGGATGGGATTTAGTCTAACAATTATACCATCAGTATACTGTCGCTCAAGCCCAGCCCATGAAAACTTACCGAAGATGCAAAACGGGAAGCCTCCTCCAGCGACCACCACAGCTCGACGACATCAGTCCATTCCGGCCCCATTCCCAAACCCTGCTCATCCAGTAGCACGGCCTTCGCCGATTCCGCCCATTTGGCCGACTTGGCGGGTACCACTGCATTCGACACCTGCGTTTTCCCCCTCGTCTTGACCGGCACTCGCTGTACGTCTTCGTCCCCGTCCCCGTCACTGTGCTCGTCGTCGTCATCATTGTCCCCTTCGTCTTCCTCGGTTTCCTCCGCCTCGTCACTCGACTCGTCTTCTGCACGTGTTTTCTTCTTCTTCTTTTTTCTCCCGGACTTGTCCCCGCCTCGGCCCCTCGTTCTCTTCATACCAAAGAACCCGCCGAGCTGGGCCAGACCCATCTGCTCCGCGGCCTTCCGATTAAAGGCGCACTTGTTTTCGCGCTCGAGATCGAAGGTCAACATGGCCCGCAGCCTCTTCGTGTACTCCACCCACGCGGGCTCCGACATCTTGACGATTTCGGCCCTCAGCTCCTCCGTCATCAGTCGCACGCCCCACGTTGGGGCCTGCGCATCAGCCTCGGCGCCACCGCTGGTCGTGACGGGAGGAACGGGAGGGACGGGCGTGACGGGAGGGACGGGAGGGACGGGAGGGACGGGAGGGACGGGAGCGACGGCCCCCAGGCTCAGACCGGCAGCCAAGAGCCGGTCATCTTCGTCCTCAACGATTGGAGGCGGTGGCGGCGGGCCCACAACCGTCTCTTCGACTGCAGCACCACCGCCGCCCATGTCGACGTCGTCCTCGGGTGACATCTGCAGGAGATTCATCCCGAGGAAGCCCACCGCTCGCGCTTGAGCTTGCGCTTGGGTCGGGGGAGTCGGCGCGACGGGCCTGACGGGCGCCGCAGGGGGTGCGGCGGGCGCAGCGGGGGATGCGACGGGCGCAGCGGGGGATGCGACGGGCGCAGCGGGCGGGGGCGCCGCGCCACCATCCACCAAGTGCTGCTTTTCTGCATTGTAACGGTGAGTTTTCGTATTCGCTTATTCATGATTAACTCGCTTACCCAAGAAACCTGCGTGGACGAATCGCAGATATGTCTTCAGCGTCGCGGCGTAGCCCTCCGGATCCCACCGCGCCCAGTCTTTGCCATTCACGACGCCCGAATTCGCACTTCACGCCACTAAGTCAATTTCAATCTACGACGTAACGCTGCGTGCACACCTCATGGTCTCGAACTTCTGCGTTTCCTCGTTGATGCGGCCCCCGATGATATTCAGGGTGAGCCCGGTGTAGGCGTGCAAGCCTGCGAGAAGCGGTTGCACGATCGATAGGAACTTCTCGCAGCACCTGAGTAACCACCATCAGCATGCCATTCACAAAACAAACGTAGGGAAACAGCACTTACTCACGCTGGGTTGCTGGGTCTGGATCAGGCTCCAAGTCTCCGCTCTCGTTGTAACGCTCCACATCCTCCGCATGCGCTGCGTCACATTCCGCCTTGATGCGATCCCTCACCTCCTGGCTCTCGGCCGCCAGCATCTCCTTGGCTACCTCGCAGCGCAGGCTAACGTGCATCTTCTTCGGTTGGTCGCTGTATTTCTCGGTGAAAGCCTCCATGACGGCATCTCGGAATTCGGGATGCCGCATGTAAAACCTGAAGTCGGTGGTGCGCTTGGGAGGATCCGCCTCCTCGTTCGCACGAAAGCGTCCCAAGAACGCGAAGTATGGGTTGCCGTGGATTCCTATGGCGGTTGAACGCTTGCGGCTGAACCACCGTTTGATTTTCTGCAGACTAATTAGACATGTACTCGCGCGCCAATAAATTTTGGGAAATGTTACGTACGCCTTTCATATCCTTCTGAATCTTAGCCTTGGCCGCCTCCTCCTCAGGTGTTAATTCCCGTTTCTTCTGCGCCGTCAACGCCTCTTCTTCCGCGGTTTCGGGGGGTGGAGGTGGGACCGCGTCGGGGTCGGGATCCTGATCGAACGGCAAGTCCCAAGGGAAACGAGTCCAGTAAACCGCGAAAAGCTGGGCCCAAAATGGGGCCAACCCCTCCGTCTTCGCCTCCTTGCCCGATTTCTTCTTGGAAGCGGCGATATAGGCGGGAATATTTTCGGTCAAGAAAGCAAGGCGTTGCCCGGTAAAATTGGAAGGCTGGCCGCGTTTCTTGGGCTCCTGCGTATGGTTGCTGTCGTTGTCGCTGTCATCCTCGCACGCGGTGACACTTTTTTTGGTTTTTTGCCCATAGTGTGATTTCGGTCGAGCAAGGCGGATCGAGGCCAGTCCTTATTTGGTCCTGTTACACTCCGACGCCTAGGCACCATATTTTCGACTTCAGTTCGGTTCACCCTTCCCACAACACCGACCAGCATTACAAGAAGAAGGGCTATATTTCAGAATACTACTTATATACAATACAAATTTTTTTGGGCCACGACATGCGAGCAATACAAGACAGAACAGACATCAGCAACAGTATAGTATGTAAGTCCAACAACGACACAGCAACGAACACAACAAGAAAACGGCCCGACGACGCCTACGCATCCTCGTCCTCGCCCACAAACGGCTTCATCGTCATCCACGCCTGCAGTTTCTCCACGTTCGACGACACCATGAGCTTAGGCTCGATGCCGAGGCTCCTCGCCGCCGCCATAGCCGCCGCATGTGAGGTGTAGAACACCGACACGCCGCGGAGGCCGTACATCTCGGGGGCTTCCGCGGGCACAGGAGCAGGAGCGGGGGCACGACCACCGTGTGCCTCAGCACGCGGCGTGACCAGGATGGAGGAACGGGGAGCATCTCCATGGCCGCCAGCGCGGGGGGTAGCCGCCACGTCGTGCGTGGGCACAGCGCGACCGTCAGCCGCGGGGCGCTCAGCCGCGGCCGCACGCTCCTGCGCAATGGCTGCGGCACGCGCATGGCCGGTCGGGGTCAACTGGACGCGGGTGAAGGGCGTAACCCGCAGTGGCACATTGAGTTGAAGCCTGGGTGTAGTCGGCTCCTCCTTCGTGGGCGTATTCGGCTCACTCTTCACGGGGTCGCAGCTTCCAGCGACGATCCGCCACCGAAGGGGGAGGGAGCGGGCATGGGCACCATCGTGCGGGTGGCAGCAGCGGCGGGCACAGTAACTGCCGCGGGGATCAGGCGAGTGCAAGCCGCAGAGGAGGGGTGGGTGTTATTGGGAGGATTGAGAGTGAAGGTGACAGGCTCGAACGCGGGACAACCGCCTTGGTGCTGCTCGCGGCAGAGACCACGCCACCAGGCCTCGACGTCGGCCCATTTTTTGAAGCCACGGTGGTTGGCATCCGTGTAGCCGTCTGTCTGCGCATGTGCAATCCAACTGTTGCGCAAAAGGTTAGTTAGAGAAGAGAGGGAATTGATAAACGAGCGACTTACGAATTAGAATATACGCCTCGGACGCGCCCAGCCCACACGGCGTAGAACTGGCAGCTGGACGCGTTTCCGTGAGCCGTCTGAGATTCGTGACCGGGGCAGGGGTAGTAAGGAGGTTGGCACGTCATCATAACCAAAGGATTGCAAGAGCGCGACAGAGGGCAAGACGGGGGGGGGGGGCAGAAAGAACAAGCAAGTAGATGGAAGTGGGTGGAAAGAAGGGAATGGGCGAGTCTCTCGGGAGCGCAGGCATAAGTACATATCTGTGGCGGACTTTTAGGTAAATAAGAACGTTCTTGTCTGTGGCGGACTTTTAGGCAAAGAAGAATGTTCTCGTAGAAGGGCAAAGGGTTCATGAAAGCCGCGATGAGGCCTGTCGAGGGAGGTCGCCGCGCTTGAGGAACGGGCGGGATAGTCGTCAGAAAGAGAAAGAGTGATGGCCGGGCCATCACGTTACCTATGTCTTTCCAAACCCCCAAGACCACCGACTTGGAATTGGGGAGCGCCTCGTCGACCTCAATGCCCTTGCAGCCAGTTCTTCCAAACTCCACCCGTATCATGAATCTCCGTGCTGCACGATAAATGACCACTATGTCAATCACAACCCAAACACCTGGAACGGCGAGGATGTCGAGCGCTGGCCGGAGCACCTACTCGCGCAAATGGGTCCTGAGGTAGAGCAGGGTTCCTGTGGTCCCGCGCAGACCGACGCTGGCAATCCTGAGGTTTGTTCTTTGGTCGCAAGGTGAAAAACTCCTCGCTGACTGAATACTCGCAGCCCCAGACCCAGAAATAAAACTAGACTCATCGCACAATGTACTTACCGTCTGCGAGTAGCTACACACACCCATGTACCCGCGTTCTTTAATGCCTTCTGCACCTGTTTTTGTCTATCCCCAATTTTGATTTTCCACTTCGTGTTTCGAGCAAGCGTGAGTCCTTCAAGTGTAGACCAAGATAAGATATCAATTCAAGGCTTCGAGAGTGGTACATGAGCGCTACGCTACAAGGAGCCCAAGCGGCGCTCGAGATAGGCACGGAAGCCGTGCTTCAGAATGAAGAGCCCTTGCGCGCGTCGCGGGCCCTCATCGCCAGCCGCTCCCGATGCCTGTTCCAGCTTGAATCATAGCACGCGGTGCATGGGACATGAGTACACACCTCGCTCGATACCGTGCGGAGTCCGCACGAGCCTGAGTGCGAGCCCGCTCCAGCTCTGCGTCCCCATCTCGCAGCGTCTTCAAATACGCGCGACGGCGGGCGGCACGCTCTCGCTCCTTCTCGAGGTATTCCTCCCTATGCCTATGAGATTTCGAGGTCAGTTGGGACTCTGCGTGGTGTAGTCGATAACGGACCTTTCTCTATAACGAGCGGAAGTTGCACAATTGGCCCGGCGCTTTTGCTCGGGCAGCGCTTGCCGACGTTTGGGGCTAGGTTTTTCGACGCTGCGTTATATGTGAGTTGTAATGAGCTAATAAATGTATTCGGGAGGGGCGGACCTGAGTAGACCAGTGATTGGGTTGGACATGGTGGTAGAGCAGAGTCAAGCCACTATAGGCAAACGATCAATCCTGTAGAGCGTTTATAGCACTGACCGTTGCGTTCGTCACTTCTCCTCCTCCAAAAAAAACCAAAATAATTCCATCGCCTCTGGCGGTCGAATAAAAGACTTTGCCCGACTCGGATTTGCGAAGGATGGACGACGAGGCTCTAGAATATATTCAACCCGTAGTCAGTACGTGATTCCGCTAGTGGCGAGGTACGTGATCACGCACCGATTCCCTCTGTCCCACTGCCGAGGCTTGCGCTGGGCGGTAACTCCGGGTTAAATGGGTAGAGGGATGTCCAAAGTCGGGTCCAGGCGGCAAAACGGAGCGCCCGACTTCAAGCAGATGGCTTGCAAGGGGTGGTTGGTGTGAGCGTGTTTTAGCTGCCGGAAGATGTGGCTCAAGGCAGCCCCTTGTACGGTAACTATATTTTGTGAAGATACTCACAGCGGGCATGTGCGTGACATTTCCGAGTGGAAATGGGCACTGGGTTGCGTGTGCGAGGCCCAGCGGGGTTGCAGTACGGCGTCACCAGTTCCGAGATGACGCTCATAGATCCTGGCAGTCCGGCATACAGGTATGACGGGGGGACCTGGGGGAGTGGTCAATGACGCCCGAAAGGCCCGGTGGATGCATGAACGCACCGCAATTCGGCGTGGACTGCGCTCAGAAGCGGAATTGGACGAAGCAGGCGAAAGGAGTGAGAGCTGTGGTTGCCCGCATAAATCGAGGAGTCACTGGCCGACGTCTGCGAGAGGCAGCAAACAGAGATCGCTTGCGACAATGGAACGGGCAAGTTAACCATGATTTGAACTCTGGTTGGGTTTGACGGCAAAGGCTGATAAGATAAAGTCAACTCTGATGGGAGTGGGTCATAGTGGCGGGCGGCGATGAGTTCACTCAGCAATAGATATATATTTGAGGAAAATACCTGGAGCCCGTCACCATTAACGTGGGGAGGGAATTGACCCTGTCTGTGCGCGTTGTTGCCCCGCCAATTTTATTCGTACATTTTCCTTCGCAATTTGGAATGCTGCTAGCTGGCTTCGCCGAAGACGTAAGACGACACCAGAAGGTTGTGATGGGGGGCGGACGTGGACGTGTACGCAGCCAGCAAGGAAAAACTCGAAAGCAGGCGATGGCGACGCGGGCGGTGAAGAGAAAGCGGGGATCTAACCCTGCCGGCCTTCCAGCCGCGGTCAGTTCCCACACGGCGTCGTTCTCAATAGCCGAAATCACTGGCAGCCACATCGACACCCCCATCACCACCTTCGTTGAACGCGCGTCCGAGGATAACCGCAGGTCCTATCGCGAGGAAGTCATTGTCGCACCTCCCTCCCCTGTCAAACGACACCGTGCTGGCCAAACTCACGCCGCCCGACTCCCTCAATTCAGAATGTCCAGGCTTCAGCCACGGCCGCCGAAACCTACGAAATGGGGTTTTTCCTCGATGACAACGCGCCATTGACTTCCGTGGCAGAGCCTGCACCTCGGATTGTCAAACCCTCGGTGAGTCTGCCCACTTTTCAGGTGAATTCGCTTTCTGATTCGGTGGCGTTTTTTTTTTTTTTTTTTTGTTTCGTGTCCTCTTAGGATCCAGCACTCAATCGCTTCCGTCTACTACGCGACAGTTACCTCGGAAACATGCTACGTCGCGACGGGCTTATATGGCCCAGTGGGGCCGAATTTTGTTTTAGCTGCCGCAAGCCTCCGGACTCCGAGCAATTCCTCTTCCGATGCAAAAACTGCTTCGGGGATCAGCTCCTCTGTCCCGACTGCATGGTGGCTACCCATGGAACGAACCCCTTACACCGAATCGAGGTCAGTAGGCTACATTGGAGTCCCCGCTTCCAAATACTGACCTCGGAGCACAGCGATGGGATGGCGGGTGTTTCGTCCCATCCAGTTTATGCGCACTAGGACTACGGGTTCAGCTGGGGCACCCCCCTGGCGAGTGCTGTTCGGAGCCGCTTGCCCTCCATTCTTCGCATTTCGTGGTCTTGCACACCAACGGCATCCACGAGGTGGCCGTCGACGCGTGCGATTGCGAACGGCGGCTCTGGGCTGGTCCTCCGGAGGATCAGTTGCAACGCGCAGGCTGGTTTCCAGCCACAGATCACAGACCGAGGACTTGCGCGACTATGGAGATGCTCGACCACTTCCTCCTACAAACCTACCAAGCCAAAACAACAATGTACGACTACTACAGCGTGCTAGAAAAAACGACCAATAATGCGGGCATCAAGCCCCCGAATCGATACCACGCCTTCCTGCGCATGGTTCGCGAGTACTCGCATCTGTTGATGCTCAAGCGCGCTGGACGTGGACACGCGATATCCGGCGTGATGGGGACACAGCAAGGCGAGTTAGCCGTGCGGTGCCCGTGCTGTCCGATTCCCGGTGTGAATCTGCCTGATGGGTGGGAGACGGCGCCCCCCGAGTTTCAGTAAGTTGGGCGCTTCTCAAATAATTGTCTCGACTGACACATATCCTCTTTAGGTTCTTGTACATCTTTTTCCTCGCTATTGACGCCTGCTTTCGGCTCAAGCACCGTCTCGTCTCGAGCGTTTTGAAGGACCCCTCGCTCGGGTCGGGCTGGGCGTACATGGTGGAATCGGTGCTGTATCGCCAGTTTCTACTGACGGTGACGGACCAAAAAGAGGTGATTTCGTCAGTTCTGTGGGCGCGGCAAGATTGCTAAGTGCTGTGTAATATAGATGAGCACTTGTAGCGGTTTGGCTGCGCTGGATCACGCCAACACGAAATTTTCGCGCGGATACGCCGCGACGGGCGTCGGGATGGGTGTCTGCGCGTGGCATGAATTTGTTCAGCCCAATGGCGTTGGAGATCTCCAGAAGGGCGAGCGGTACGTCACTCATGATATTTACATAGCCGCGACAAGGACTAACAATGTTTTGTAGGTACGCGAATATGGATTGGATCGCGGCCTGCATTATGATCGCCTTAGACCCGTGGCTGCGCAAAGTTATCTCCTACGACATTGTATGCCAGTGGTGGGTGAACCTCAAGAAACACTTGCTGCTGCTACCGCCGGCGGTGCGGTGGCACCTCATTTTGGGGCTTGTTCGCTTCGTTATACCCAAGCTCCACATCAAAGGCCACAAGATCCCCTGCCAAGACAAATACTCCTTGGAGCTAGTCCCCGGGAGCGCGCAAACCGACGGCGAGGGTATCGAGCGCCCGTGGGCTCATATTGGCGGGGTGGGGTCGAGTACGAAGGAAATGGGTCCGGGCTCGAGGGAAGACACGTTGAATGGACACTGGGGGTCTTGGAATTGGCAGAAGGTGGTCGGAATGGGTACGTTGGCGTGCGGATTATTGGCTGCTGGCTGACGTGTCGATAGGCGAGCGCCTCCGAGCGAAAAGGGACCGAGCGGCAAAGGAGTACGCAACACAGCTGGACTCCTTCACCCTTTTCTCCACAGAGCAGGGTGAGCGTGTCGTGGGGTGGCGCGAGATGGTGGAAGCCTACGAGGCTGATGACACGCAGAAGAACCCATACCGGATGACGACGCGAGGTAAAGTCGAATTGATGACGGTCGCGGGAAGAAAGCCTGACGACGATATACAGGACTAACGGAAGCGCAAGTCTTGCTGGAATTCGAGCAAGAGGAGTCCGAGCGCGCAGCCGCGGGTGTGCCTAGCATACATTCCGTCAGCCCCAGCTCTTTCATCGCTGCCGGTCTGAATGTGGAAGAGGAGCAGTAAGTTATTCGATGTGCGCCTGCGTATACGCTAACATAGCGGCAGACGTCGCGTCCGCGTCCAGGTAGAGCTCAAGAAGTCGGGGACGACCGCGCAGCAAATCGACATTGTGGCCATGCGTCAGGCCCTCAATCGAAGCCTGCGCCGCCTTCGCGAGCTGCAGGCCACCTACACGCCCGTGTCCATCCTCGCTTTGGGCCAGCGCGAGAATGTCCCCGCTGATGAGCAGCCGGAGCACGTTCCGCTGTTCCTGCCCTCGGGCTTGACGCCTGCGCAGCGCTCGAGTGATTCTATGGCGGCCTTGGCGGAAATTGAGAACCGCCTGCGCGATGTCCAGCTCTCGTCGTCTTTGGAGCTCTTGCGCCGGAAGCTCCACGTCAAGTCGCGGCTCGTCACCTATAAGTCGCTACAAGCACGCGCGCAGGGTGCAAACACGCGGGCGAAGGCAATCGTAGACCGCAACGAGTGCAAGATCCGATTACACTCAGAGAAATATCAAATGGCTTGGGAGGCAAAGCGGAAGCTGGGCGGGGGCGACGCGGCGGCAGTGGGGTGGACAAAGCTGTTGAAGGAGGATATCCGATGCATGGAGGACCCGGAGGAGTTGTCGAGAAGGGAGCACAAGAGGAAGGCGCAGGATGAGCGCAGAAGGCAGCGGGAGGAGGCCTTGCGACGCGAGGGGGAACTGCCGCCCCTCACCGAGGACGAGGAACACGTAGCGCGAGGCGGGGAAAGTGTTCGACAAGTTTCGTGGATTTGGACTGGGGGCGGGGATGATGGGCGCGGACGCCGACTTGGAAGAGGGTGAGTATGTTTTCTGGGAAATTTGGAATTTCACTGACCATGATTTAGCCTTGAGGATCGAGTGGTGCAAAGCATATGCTCGCACCAGACGCTGGCGGGAGGAGATGCTGTTGGTGGACGAGGAGGTGCGGCGCGCGGGGGTTACCTTGGAGTTCCGGGCGCACGAGTGGGACCAGAGGGCGATGGCGGTGCCGGTTGGAGAGTCGCAGTGGGAGGAATGGAACCGGGCAACGGGGCGATTGGCCGGGTGGACGTACGAGCGAGCGGAAGGTGCAGTGGCGTACGCCCTGAAGCAGGCGGCGGTCTTCCGCGACATCGCCGCCCGTCTCACTATCTCCATGACGGAAGTGCGCCGAGGGAGGGGGAAACGGAGGCTGATGTTTGATGATGAATGGGTAGAGGGGGGAGAGAACGGCGCGGCGGGAGGAAGCGAGGTGGGAGGCGGTGAAGAGCAGGAGCTCGAGGATTTGCGAGGCGATGAAGTCGCTGACGACGATTTTGTTTTTGGGGGCGGTGCGGACGAGGACTAAGTGATCCGTAAGTGTTTCCATAGCTTGCTTGGATTAGGGATCTCAATTTTTTTTTTCCTATTTCTAGAGAGCAGTTCGACACGGGGCCGAGTGGAGGGGTGGGTAGGAGAAGGGCACGCCGCCCTACGATGCATGCGCCATGCGGGCCTCTTTTCCCACCCGCCCAGCCCGCCTCGCCTCAATGCCCGCCATTGGGGAAAACGCGCAGGGCGGGGGGCGCGTCGCCCGCCCACTCGACAGTCGGCAGCGGCGGCCTGCAGCGGGGCGGCTCTGCATTGGGGCTACCCCGTGCGTCTTCTTGCCCCGTGCGTGCGCACGTTTTCGCCCGGGCGGGAGGGGCGGGGCGGGCGGGAAGGAAAGGCGGCGGCGGCGGCGGTAAGGCTCGGGGCATCGCACAGCGGGAGAGGGTGGGCCTATGCCGGGATGGGCGTGGCAGGGCGGATCTGCCCCGTGTTGCTCCCCGTCCCTCATGCCGCCCAAATCCTGTGTTGGAGCAGGGCGGCGGCGAGCGCGCGAGGGCGGGCCGGGGGGGAGCGCGAAAGCAGCGGGGCGTCGTGCGGAGTCTGCCCCAGGTTGCTCACAACCCCCTCAAGCCGCCCAACTCCTACATTAGAGCAGGGCGGCGAGCGCCCGAGGGCAGGCCCGGGGGAGCGCGAAAGCGGCGGGGCGGCGGGGCGTCGCGGGGAGGGGGCTATAAGGAAGCGGCGGGGTCTGCCGAAGTAGGCCAGACCCGCGCGCGGGTCGCTCTGGAGCGCGCCTGGCGGGAGCCGCGAGGGCGGAAGGCGGGAAGGCGGGGGCGCAAAAGCGGCGGGGGCGTCGTGCGGAGCGTGTAACGCGCGCGGAGGGCGGCGAGCGCCCGACGGGGGCTATGGAGAAGCTCTTGGGTGTGCCGAAGTAATCCAGAGCAGCGCGCTCGTCGCGCCGGAGCGCACCATTTTCCACTTTTGTATCCCTTTTTGGTAGTATTTACCGAGATGCCGTGCAGTCTGTGATGCGCGGATTTGGTGGCCGGACGTTTGGAAACGGCGTGGATGATGAGTGATGTGGTCCACGCTGGCGCCGCGGTGCCGGGCATGGTCCCCAGGAGCAAACACGACCCGTCGGATACCCTTTAAGGGTTCACGCAAAACTTCGCGAAAGGGTCCCCGAGAGTACACGGGACATTTCGCGAAATGTCTACCTACTGAGGTGACAAGCCGTCAATGGCGACCCGGATTTACCCATCCTCGCCGCGTGTGAGTAATCAAACTATATTTTCGCCTCCACCTGCTCACCGAGCACGATCGGCGGGCAGTCCCAGCAGTACCGACCTCGGGCCTGATCGCGCTGGGTGAGTTATTTCTGTACTTACCTGTTCCGCTGCCCTAGGATTTATCAGGCCTCCGTAGTATAGCATGTCTTATTGCGCTCGCGCCGCCTGAGCCTAGCGTCAGTCGGCGCGGGGGGATAATAGCGCCAGCATACTCCCATTCAGAGACGGCCATCTGGTCTTATGACCTTGTGTCCCAGGCCCTAACGGCCCAGTGGACCAACTCTGATGGATCTACGCCGCAGACCCTCATCTATTACGACGCTTCCGGTACGTCTCATTCTATCCCATTGACCGCAAGAGGAGTTCACATCTGACTGACGACAATGCGCCAAACTCCCTCAGCCCCCTTGTTTTTCCTCAGCAGACAAACCGGCTTGGATGGGCCGAACCAGCTCGTTGTAAGTCACAATCCATCTCTACAGTTGCAGAAAAATCAGTGTTGACTCTTAATCTGTGTAGACGTTCAAGTGCCTCTGAGGTCGCTGTGTTCACCGCGCACATGCATACCCACATTCAAATGTCTTTAATTCATTTATAGCTCGGAGGACGAGCACGGAACCGCATGCGGGATTCTTTGTGTGGTGTCACATTTACTTATTGTGCGTAGTGATGAGCCAGCAATGTGTCCAGTGGTGAAATCAGCCGAAACGCGCTGATTTTGCGATTTTCTGAATATTCGCGGGAGTAAGTTGCAACGCCGAGGAGTTCACGGACACGTGCTTGATGGGAACAGCGCGCACTGGTCTGTGGCGTGTCGGGAAGGAAACGCGTTGTAGGGAAACAGGAACACGTTTCGTCTGAGCAATGGTTTCTATGTGAACAATAGCTGTTTGTGATTGGCTGTGCAGCCCAACAGAGTAGGTATAAAGCTCGATGTAAATTCGATAGAGAGAGGAATACAGCCCCACTTTCACCCCACTTTTTGGTTTTTTTTGGTTTTCTTTTGTTTTGGACGGTCGAAGCGTCCTCGAGACTCAATCCCAGCACCCTGCACGACCTATGGAGTGTCGCCCTGAAACGGGTAGACCCAGTGCAGGATTGTACTGGTTGTCACCGGCAATGTCGGTGGCAGTCCTTATGTTTTTGTTACAGTTGGTTTGGATGGACATGATGGTTTGGTCTGGAATGGATTTATGGTTTGGGGTTTGGTTTGGGTTTGGTGACGGGGGGTAGAAAGATTGATCGGATGGATTCGACGGCAAAGGAGGAAGGAGAATCGGTGGAAGGAAATTTTGATCGTGTTTCTCACACTCGGCGGCGCGCTGGCCGCGCTGCCACCCAAACTTTATCGAACACACTCGCTACACCGGACCGGTTCGACGTCACTCGACTGGATTGCAACACACATATATTTTGTGTGGAGCCCCGACCTCACTGCGCTTATTGGTTTGGTTGTGTGTGTGGTTGGCAGATGGATTTCCGCTTTCATGCACGCACACCAACCACGCGCTTCAGTAGAATTCAATTTCAATCTCGCGCTGGTTAATTTACGGGACAAATATTCAAATCGCGATTTTTGACAATGGCTGGCACTTGTCCCCGAGGCGACCAGTATATTGCAAACCGACAAATGTCCTCCGTTAACCAGCCCTTCCCCCGAGCAGTCCGTTCTGAGCAGAATCTTACTTACGTGCTGCGAGAGGACCCGGGAAGCTCACCTAAGGGTAACTCCGAAGTTGGGGGATTTGAGGCCAAAATTTTGCGATTTTTGACTCTGAAATTAGGGGATTTGAGGCCAAATTTTTCAAATCCCTCTCCAAGTTAGGGGATTTCAGGCCCAATCGGGCCCACTTTCTTTGTACATCAATCTCAAAAAAAAAAATCTAGGCGATGCGACGCTGATGGACGTTGGATGGCGCTTTCCAGCAGAGACGTCATGAAGGTGTTTATGCCTCTCAAAATCAAGGTCCCGGGCGCCGCGGCGGGAGAGAAAGCGAAAAAGCGAAAAATAACTAAAAATGGCATTATTAGTAATATCACCTGATATCCAACTCCGATTTAGGGGATTTGAGGCCCAAAGAGCCGGAAAAATTAGGGGATTTGAGGCCACTTTGACCGACTTTTGCCGGAGTTACCTTGGGCTAGCTTCCCGGGTCCTGCTGCGAGTTGGTAGCCGGAACCTATCCGTGACAGCGAGACAGCTGCAGACTGCAGTCAATTCAGCATGGCCCAGAATAGTACTATTCTCAGGCTCAGGCCAATCAACGACAGTTGCTCTCATCTACTGATGACGCTTCCTTCGGTAAAACGGACTTACAATAGCGCATATAAAGCGTCGCAAACGTCGCCACGCGCTATCCAAATCTTATGTCTCTCCCTCCGCGAACCGCCGTCCTGATCGTTGGCGCCGGACCTTCTGGGTTGGCTGCGGCTCTGTCTTTGAATCACCAGGGAGTCAATGATATCGTCATCGTCGATGCTATTCTAGCAGGCGAAAATTCGTCCAGAGCTATGGTCATTCAAGCAGCAACGCTCGAGGTGCCATGCCGCATTTCTAATCCGCTTCTAGGTTTCTGAGACGAGAATAGGCTCTCAATAGCGTGGGATGCCTGGACAAGCTATTGCCCATCGGCGAGAAAGCACAGGCGCTCGTCATGAATCATGGATCCTCATATCTTATCTCCACCGACTTCTCTCTCCTGGCCCCGTACACTAAATTCCCCTTTGGCTTGGTCCTTCCCAGACCGCTACCGAGGCCGTGATGCTCGAGAAACTCGATCACCTTGGAATCAAAGTCTGGCGACCATTCAAGGTCGTTTCTCTGTTGCCTTCGCAAGACACAGAGGAACAGATGTTTGATGTGCGCTTTGAATCCGGTGAGATTGTCAAGGCAAAATACGTGATTGGGGCGGATGGGGCCAATTCTGTGGTGCGTCTATTGCAATCCACTGATCCTTGTTTTTTGTCTGAAGCACAAAAGGTTCGTCATGAAGCAGGGATCGCGTTCAAGGACCCGAACGGTGACGAGAAGCACGATTATGGGAATCTTTCCCAGATTATCCTCGGCGACGTGTCATTGACCTCTCCGCCCCAGCTTGCCGCGCGCTTTTCCATCACTTCGTACGACGGGAACTTCACCTTATGGCACCGTTCCCAGCCAGCACTTCCCCAGACACGTCCCGCACTGTCTACCGCTTCGCATCCAGTGTTCCGGCTGAGGATGGGACGGCCCCGCACGCACCGAGCATTGAGTACCTTCAATCGCTCATGGACCGCTGTGGCCCTCACTCGCTTTCGTCCGATCCCGCGATTAACCCACACCCGACGCGCATTGAGAAGGTATACTGGTCATCACGCTACCGCACACGCTCCGCCGTTGCCGAACGATACTTTACCCATAAACTCGACGGGGGCGTCATCCTCCTCATCGGCGACGCCGCGCACATCCACTCCCCGATCGGCGGGCAGGGCATGTCTCTCGGGATCCGCGACGCCATCAGCCTCGGCCCTGTGCTGAAGGCGCACATCGGATCTACCGCCGAAGGCGCCGCGTCCAATAAACTGTTTGAAGATTGGGCAGCGAGCCGGCGCAAGCGCGCTGTGTCTGTTGTTGCTCTGACGAAACAGGCGATGGGAATTATCAACGCCCAACGAAAAATGTGGGCCCCGCTTGTGTGGTCTGCATACGCCGTGTTGCGGTTCGTGGGGCGGTTCACATTTTTCAAGCGGATGCTTGCGTACAGGCTTAGTGGGCTGGCGGAGATATGAGACGAAATTTCACGAGGGTTGCCGGAGACGAAACTTTATGAAAGTATTATGATTTCTCGCAGCACTGTACCATCAATGAAAATTCAGCAATAAATAATGGCAAAGGAAGAGCGTGCTGTGCGTTGTGCTGAGACTGCGAGATAGAGACTGACGGTTCATCGTGAAAACTCGCTTGCTGACCTTCTCAAAACACTGTCAGAGCCGCACTGCACGGATCACTCCGCGAGAGAAAGATCACGCATCAGTTTGGTCTTCCTTGAGCCTTCATTTCCTTCCTCTACTACCGCGGAGAGCAATGTCATGCGCACCTAGCAGCTTGCATGTACTTTCGTCGAGCCTGCTACCGCTCAGGGATCCAAGTTTCGAGCGCGGTGAAGAAGAAATAAGTTCTTTGCTAGTAGACAGCAAGGCGGGTCGGAAGTCCGGTGAATGGGGAAATAGAAATTATAGAATATGGGCGAAAGGGTCCCAGAATGTCACGGAGGGGTAGAATAGAAATCAGGTGAGGAATGTGGAAACCGCCGTGTGGGCGTGGAGTACGAGTGTGGCAACGACCGACGCACCCGACGGTTGGGTGTGTCGATTGCCTTTGTGTTCTTTGTTGTGTTGACGCATCGACCCCTCGGGTGCGTCGTTCTTTGTCTTTGGCGGCGGTGTGAAGAGGGGCTCCGGGGCCAGTATGGTTGGGATGGTTGAGATTACTTGACTGGGATTTGAAAATGGAGGGACTCGCTGCCTGATCCGAAATTTATACGAAATCTATTGCCGTCAGCATACTCGGATGCGGGACGTTTCCCGTGCGTCGTTTCGTCCTCTTGCTTCGAGTTTCAACGTGTCGTTGCGACAAATACAATTAGTCAAGTAAACGCTCGCCTCATCTTTGAGCTTCTTCCTGGCTTTGCTGATTTCATTTCCTTGAAGTAGTACTTGATGTACTTCATGCTCAATTGAAGCCGTCTGGCGCCGGGCTCTTCATCGTTAAATTTGCAGAAAGTTGTCTTGAGCTGCCAATTGAACAAGGAACTCAGTTTGGTCATGGTGCACAACAGGGTCGCGGAAACCAGATATCCTCAGTCCAACTCACCTCTTGCTTGATGTTGTCCATCGTCCGAGGAGTTTGATTCACCACAGTCATAGACAGGTCAAGGTGCTTCTGTATTGTTCAATCTAGTTTAGGCACAATGTTCAACTGGACCTAGTAAACTGCTGTAAGACGTTTACAGAATATGATGCCCATTTGTTTCCGTGTCTGCTGGTGTCTGTGTCATGTCGTTGAAATTCGAGAAGAATGTTCCCCAGTCATCAACCCTACCCAGAACAAGATCAAACGATGGAAAAGGAAACTGGAACAGGACGACGCACTGCAGGCTCATGGGTGCGCTCCACATCGCAATTGTCTCCCTATCGATCATGTCTCCTAGTTCGGAGGTCGCCTGCACTGGGTCTTTGTACATGTCCGCGAGTGTATTATCAGCCAGGAACCACGTATCTGGCACGGGCGACGGGGCGAATGTGCTCGCCTCCATCATGTATTCGGTTCCCGGGCTACGGCTGTCCATCCCTGAAGGCGTTACCGGCGCGCGCTGGGCGCTGAATTGAGCCTGGATACAACGGTCAAGTACAGAGCCAGCAGTGGTGAGATCAGCATGGTTGTTCTGCTGGCGATGTTCGTATTCCGTCCCGATTGTTGCATTATAATTTGAGAGGGAATGTGTCAGCGTCAGCTGCCCGACGGAGGCCAGTTCTGCTAGGATATCCCTGCGACACATGAGCGTTGTCCTCAAGCACAGATGTGGAAAACCTACCACATCGCGCCCGCAATTTGCCATCTAGGCCTAAAGTGAGATTCTAAATTGACATATATCAGAGTGCTCACCGGCCTTCACACAGGCGCACGGCCTCCATACACTTGTACACATTTGCGATTTCGCGTCTCGGGTCAGGCACCAGTCCCGATCGCTTCCCACTCCACACATTCAGCAACAGCACGATCCCCGAAATAAACACCGACGGCTACAAAAGTAAGGATGCGTTTTAGCTACTGTACGGCCACTCAATCGTCCATGGTCCTTACCAAATGGGCAATAACCGGAACATTCCCAGTGCGTTGCCTCTGGACATCCACCATGTTGGCACATGCTCTTGCGGCACTCGTACAGATTGCCAGTGATGGCAACGCCTGCCCAATGAATTGAGACAATTGCCAAATGGAGAGAAAGCACGAACCATTGGCGTAGACCCGCCAAGCATAGGAATGAAAGGGCGATGGATGAGAATCTGGAGGCTGTGGTACCAGCAATGCAACGCGACGGACTGAGCGAAAAAAACTGGGTCTTTACGCGTGGGGTCCCAGCGCACTGCTCCTGTGTCAGTAGCGCGAATAGAATGAATTGAAGTTTACGCACAATGATCAGGGATCTGTTCGTGCCTTTATGAAACGGGAAACGAGTCAGCATTGTTAAACCGTCCGGTGAAAGGTATTTCGTGCCAGTTGTTCAACGCAGAATCCAGCTCCGGTACGGCATGCTCCTCCCAGCGGTCGTACACTGGAAACAACCAGCGCACTTTGTTGATGGAATACTAACCGTGCATATTATCTTTACCTATACCAATCTCATCACTGTGAAAGAACTCACCAAGGTCTTGAGACTGTATGCGAGGATGTGATTGAGGTGTATGAGCCGGTTGAAGGCCGCAATTACGGAAGGTTTCCCGGCCGGCTGCTGGAAAGGGTGTGTCGGGTGATCCCAATATTCATCGTCCACCTGCAATGGCAGGTCCAGGTCGAAACTGGAGGATAATGCCAGTCAGTATCAGTGTGATCAATCTGAAGACTCGAAATGGAGAGGTTGGACGCCACCATGTATTGTAGTGAGCGAAAGGGGCCCACTCACTCCTCGTACTGAAGCGCACATGGCCGGCCAACCCCGGCACTTAAAGTTCGATCCTGACACACAAGAACCCAGAACGCTCGCTTGTACAGCTCGGACTCGACAGTGGGTACCTCAATTCGCGCTTTGCGCCGGTGAGCACCTATATCCTGCGTATTTATAAACTTCATATCCGCGTCGTAGAATTACAACGGACACTCACCTGCGCGAGCCGCAGCCCAACGCCAACGAGGGTCCAGCACCCCTGCGGCCCAGCGGATCCTGACAGGAATTGCACCGCGAGCTGATTGTGAATGGGTTAGCAGCGGTAGAGGCGAAAATAAGTACCCGACGAATGAATACGTTTGGACGTTCGTAAGGAAATTAAATAGACGACAAAAGAGACACCTACACAATAATACTGCAAGTCATATAACTTTGCCCGCCCTATAGAGATCCCAGGGTCTGAGACCTACCCCCGGAACAGCCAGAAGTCAGGCCAGGGATCGACAGGTAGGTGGGTCGCTACACACCTGGTCGAACCACTCCCAACCACATGTGATGCCCTTCTCGGCGACCTCGGGGTCCGTGCTCCATCTAGAACCAATCGCGCACACAAGCAAGACTGTCGTTCCAAAGTCGTCATTCCTATGTAATCATGTATTTCAACAAATGATCCGCATGCATCCAAGAAACGGAAGGCTGAACCACAAACCTCAAATGAAGCCCCTCTGCTATGCCCCGCTCAAATGTTGGTCGGTGTAGTAGTGGTAAGTATATGTTTTGATGAACGAAATAGAGGTCAATGAGCTGGTTCATCAAAATGTCGGATGGGAATTTGAATGGGCATGTGCTGCGTGCACCGCTCGTGCGGCGGCGCGTATGATTCCCCCACTATCGAATAGTGGGTCAGAGGCTCGATTTGGCAAATATGGTGACCTACTGGTCTCGGCGTCCAATATTGACACCGCCGCGAAGTCCACGCTCCTACGTCAGTAATGTCCCCTCTAATCTGGCCATTTAGTGACTGGCCGAGTGCCTCTTCGCGCTTGACATCCGCCCTCATCTCAATGGCGGCATTTATGAGGACGGCTCCAGAACTCTTTCCTACGAAGGGGTGCGAGTGTGGAGGGTCGAGGGAGATGTTCTGAAACTGCCGAAAGTATTAAGGTGCAGTCACCGGGGAGTGCATGCAAGCCCACCTTTTCCGCAAGCTCTAGGTGCAGCAAGTCGTCGGCATGCGGCGGCGGTGGCGGCGCGGCGATGGCACGCAGCGTGTCACGCATTGCAGCGAGAGAGACATTCAATAAATCAACCTGTTCCGACCCGCCGACGTTTTCCTCAACAGTTTCGGTAGAGGAGTTCAAAGAATGTTTTGGAGTAGTGTTGGAGGTACTGGCGAAGTGGATATTTGCCAGCTCATTGCGCAGCTGACGCACCAGTGCCTCCGAGTGATCTAGTCGCGCCTCGAGGGAATCAACGTAGCTGCCGCCTGTGAGCCGGACGAAGATGCCGAGTCCAGATAACACACCTTTGCGGGGTGTATTTCTGTTCATCGGGAATTTAGCATCGAGGTGGACAAACAAGATAACCAGTCACCACCGGAGTTTCGACGTATGTGCAGTCGATTTCCGCGTTGAGGCAACTTGTACATTTATTTCCCGCCATCTGCGATCCATCGCCTACCAGAAATCCAAAATTTAGCAGAAAGTCGGGATCAGAGGAGAGACTCACATCGAACTGCAAGGGAATGTGACGTCAGTAAGAAAATTAAAAGAGTAGGAGCGCAAGCAGTAAATTGCACCAGCATACTTTTCCTGCGTCGACAAAAATCGCACGCCCTCCCAACGCGGCGCCTCTTCCGGTCCGATTCTTGCTCGTAGTCATCGTCCGACGACATCTGCCCTTCAATCGGAATCCGAGATGCGAAACAAGCCAGGCCTAGATTCAGAAGCCTCGAATGGCCAGTATCGATACCAGTGAGTGATATTGGGGAACGCGTAAGATGTCCAGTTACCAGCAAGCAGTGGAAAACGGACGAGGTTGAAGTAAGAAGCAAGATGCCGCACGGCCACAATGCGCAGCGGCATGAGTCAGACTCCGAACCTGTCAGAGGTCATGGATTACATGACGCAAAGGTTGGAAATTTATTCCCACATATTGAGAAGTTAGAACGTTCAACCTACAGGTTTCCCCGTTTGCCTGTGGAACGCCCGCAGCGCCGGCGACTCTTATTGAACCCTCCATTGACCACTCAAATCCCTGCAACTCTTTTTGGTTAAGAAATTCGACTGCGTGGTCGTCGAAGCGGGTAGTGATGTTCTGGCTTTGGCTTGGCCCGAAGCCAAGGCCAAGCCAAAGCCATGGGTTGGCTTTCATCAGGAAAACCGGCCGACACTTGACAGTGCTTGACAGCACTGCATAGCATCCATAGCGTCTCTAGTCGCCATAGCTACATCCCCAATATACAGCACTAGGACATCACTGTGGGATGCTTGACAGCTCCGCGCCACAACTATGGGATACTAGCCGATACTAGGCTATTGCTGGAAAGCCGGCCTGTGTGCGAGCGCTTTTCTGCTGGCTTGCCGTTCGTTCAAATTCTCCACAATCAACAATAGAAAAACAGAACCAATAGTATTGATTCTACCAACATACAGATGGAATACCCCCTATCACCACCTCCGTCGCAGGCCACACGCTCGCCCTACTTCCACCCAATGCAGCTCCACACGCAGGACTCAATCCGCCTGCCCGCGCTCCCACTCCCGCTCCCGCCGCACGTGCACCATATCTACTCCTACCCCGCGCCCGCGCATCCGCACCGTAGAACGGCAGATGCAATGACGAAACCCAACCCCGACTTCACTTGGTCGCGGTGGCCGACGAGAATTTGGTAACAGACTTGGTGCCTTGGGACAAGTCAGAACAAGGAGGGAGCAAGAAGAGAGGCGCGTACCCTCGCTGATAGCGTGCTTGGTGAGCTCACCAAGCAGGATAAGACGCACACTGGTCTGGATTTCCCGCGACGAGATCATCGACTTCTTCGAGTACTGAGCGAGCTCTGAGATGGAAGAGTGAGTGGCAGATATGGGAATATGGCAGTCAACACTCACTCGACGCCTCGGAAGCGATACGCTCGAAGATGTCGTTGACAAACGAGTTGAGGATAGACATCGCCTTGTTCGAGACACCAGTGTCGGGGTGGACCTACTTGAGGACTAGCACGCTTCGTCAGCGACACCATCCATCCGCCAATGTCGACGGCACACGCACCCTTGTAGATGTAGGACGAGTAGGTCTCCTTGCGCGTCTTCTTGCGCTTCTTCTTCTTGCCGTCGGCGGCAGGCGCGGCCGACTTCTTGGTCGCGGTCTTCTTACCCGCCTTGGCGCCCTCTGTCTGCAAGCGTCGTCAGTAACGCGTCCCAAAGCCAGTTGTACAAGACGCACCTTGGTGGGTGCCTTGCCAGCGGTGGAGGCAGGGGCTTTTCCGGCGGTGGATGCGGGCTACAATGGAAGATGAGACTGTGCCACCTCAAAGATGAGAGCCAAGTACTTTGGGTGCCGTTTGAGATATAGAAAGCGGTTGAGAGTAAGACCAAGGCTATATAGCGAGTTGAGCACGAATTGTAGTCGGTGTAGGAGGTATGAGCGTACTAGTGAGCTGCCTGTACCCGTATTCTTCGCCGGCGCAGCAACAACAGCCCCCGCACCCGCACCCGAGGTGTTCCTGACAAACGCGCACCTCGCGTCCTTCAGGGAAGGGAGGTGGAAGTCGGAGACAATGAACAAAGCTGCCACGTGGTGGCCACGTGTCGCTTTAAGTGATCCGCCGCCCCACCCGTCCTCCTCGCGAACACCTTGCGTCTTCGCGAACTTCCGACCGGATTACAGGCTCGTGGTCAACCACGACCATCAGTCTCCCAAGGCCTTTGAACGCCGTCGTTCCGGCTTAATTTTGCGTGTGTCGCGGTGGGTGGTTGGGCCCGTCTTTGGCATTGTTCTTGTCTTGCTTAGAAGTGTTCGAAATTATCTGCATGTTTGCATTACTTTAAATAATACATATTGCTTGTCAATATCATGCTGGTCCACGCCGTCGATAAGAAATACCAGGCACTCACGGAAAATAACCGACAGGAAAAGCTCCCAGCGGCAAGCGGTCTATAGTAGGGGTCTTCAAAGTAAGAGCGCGCTTTTGCGCTTTTTCGCTTTTTTTCGCTTTTTCTGCTGTTTCGTAATGTTCCGAGTGATTGACGGGAGCTTCGGCATCATTCGGCAAAAAAAAACGCTGTGTGACATGATTGTGTGATTGCTGTAACCCAGACCACCTAAATTTTTTGAGTCCCACTAAGGTCCCACTGCGACGTGACGCACAGCGAGACAAGAACACCTTACACCATCTACCTCCCATCAATGAGCAGTCAACAGCCGCACCGATCTCCCCGGAAGCACAAGAAACCCCGGTAGAACCCGGTACAAAGAAGGCTGCCAAGTAGACGGAGCCCGCTCTTCCGACGACCAAGTGGGGGGCAGATGATGGGGTGTTGACGTAGGCCCTGATTGCGCAGTTGGAGGTCAAGGAGAACTGTTTTGTTCTCTTCGGGAAAGACATTCGCATTAAGTGTATATTGATCTCTTTCAATTTCTCCAACGTCTTCTCTTGAGTTTAAGTACTCTTTGATTCTCTAATATATTGCTATCCACATTTTAATGAATCTGATTTTTGATTCATGTGTGCCACACATTGCGTCGCAGTGGATTCAAAAAATTCAGGTGGTCCGGGTCACAATCACACCGGAAAATGAATAATTTCACAGGGTCACGTGCAATCGGAGTGTGTAACTGAATCTCTGAAAGTCTCTTGATTTCAGAAATTCATTCACAGTTTCATGAATGATGGGGCTGAATCTCAGAACTTCAGTTATAGACTCAGTGGATCACATGCACTGTGAAATTATTCATTTTCCGGTGTGAATACAGCAATCACACAATCACGTCACACAGCGTTCTTTGCTGAATGATGCCGAAGCTCCTGTCAATCACTCGGAACATTACGAAACAGCGGAAAAAGCGAAAAAAAGCGAAAAAGCGCAAAAGCGCGCTCTTACTTTGAAGTCCCCTAGTGATGGCGCGCCGTTTCCCTAGTGCTCCATAGTGATTGGCGTGCCACCGCATAGTACTCTCCAGTGCTATCATAGCACTGGAGAATGCTATGAGTTGCTATGGGTTCTATGGAATACTATGGACACTATGGCCAACTATGGCTCGGCTACGGTTTTCCTGATGTTGGCTCGGCTTTGGCCCAGGCCTTGGCCTGGCATATATTTTGATTGTTTGCTCTATGCTCATACCTTGGCTTCGGAAACAACCCAAACAGTCTATGTGGAACCTAAATGAATGAACAAGAGGTATATTGCTTCAATGGAAGGCTGGTAGGAGGTTTTTCTATGGGAGATGGTACGGCTGCGCGACGGCTTGATGCCATCAGTCCGGCTTTGCCGGCCGTCGGCACTGTTCCCCGGCACTGTTCCCCGGCATTCACTCGTGGTGACTTGAGATGCCGAGTACCCCATTCAGGTAGAATCAGAGCAAATTTTCTGACAGTTTTTCCGGCCCTCTCGGCTTGTGTTTGGTGCAGCCTTTCCAAAACAGGAAAAGCCAAGGCTTTTTGGCTTTGGTACCAAAGCCAAGCCAAGCCAAGGCCAAGCCAAAAAGCCATGGCTTTTTGGCCTCAGGCCAAAGTCAAAACATCACTAGAAGCGGGGAGGAAAGTTGGATCCCAAGTCAGTGTCTGGAACAAGATAACACTGGCAAAGTTCTGATAACTTAAGCTACTAGATATTTGTCGACGACGTCGCCATTAGCAGGATTATCATTCGAGTGGGAAGTCAGTGGGAGTCTGCGCGTGGCGACGAAGCTTGTGAGGAGGACCACGTGCTGGTACGAGATAGAATCCTTCGGGTATCTCCGCCCTCAATAAGCAGGACCAGAGAGCGAGCGAGATGGCGGAGGGGTGGCATACACGAGACCGCAGTGGAGCCGCGTTACAACCAAGAAACTTATGTAGTTCTACGCTCCTCTAATCCGACGCAGTTGCTACTCCGGAACGCCCCATCAAGTCGAGCGCACGAGGCTCTGCGGGATGTGAACCGCAGGGATAGAAGATATACGGGCAGCCGCAGCCACTCGCCGCAGTGTGGACCGTGTGCGGCCTGCGGAGGGGCTTCGGGGTCTGGCGGACGGGGTGGACGGGGCGGCAGGCGCCATGGGTTCCTCGTCTATACGGGGGTCGGTGTCAGCACCAGTAAACTCAAATTCGCGTTTTAGACGCACCGGCGGATTATGCTATGAAACCGCGCTTGTGAGCATTGTGATCTATGGTGCTATCGAACACTTACCACTCGCGCCCTCAGCGCCATCGTCGCGTCGCCCAATGCTGCGACGATCTCCTCGATCTCGCCCGCATACGCATTTCGCCAGACAAGAAAGCGAGGAATTAACGCTAACTTCCCGTTCGAAGCTCCACCAAAGTGGCATTTTAAACCCGCATATATTGCCTCCGCGAAGAAGATGCAGCATCTGTTGTCCAACGAATACGTCGGATTTCGGGTGCGCACGAGCCGCGTCAAGGCTAGAACATCGAAAATGTGGGCGAGGGGGAACCAGGAAACACCATGTGTTGGTACACATAATATTTTGCGGAGACGAGGAAGGAGACATAATCTCGCGAAGTCGCTGGAGCCGCAAACGGCGTCACTCTGTCGTCGGCGGGGCCAACCAAGGACGCCGAGGACGGGGACGAGGACCCCAACGAGCATGTACCAGCCCCTCCTGGGCCCCATCTCTGCAGCAGCAGTATCTTCTTCCCGGGCGTCCTAGTGCGAAACTCGCAAACTAGGAAGGCGTGGCCTAGCCCGAGCGTCGCCGTGCACCGATAGTAGGTGATTTTGTCCAGGACGGGATCTGAGGTTGGCCTCCAGATGCGAATAAGGCCGATATACTTGTCCAGAGGCAGCGATTCGCTAATCTCCTCAGGGAAGAAAGCCGTCGGTAGGTCTGGCTGGTGGGCCATGGTTTGCTCGATGTCGTCGGAGAGGAAGTTGCAGTGAACACGCACTGGGTCTCTGGCGCGTGGTGTGGCTGACGACTCGTGATGGACATTAAAGAAGCACTCCTTCAACCACACGCGGCTCAAATCGAGTGATTTTAGCCCAAGGCAAGAGGGAAGCCAGGTCTGGTTCAACCAACAAATCGAAGCACGCCGCGATTTTTCCATATTGGGGTCCTAGGACTAATTGCGACACGATGAGCATGTTCGTAGCATGTTCAATGAGCGGCAGTCACCAGTATACGCGGACGAGTTTTCTCAACAAACTGGTCTGGTTTAATGTTTCAGTCCGAAAAGGCAGTGGTGATATGAAGACGTAGTTATCACCGCTCGCTGACCGCTCGTGACGCCGCAATCGCGCTGTCTTGTATCATTCATCCCGCTTGTAATAGTCTCGTCCTATGTTAGAAAGAGATTATGTATAAGCCCCGAGTCGGACCTCGCTGAAATTGTACATCGCAATCGGAGTAGCTGCTCTTCCTGTCGCTATGGTTCAGAACCTTCTGCCCCGCAATCGCACCACATTTTCAGGGATATGTCTTCAATCGTCTGCAATGCCACGTATCGCAGGTCACCGTGCATTCCTGCTCGTATTAATTCTACAGTTCGGGCCTCTGTATGGTTGTCTGCAATTCCCACGGAATGGAGTACTGTCGTTTTCGTGAGTGTCGCAATTGTGGGGATGGTTGCAAAAGTAGCACGCTTACCCAATGCATTGCCATCCGCTCCTGAAATTCCTCTCTCGACTCGGGAAAGGCCGAAATAACCGCCTGGATCCCGGGTTCGTATTCCGACGCAGCCATTGAGGGAAGGATAGGTGGCGCGCCATCTGGGTCTACTTTCGGCGAACGGCTGTCAAACAGAATTTCCAGCCCAGCATAGATCGTTTCAGCGAAGAAAGCACAGGATATGCTGTCACCGTGGTTTAGTGGGTTTTGCTTCCGCACCAATACCGCCAAAACCTCGAGATCGTAGAGGGTAGGTGAGGAGTCTGGGAACTGCATTGTGCGGCACAGCACATGGGGTTCTTTGATGAACTCCGAGTCCTCACGCTCCGTGGGCGTGGCGATCGCTGTTACCTCGTCCGACAGGCAGCCAGTGAAGGACTCTGGGACGCAGAAGGAGGCCGACGTAGCCTCCATGTCGCAACCATCGCCCCACCGCTCCAATACGAGCGCAAAAGGCCCGTACAGCGAGTGGCGCAGCCGGCAAAGGAGCCATGCATGCCCGGAGGGTGCGGCGTAGCGATAATACGATACACTGTCGAGGACAGGAGGCGCGGCGTCGAGCTCGAGGAGTTCAACGGTTGATATGTATATGTTGAGATCCACCGGGTAGCCATATGCTAGCAAGCCGCGTTTGGCGCGGATAGAGCTGCGCCTTAGCTCGTCGAAGATCCGCGGATCAGCCGTGTTGCGATAGAAGAGCCTCCGGATGCGCTGCCTGAGGCGGGCGAAGACGGTGCGTCCGGTGGGTTCGGGGGTGGGGCACTGCATGCACATGGGAGTCAAGAAGAGCAGCAGTGAGAGGGGCACAGAAAATAGGAGCGGTAGCCACTGGCATATAATATATGCGATGCTGAGTGTCTCGGGGCCCCTTAGCTTGAACGAGGTAGAAACGAGCGGACATCCTGCGATGAATACTTTTGACACAAGACAAGAATCGTCGGGCCGAAAACAAGGACAACACCATAGTGAACGTCGAGCTGGCGGATGGGAAGAGACGCGATGTTGTGTCATGCTTGACAGTGATCGTTGATGTCATTGTCAAACCATCTTGCTCTTCAAGTTGACCACTTCCGGTTTCCACGTATCTAGGATCCATTCAGTCTCTTTCCTCCGTTTCGTATTTGATATGTCGCTGAACCATTGCACCTCGACCACGTTTTACTAGCCTCTGAGGATTGATTCTCCGCACTTCGACGACTCAGAGGTACGCAGATACTTAGTAGTTAAAGCAGATATCAAAATTGAGAAGAAATAAGTAAGAAAAAAGTCGACATCGAGGTAAAGGTAGAAGGTCAAAAGTAAAAGAGGTAAAGACAAAAAAAAAAGAGATTATAATGACAGCAAGCACAAGAAACGTAGAGTAGGATAGAGTAGGGTATTACGAGCGGGCGATATCCAAGATGGTAGTACACTCGGTAGGCCAAAAATACAGGGCTTCGATTTCGGTGCGGGTGGGCGCGCGCGCGAGTGATGGTGGGTTCTGGGTTTGAGTCTGCTGCGTCTGGGCGGTGGGGATGTGTGCGGTGTGCGGTGGGGAAGGGTGGGGGGAGGCGTGCCCGAGAAGGAGCTGCCGCGCAGGGACGAGTTTACCGCACCAGCCGCGGGCGGCGCAGCGGCATACCCCTGCCCGAAGCCTAACACCCCTGCGAGCGAGCTGCTTTGACTTTCCCCCGCTCCTCCGCCCTCCAGGGCGCCCCCGCGCTCCCGTGCCGCCGCCCCGGGCTCGAATATCGGCGGCGGCCCTTGCGCCTGCTGCACCGGCCCCGCCCTCGTCGTCGGCCTCCGCGTCGGCCTCCTCAACGCCAGCTCGGGCGCCTTCCGCGCCAACACCGCCGCCTGATACGACCTCAAGGTCGTCCGCATTGTGCATCGTCCGTGCCGTCGGCGCACCCTGCCCTTGCCCTTGCTGGCCGTGCTGTTGCTGAGGCTGCTGGCCAGGGTGATGCGAATGCTGAGAAGTGCTGAGCCAGCTCCCCGAAAACAGCATCTATTGCCGGGACGTGTATACCGCGTCCAGACTCTGATTACAGGGGATGGTTGCTACCGTCGATATTTCCCTGCATACCATGTGTGAGGGGGAGCACATAGATAGTCGCTGGCGCCTGCCGTCACGATCTAGCATGTCGAATTAAATAAAAGCCCAGTCCCTTTCTTGTTGTGCCGCCCAAGAATTTTGCTTTCGTCATTGTAGCAGCTCGGTATTTTTCGCACTTTCGCGACAACTTGGATAACTGACGAGTGGCAAGCCAAGGAATGAGTATTTTCATAATCCAATCCAGCGCCTCAGGGCTGTGTGGTCTTCCGGCGCAAGCCCACAGGAAGGGAGACAATTCCAAATTATGGCGAATTCGGCATGAAACAGAAATGAATCTGTAGATATCTGGCGTTGAGTTGCGTTCGCTTAGTGACTGCTGAGAGCAAGCCGAATTGGTCACGATGTGATGATTCCTTGTCCTCAACCAACACCAAAGCTTCGAGAGATTCATTCCTGTTCCAACTGCTCCTTGTCAAATGCGCGATGAGTGGGATGGTCTTTATCGAATTTTCGCGTCAAAGAGCATACACTGCGCCGATCCGGATCGGATTATAAACCTTGAGCTGCTGGCCGTCGAGAACTCACCACTGCCAGGCTGTCGTGAAGGTTTTAACGGCACCGAGTAATCAAACAGCCACGACTAGAGCAAATTTCCTGTCGCCTGATGGATCTGCGGTGGGTATCCTGGACGGTGGTACGTGTCCAATTATCTAGCCCACAAATTTTCACAAAACACAGATTATGCACAGGGAGGTATTCACTGAATTTGTACTTGTCGACACCCTGGATTTCGAAATGTGAGTAGTAACGGCCTCCAGTCGTCTATTCGGAGCTTTAATGTGTATGATAGCTATCCCACCTCGGTCTCGACGCCAATCGAAACGAGCACCGGGGGCAAGCGCCGTTATCCACGCGGCGACGCCCGCGGAAGGACCTGCCCACGTCGAGGGCGGAGCACTGTGCATGTGCGGGAACCTACATCCACCATTCCCTGCTATGTAGTGGTGGGTATGAACTTTCCGGCGCGACGCACCGAGCGGAGACTGGACGTTCTATAAACGACACGAAGGACCGGTGCCACGCGTCGATTCCGCCGTACATGACACGAGCAACCCGACACGTCGCAGTCGGCTTCCTCGTACGTTCTACACCGTCTGATCCCTCCCGGCTCTCCGTCTGTCGTGGTCCACCTCGACCCTGCCATCCCACGCTCTCCTGCGCCTCTTCTTCCCCACCGTCAGCTGCCTCCATCCCCGCGCCTTCCTTCTACCCCGCCATCGCCTGCACGCTATTTTTGGTCGAGGGCTATGTACATCTCATGTCGTACTCCTCGTCACGGTCCGCATATTCTGGATGCCGTCACGCCGCCCGCTCCATCTTGGAGCGCCGCTTCCTCTACACACGCCTCGAGCATACGAGCATGCGGCGCGGAGCATGGAAAGCCCGCGGCGTACCGAGCGTCGACCGCGGGGTCGTTTGTGTCGGCGCAGAACAGGATCGCAGGACAGTATCGTACCCGCACGGAGACAGCCGGGCTTGCCAAACCTCTCGCCGTAACTCCTCCACCACTCCTGCCCACCGTCGATACCCGCACCATACTCGTTCTGGCGACCTCCCGTTCCTCTCTCCTCTCCTCCTGGGATGTGCACCCTACTCCGCGTTGCCGCGCGTGGTATGCAGTCGGCGGAACGCACAGCCTCGATTGCGCCGCCGTGTAGATCGCGCGCACCAAACTCCCGAGGGCCATCGTCGAGCGTACGGCAGCCACGTGAAAAATGAGCGCGACGAGAGTCGACTGCGGGGCTATTCCCTCCCGACTGCCATATCTCCGGGACCTGAGGAGCACCCGTCCTCAATCGGGGCCAGGAAGCTGTTTCTTACATCCCATTCGACAGTGTCCCATCGTCAAAGCCTTCCTGGCTGATGCTGGTAAACGGACTCCCTCCTTTACCGCACACGCGGATTTTCCTATCCTCGGCAGAAGCGTGCGAGTGGGCTCTCTCCCAGCGTTCGGCAGCCCAGAAGACGGGAATCATGTTGAGGAGCTCGAGTGCAGGGTGATGCTGCAGCTCGTCAGCATGTGGCGGGAAAACTCGGACACCAGCGCGCACTCGCCTCACGACTTCTTTCGCGTCTGCTGAAGCTCTACATTCTACTAGGGTCCTTCCTCGTTGTCGCCCTCACCTACTCGCCGGCCTACCTCGGGTGACTCGCCGCCGTGCTACGTCGAGGAAAGCGAGTGCGTTCTCCTCGAGCGTGCTCCGGGAAGCCACCTCGGGTGGCCGCCCCCGCCCTGCGTTGTGCAAAGTATGCAGGACGTAATCGTTCACAAAGACTTGAAGAGACCTATCGGCTCGCCGATCTTCTCACAGCATGCTCCTCTTCCGCCGCCTCTTTCCCCTTCATAGTCATCTTTCACTCCCGCTGTTATCCCTGCGTCTCTACCTCACCATTTCTTTCCGGACCTGAGCACCTCGTGCGCCCCCCTCCCTCTTCTCTCTCTGACGTAACCTAAACCATTCCTTCCATGCAGTGCCCGAGTGGATGGACGACTACAGCCCCTTCAACCAGACCAAGACAAGAAACCCCTTCGCCCGCCCGTACCCCCCGCCGCCCAAACCTAAATCCCAGCCGACAGACGTGGACGCGGGCTGGGCGCCAGGGACGGGCCCGCCGAGGCTCAGCGACGTGGCGTCACGCCCGAATACGCTGAAGGCGGACGCGGCGAAGCGCGATGCTGTAGTGGATGCATTTAGGGTTGCGTGTGTCTGTTTCATTCACGCCCTCTCAACTCAATCTTCATTGTAGTACGCGTGGTCTGCAAATGGTGCGTCCTCTCTCTTTTAGTGGATCGCACTAACTTGTGCACTCAGAGAAGGACGCCTTCAGCGACGACGAATACCACCCCATCTCCCACCGCGGCTCCAACCTCGGGTCCGGCGCTGGCATCGGCTACACCGTCGTCGATGCCCTAGACACCATGCTTCTCATGGGCCTCGAGTCCGAGTACACTAGGGCAAGGACGTGGGTGCAGGAGAAGCTGAGTTTTGAGCGGCCCGGGTATTTTAGTACGTTTCAGGTGAGGTCGTGCTTTCAATTCAGCGGAGCGCGCTGCGGTGATGGCGTGCGCGTCACGTATTGTGGGGCAGTCTGTCCCGTTGGCGCAGGCAGACGAATTCGAAGATCGCGTCGCGATGCGACGCAATGGTTCCCCGCGCGGGTTCGGCTGATAATGCGAGTGCTCACCGAGATGGGCGGCGTGCTGATGCCGACCCGCCTCGGAGACGAACTGCGAACACGCGCCGGCGGAGGTAGTCGAAGTTTTCCCACTATTCCATATGTTGTTATACGATTTAACGAGTTGCTACGCATGGAATAAAGGCGCACCTTGACACGATACTCCTGGGGACCACTGATGTAAGGGCAGGTATTGATCTAGCAAAGTGTTCGTACCCAATATACCCCCCCCCCCCCTGTTTCACGGCCACTCGAGCCGAAAGAATCATAACTTGGTCACTAAATTGGATTCGCGAAATACAGGCGGCAGTCATTACACATGTAGGGAAGTATACAAAGCGACGAGGAAAAGAAATCGACAAAAAACCAAAGAAAATAGAGAAGACAGGACAGGACCCATACCATTGCAACGCGGTGCACCCCCGGGCGGTGGGCCGGCAGAACAGCCACCGATAGCGTTGGGGCTCTGCACCTGCCGCAGCGCCTTCGGTGCGCTGGGTGGCATGCACTGGAGCTGGTGTGAGCACGGCTGCGTTGGGGGTCCGGAAGATGAAGCAAAGGGCGATGTCCGCGGCGTGGGCTACGAGGCGAAGCCGGGAGGAGGGCGCAGGATCTCGCGCGGAGAATTGAAATGGCCCAGGTGATGGCAATCGGGGCGGCAGCGGCGAAGGTGGACGTCCAAATCGTAGTTTTAAGAGGCACATCACGCACGAGCGGGGGAAGTAGGAAGGGAGGACTAGTACGACAGGCGGTGGAAGGGACGACCTCGCTTCTCCTTGTCCTCGCCCTGCGCCGCATCCTTCTCATGCTCCCTCTCCCGCTACCGTTCGCGCTCCCGTTCGCGCTCCCGCTCGCGCTACCTCATCCTCTTGCGCTCCTGCTCAACATCTACCTCCTTGGCTCGCTCAAGCTTCCTCCGTGCCTACCACTCTTCGAACGAAACCTTAGAGACCGGAGGAGATGCAGGGACGACGGCGGGGGCGGGGCATGGTCCGCGCGCAAGAGCTGCCGGGGCAGGGGCCTCAGATGAAACGGATGCGGCGCTCCTCCACAGCTGCACGGTCACCGGCAAGCCGCTTGCTCGCTGGGTGCCAGCGGCACATCGGACTCGACGGGGACGGGCCTGGACACCGCCTCCTCGTTGAGGACACGCAGCGCGCTCTCGAGCGGCGCTTCAGCCTCCTCCGACTCCGGCTCGGGCGTGGAGGTCGGGCTTGCAGGCGACGCTCCTACTCCTCGCCTACAGACAACAGCAGCGGATCCTCTTCGAGCTCGTGCTCCTCCACATCCACATCCACATCCGGAAGATTCGAGGTCCGCATCCCGGGGTGATGCGTCTGCAACGGGCTCGATGAAGCGCACATGCGGGGACGGCTCCACATCGGCGGGTGGCAGCGTGTCCGCCTCGGCAGATGGAGAAGCGCCAGCGACTGCGTCCGCAGGAGAAGGAACACCATCCACAGCCCCGTCCTCTTTCCCTCCTCTCTCCCTCGGTCCTCAATCTCCACATCCACATCCACGCCCCTACGGAAAACCATGCTGAACGCGGGTCCGCGGCACTTGGGTATGGCGACATGAGGCTGAGGCGTGCAAAGTCCATCCTCGGCGACGGCGCCCCAGACAGCTGTGGCACGAGTGGGGAACAGAAGCGCGGTAAGCGCGGAGATGGAGGTGGGGCGAGCGATACCCGCGGCGGCGGCGGTGGCTCGTCTAGATGACGTCCATCAGCCTTCAAATGCGCGAGCCACACGAAAGCGAAAGACTCACCGGCATCCATGGACACGACATCCACATGCACCTCCCCTCGACGTCGACGTCGCTTCGTCCTGAGCGCGGGCTTTGCCCTTGCCCTTGCCCACCCGAGGCGGCGCAGGCACATCGTGCGTTGGGGCAGTGGCGTCCTTCCACCGCTTCTGCACCTTCGGCGGGCAAATCGTCGCCTGCACCCGCTCCCGCTCCCGCTCCCGCCGAGTCTCGCGCTCGCGCTACCGTCGAAGCAGCTTGGGAGAGGGAGCCGCTTATCATCGTGGCGAGGCTGAGATCGCTCGTACTCCCCGCCGAGTGCGCAAACCATCCGCTCAGCCGTGCGTGGGGCGAGCCCTCGTTCTCTGCGCTGAGGCCGGAGGACGTGCGCGCGAGGGTGAGATCGTCGCTGTGGCCGTTGGACGACCCAGATGTAGACGAAGGTGGGGTGGACGCAGAGAAACCGCGTTCCGACCGGGTACGAGGACGCGCAGTCGCATACGCACTCGGTAGGGTGAAGATATGGCCAAGTCGCACGAAGTGCTGCGGCGACCAGACGCGGACGTTGTGGAGGTCGAGTTGGAGGTAGCGTGCGTCACCAAAGACGACGCAGCGCTCGGTGGGCGGTCGACCAACACCGACTTGAAGCGGTGGCGGTTGGCCGGGAATTGGACTGAGTGAGGCCTTTGTAGCGAGGTGAACTTGCACGCAGCACGGTGCGAGGCCAGAGTCGACGTCGAACAATCGTCAAAATCTCAGGCTGCGCACAAAAGGATTGATATTTAGCCGCCAGTTTCAAAATCAAAGAACAGACAGACACACCACATTCAATGCTGCGTTACTCTAACCACATCAAGCCGTGTCTCATGCAGCTCTAGGACAGGCGTCGAGAACGGGAGGAACCAGAATACCACGAGGAACGTCGCAGCATGCGGTAAGGCGACGAAGGCGACGCAGGCGATTGGCAACTGGTACTGCAGATGCTGCAGACGACGCTGAGGCTGCGCGTCGTGTTTCTGCTGAGTGACGGATGCAGACTTGAAGTGGGATGGCGCCGAAAACGTCGCAGCGAGCGCGCGTCAAGCAGGCGGGCAATGGCTTTGTAGTCCTGAGCGCGTCGCGTTCGGTGTCGTGCTGCTGCAGAAAGCCGGCGCGGGCATTGGGCAGTGTGGATGGTCGCGATGCATGTCACACACGACGCTCCAGCGGAACTAGAGGGGGCGACTGACGCTACGACCAACTGCCCTTCTCCCTCCTTTTAGCATCCAGCCGCGTGCGAGGGACGTGCGCTTGTATGCGGGGAGATCAAGTGTTGTGTCAGTGGAGGTCTGTACAAGACACAAAATGAAGATTGAATGACAATGAAGCAAAAAATTCACGGAGAAAGCAAAGGTACCTTGGATCGAGCCGATCCATGCAAGTCGAGGGCTAGAAACGATGCGTGGGCATGACATCATACGGTGTGCTGGACGTGCTGCCTGAACCGTGTCAAGCACGGCGGCAGCGGTTTTAAACTGAGGCTTGGAGGCTGAATGGTCGACGGGCAGAGGGACTGGGCTGGGAAGAGTGTTGTTTAGATTTGGGGGCGAATGAGCGACTCGACAGGGCCAAGCACGTGCGCACTTACGACAGTGTGGTGGTGTTTGCCTCGTTGTTGCCTCGTTGTCTCCCGCACTCTCCACATACGTTGTGATCCTTTCCTCGGTCAGTTCTTGCTCTTGTAGAAACTCCAGCAGTGATTGATATGCCTCTGCCAAGATCTACGCTCTTGATTTTTAGTAAGAACTTGAGAGTATCATGCTTTCCCAAGATGATTCTCAACCACTGTATATCACCGGTGGGAGAACAGATATGTTACTCTGCTGAAATCATTATTCATTTTGAGTAGGTGGCCAAGGTGGTCATGGGGGTCATGGACACCCCCATGGTACCGGTGGCCATGGTGGGGCTGGGTTGGGTCCCAATGTGAATATCAATGTACACCAGCTAATTGCGCATAATCTGCATGCTGGGCTTGCTTCACAGCAAACATTCCAGCCTAGCAACATCCAAGCATCTCAAATCATCAACCATTGTCCTCCTCCGTCAAGAATATTTCAGGGCAGGAGACATATCCTTAACAAAATGCATGATTTTTTCACTTCTAATGTGGGGATCCAACACATTTATGTGCTGTATGGACTTGGAGGTGCTGGAAAGACACAAATTTCTCTGAAATTCATAAATGAGTCATCATCCCGGTGAGCTCGATCATCTAACTGGGAATGTTTGTTGATCCAGTTTTATGTTCCAGCTGTTCAGACACCTTTTTTATTGATGCCAGCACTATTGCAACAATTGATACAGGTCTCAAGAACATAGCTGTTGTGAAAGGTTCTGGGGATTCTCGGCAAGATGGTTTACTATGGCTGGCCAGCAGAGTTGAAGAATGGCTTCTCATCTTTGACAACACAGATGATCCAAGCATCAATATGAATGATTTTATTCCCCAGTGCAATCATGGGAATATTATTATCACCTCTCGAAATCCTGGACTACGCGTTTATGGATCTCATTCTCTTGTGTCAGATATGGAAGAAGAAGATGCAGTGGCATTATTACTCAAGAGTGCTGCACAAGCAGCTACAACTAACACTATGCCAACAGCGACAGAAATAGTAAAGGTCAGATAGTTGAGCCAAACAACTCATTCAATTTTGATAGTAACACTTTCTTAGGCATTGTACTATCTACCTCTTGCAATTGTTCAGGCTGGTTCATTCATATCAAAATCTCAAGATCTTGATGGCTATTTGACTCTTTATACAAAAAACCAAGCAAGGCTACTTAGTGAAATGCCTGCTCAAACTCATGACCATTATGCCCGGACAGTGTATACAACATGGCAAATGAGCTTTGACCGGCTCACACAACCAGCTGCCATGTTCTTACAGTATTGTTCATTCCTCCATCATAATGGAATTCAAGAGCAAATCTTCAGCTATGCATCTGAGTACACATTCCCATCTAATGGGCCATCTGAAGAGGATTTACGGGAACCTCTGGAGTTCCTCTCACATTTTGTGGGGCCAAGTGGTGAATGGGACTCTTTACAGTTTTCCAATATGACCAATGAGGTCCAAGCATATTCATTGATCAGTATTGATGCAGAGAAGAAAGTCTTTTCTATCCATCCATTAGTACATGCTTGGAGTCAAACAACAGGCAATCCAGAGAAAAATTTGTCCAATATGGGATCTATACTAGGCATGGCTCTTTCAGCACGTCCACTATATGATATTCAATTAGGAAGTTTGGCAATATGTCCACATGTGGAATTGGCTTTACAGATGGATGCAGATATAGCTCTGGTGTTTAAGGACCATTATGGATTGATATTTTGGGAGGCTGGAAAATACAAACAATATGGGAAGCTGTTGGAAGGAGTGCTGGAGAAACACAAACAGGTTCTGGGTGACAACCATCCAGACACCCTGGTCACCATGAGCAATCTGGCCAGCACATACTCAGACCTGGGAGAGAATCAAAAGGCCGAAGAACTCAACCTTACTGTGCTGGAGAAACAGAAACAGGTTCTTGGTGACAACCATCCAGACACCCTGTTCACCATGGGTAATCTGGCCAGCACATACTCAGACCTGGGAGAGCATCAAAAGGCCAAAGAACTCAAGCTTACTGTGCTGGAGAAACGGAAACAGGTTCTTGGTGACAACCATCCACACACCCTGATCAGCATGGGTAATCTGGCCAGCACATACTCAGACCTGGGAGAGCATCAAAAGGCCAAAGAACTCAAGCTTACTGTGCTGGAGAAACGGAAACAGGTTCTTGGTGACAACCATCCAGACACCGTGCTCACCATGGGTAATCTGGCCAGGACATACTCAGACCTGGGAGAGCATCAAAAGGCCAAAGAACTCAAGCTTACTGTGCTGGAGAAACAGAAACAGGTTCTTGGTGACAACCATCCAGACACCATGCTCACCATGAGTAATCTGGCCAGCACATACTCAGACCTGGGAGAGCATCAAAAGGCCAAAGAACTCAATCTTACTGTGCTGGAGAAACGGAAACAGGTTCTTGGTGACAACCATCCAGACACCATGCTCACCATGGGTAATCTGGCCAGCATATACTCAGACCTGGGAGAGCATCAAAAGGCCAAAGAACTCAAGCTTACTGTGCTGGAGAAACGGAAACAGGTTCTTGGTGACAACCATCCTGACACCGTGTTCACCATGGGTAATCTGGCCAGGACATACTCAGACCTGGGAGAGCATCAAAAGGCCAAAGAACTCAATCTTACTGTGCTGGAGAAACAGAAACAGGTTCTGGGTGACAACCATCCACACACCCTGCATACCATGGGTAATCTGGCCAGCACATACTCAGACCTGGGAGAGCATCAAAAGGCCAAAGAACTCAACCTTACTGTGCTGGAGAAATGGAAAGAGGTTCTGGGTGACAATCATCCACACACTCTGCTCATCATGGGCAATCTGGCCAGGACATACTCAGACCTGGGAGAGCATCAAAAGGCCAAAGAACTCAAGCTTACTGTGCTGGAGAAACAGAAACAGGTTCTTGGTGACAACCATCCACACACCCTGATCACCATGGGTAATCTGGCCACGACATACTCAAACCTGGGAGAGCATCAAAAGGCCAAAGAACTCAAGCTTACTGTGCTGGAGAAACAGAAACAGGTTCTTGGTGACAACCATCCACACACCCTGATCACCATGGGTAATCTGGCCACGACATACTCAAACCTGGGAGAGCATCAAAAGGCCAAAGAACTCAAGCTTACTGTGCTGGAGAAACAGAAACAGGTTCTTGGTGACAACCATCCAGACACCGTGTTCACCATGGGTAATCTGGCCAGCACATACTCAGACCTAGGACAGCATCAAAAGGCCAAAGAACTCAACCTTACAGTGCTGGAGAAACGGAAACAGGTTCTTGGTGACAACCATCCACACACCGTGTTCACCATGGGTAATCTGGCCAGGACATACTCAGACCTGGGACAGCATCAAAAGGCCAAAGAACTCAACCTTACTGTGCTGGAGAAACAGAAACAGGTTCTTGGTGACAACCATCCATACACCCTGATCAGCATGGGCAATCTGGCCAGGACATACTCAGACCTGGGAGAGCATCAAAAGGCCAAAGAACTCAACCTTACTGTGCTGGAGAAACAGAAACAGGTTCTTGGTGACAACCATCCACACACCCTGATCACCATGGGTAATCTGGCCACGACATACTCAAACCTGGGAGAGCATCAAAAGGCCAAAGAACTCAAGCTTACTGTGCTGGAGAAACAGAAACAGGTTCTTGGTGACAACCATCCAGACACCGTGTTCACCATGGGTAATCTGGCCAGCACATACTCAGACCTAGGACAGCATCAAAAGGCCAAAGAACTCAACCTTACAGTGCTGGAGAAACGGAAACAGGTTCTTGGTGACAACCATCCAGACACCGTGTTCACCATGGGTAATCTGGCCAGCACATACTCAGACCTGGGAGAGCATCAAAAGGCCAAAGAACTCAAGCTTACTGTGCTGGAGAAGCAGAACCAGTTTCTGCTACCCACTAATTCTCCTCCACCGCATGTATCCCCACCCACTCCTCCCTTACAACCATCCCATGCTCCTTCATCTCTGCCACCTCTTCATAAGCTTGGGAGAGGGTTGAATAAACAGACTGCCTCAGCAGCTGCTGAGCCTGCACCTGCTGGTGAAACAAAGGCCACAAGGAAGCATGCATTGCAGGACAACACTCGTCCCCACTGGCGTTAAGGTGAATTACTTCTGGCTTTGGATGTTTGATGTGGAACTGAAGTTGTCTTGTACAAACTCCAGCTTGCAGGAACTCAAGTCTGGAATGAGCTAAGAACCAACCAGGACCTCAGTTGCAAGAGACTTATTCTCTTGTTCATTTATGATACTCATATAAAGTGTTTTATTTTTTTTATTGCAGTGAAACTTACAATGTATGAACTGAAGATGTCCAAACTCAAGTTGCTGTTCTGCTTACCAATGTAAGTATGCTTAATGGGTGTAGAACACATTACCAGACAGTCCAGGCCTAAGATCTGTAGCCACTCAAGAGCCTGTTCAGATATGCTTTGGTTTGTGTTGATTTTCCTTATTGATAAATTCCACTTCCTTTTGAGTGCATGTGAGCCTGCAATGTGGCAGTGCAAAATTTAGATTCTCACCACCTTTAGGTAAGGGTTTTAGGGGACCCAATTTTAAGTAGTCAGTGAAAATCACATTTTCATCAGCACTGTTCACATCAGCTCCTAGTTTTGGTCATTTCTTGTGAATAAGTTTCTGGCCTTGGCCAATCATTCCCAACCTGTCATTGATGTTGATAAGCCGTGACACCAGTGATAAGCCATGAAACGGACCATGGGTGAATAGCAAGGAGTTTGCTGATTTCTACCTTAATCACGTAGCGCGCTGCTCCAAAGGATTAGCATAAGTCCTATATGGCTAATCAGGGCCTGATCTAGTCTCTCGTAGACAGACACTCTATACATACCAAGCTCGTACCTCGCTGTATAGAGTCTGTTGTTTACCGCAGGGTCCTGATCGTAGTGCTGCCTTATTATGTAATCGGAGCGCGCACGGGTTTGATTTCTGGCCTCCACAAGCTTTTTGTTTTCACTCAATAATGCGTTTTTGTAACAGGGACCACAGAAACCGCTCTCTGATATTGATTCTAGCATGCTTGAATTTTCTCCAGTATAATCATTGAAGATTTCATTGGTTTATGCTTCAACTTAAATTTTGCGCTGGTAGTCACATGATCGACTCGGGCAGCAGTTGATGTTCAACAGAACAGGTTCTACATCCTCTTTAAATTTTCTGAGGAGACAGAAGGTAAGACAGGGGTTATTAAATACTATCTACTCCAAAACTTCATCAAATTTGAGTGCCCTGGTGTTGAGAGAATAGAATCGGAGAAAGCTGACATAAGATTACATAATAACAGCGCACTCCAATCAGACCCCCGTGGTAAACACAAGACTAGGCTTGATCCTGCATCAGGACCTTAATCAAGTCTGCTTGGGGTGCATCAACTGGAAAGTTCATACTGGTTGACATCCATGATTAAGGGTTTAATGGCTAATATTAAGCATCACTGCTTAATCAAGGCATCACAGGGCCCACAAACAACATGGGCAATATTAATCATCCTCTCTGATGATCTGAGGCACCACTGTGGGGTCTTGATTAGAGGTGTTTGAGTACTTTGTTGTGCTTGATTTACACACGGGGCCTTGCACGATGGGTCAGGTGACTCGGGTTTAGCAATAGCCAGTTACCCCGGTCACGGTTGAGCTCGCTTATCAACTATCTGATCATTGTTGCCATCTGGATTTGGTTACTTGGACCAGGTCAGGACAGTAACTCACATATCTCCACAACCACTTGGTGGTTTGGGCTGATTAAGGTACTGGCTCAGAGCCAGTGCCTTCCTCTACCTAATACTGAAGGTCCTGAATGGGGGAAATGAGGATAGAAGACGGGACTGTCAACACGATAGAGCAGGAAACAGTTACACCGGACACACTCAAGCATTAAGGGGTTGACACACGAGGATCCTATATATTTACCTACACGTGATTAACTACAGACACCTTACTCATATACCAGTGAGTAGAATAATCATCATATTGTAAGCATAATTGTACAGTATATAAGGAGGAGGTTTTGGCATGGATAGGCACTGAACTTTCTGTCCCTAAGAGCAGTAGCCTTTACTGGATACCACTTGATAAACGACGGCAATTCGGGACTTGTCACCCAGGATTGACTTTGTTAAGAAGTTTTGTCTTGTTTGCACCAGTAACTCAATATCAATTGTTGGCTCAGGATTTTGGCATTGGAAACGGTTAAGAAGCTAGAGAGAGCTTATTAGGATTGAGAACACAGCACCGCACTACAGTAGCTTTGGAAGGCTTATTATTTGGGATTTGGAGAACACAGCACCTTGTTAGGATTGGGATTGTTGGCTCAAGCTTCTAAAAGCTTTAAACTTGATTTGTTGGCTTAAGCACTCGTTTGGCATTGCTCAAAGAGGTCTAATACTCTAAATCAGCCCTTGCACTTCAGACTCAACCTTTTAAAACAGGTGTGTTCCTTGCAACCTTTGTTGGATTATCTGTGCTTCTTGAACCTTCTTAAAGCATCCAAAAGACCCGTACCTGGCGGCACAGTCTAAACCATTCAAGGGGAAAGTAGTTAGGATTCAGTTAGTAGTTGTGTTTTTGCTTTAATCAAGCAACTTGCATTCTGCTTGTTGGGTCTTGATTAAACGAGTACTGCTGTTGTAGACACCGAGCAAGCATTTCACCGGTGAAACGGTGCACTAGGGTGCAGCCATGAAATCTAATGGATTGACTAGTGAGAAAAGCGAACTAGTCACTCTACTCAAACCAACCAAAACCAAAACAAGTGTGTTCAGGGAAGTAGGGTACGTATCACCCGTCAAGAGGGTGTGCAAGGTTGGAATAAGGCTTTTGTTTCAATAGCAACTATGCGGTTTAAGCACAGTTATGCTGGGGTAGCAGGGACTTCACGCCAACAGGATATCAAGACTCAAGTTAAACCTTGCCAAGAAGCAGAAGGTAGGGCAGACTATCAACAGACAGACACTACAATATCAACCAATCCTGCACAAATGGCGGCGATATCAACGAAACAGGGGCAGTTACACAGCAGGTGGGGGCTGGGCTAGGGTGCAGACAGTTACACTGAAGGCAGTGGTTTCACTTCTATTTGACAACAAGTCTTTAGTCCTGGAGGCCTAAAGCGCTGCTACAGGAAACAGGTTGGTATAGGTTGAACAGGGGTTCTTATATCAATGCAATGGTAGTCTCTTCAATGTCCCATATCTCTTAGTCTTTTCTGTGCGTCTGCAAATCTATCTGATATCTTTCACAAATCTAGAGTCTACTGTACCCGTGTGAATGCGTGAAACGTAACGCGTAACGGGCTGCCTGTTTCGTTTCAAAATTTTCAGAATATAACGCGTAACGGGGCTGCTGTTTCACCAAAAAAATCGTAACATTCAATAGGGCTAAAAAAATTGTTTTCCCTACTGTAAAATGAGATCAAAATGTCTTTGTGCTATTCCTACCATTTGGTGCATCCCGGCCTTGCCATTCATTCACTTTCTGACATTTCCTCCAAATCATCTTCCACCAATTCATCCCACCGTTTCCCATTGTCTGCATAAGCCCAGACATTTTCAGTGTCATCAGCTGCAGCCAGTCCATCACTGTCTTCAGTGCGCGAGACAGAATTGGTCGTCGGGCCTTCTGTAAATTCACCTGCTGTCGGTATATCGAGAGCATCACGAACGACTGTCGAAAATGAGACATCCGAGTCGTCGTGAGTGTCAAAGTCACCGTCCTCCTCCTCAGTTAGCTTGGTGTTCGATTCCAGCGCTGCCGGGGCCATGAGCACTTTACTGAGGTGAGCGGTGCCACAGCGGTTTGCGATTTCGGTTGCTAATTGGGTATCTTCACGCAGAAATTCAAGCAGTGCTTTCTCGGAATCTTTTCTGGCCAAACACTCTGCGGAAAGGTTCCACCGTGTCCCAAGGACCTCGCATTTGCGCCAAGCCTCGAAATGCCAATCAGTGTCAAAAATTTATCTCCATTATAACTAAACTCACCTGTTGGACAATTTTACGGCCCTCGGCAGTCTGGAAAAAATCATACATCTTCACCAAGCCTCTCACTGTTGCATCACGAAGAACAGGAAGGCCGGATGGAAACTTCACATCTCTCGGCGCGACTCCGGTGCTGGTCTGGGTTTTGAAGACATCAACAAGGAAATCCAGCGAGTCTTGCTTCAATATATGTTTGGCAACCTGTTGCAGACCCACGTCCGCAGGTTGGAGAAGCCCAGTGCATCCCCCCGGAACAAAGATGAGAATGATGTAGGGGAATTTGTTGAAGACAAATGTTCGGAACTCTTCGCTGATGTGCACTGGATAGATATCAATGAAGGCGATCATCAACTGATCCTCGTCCAAGTCGGGTCGCCCTTCGAGCACCTTTTCCCGTCATGGAACTAAGATGTCCCGGACCCACTCCTCCATCATCGAGAAAGTGGCAAAGTGACTTCCTTTTTTCTTACTCTTTGCGGAGGGAAAACACAAAACCCCGACTTATGGCTTCATTCATCTTGTCAGCACTGAGCTTCGGCAATGATCCTGGTGTTTTTCCGGACCAGATTGCTTGAATGGGAAGGAAATTCCCAGCGGGAGTGGAGGCGATCATCATAGTGTACGCTCGTTTTTCGTCCTTGGCAACCACATCGACCTGCTTTGCCGCCCGATCGTGAAAAGTATGGCCGCTTGCAGGCAGGAGATAGTTCCCAGCCTGGTCGGCATTAACAACAAGCTGTACAAATCTTTCAGACCTGAATAGGTAGCAGCAGAATTACGACAAACCTCAAGTGGAATTTTACCGGTTAATATAGCATAACGGAGATGGAAAAAGGTCCTCTTCAAAAGATTGGGTGCATCCTCGGGAATGTGATGTGCTTGCCGGGTTGCTTTGCGAGGTGTCCAATTCATGACACTGGAGAAGAATGTCCGAACATAGCTCTCGGAAACTTTGAAATTTGTCAAAAGGTCTGGCTGCTGTGCAGAAATTTCCGCCAACAACACTCCCCGAGCAATGGAGACATTAACAATTGCTCCTGCCGATCGCAAGCCCTGCAGCATCTCCTTGACATTCTTTGTGATGTCCGGATATTGCGCCAGGATCCCGGTCCGACCAGAAGCTGCTACAGCTCCGCCTTTAGTGATCCTTGCCAACGTGGCAGCTGTCCACTTCGCCTTTCCCTTCTCCCGCCATCTCGACAAGGTACCTTTCGCAAGTGATTTGTACAAGACCGGCGACTGCTTTTGGAGCTCCCGCACAGTCGCTGTGGGACTCCATCCCGTCCTGCGCATGGTTTTGTCGATGGGGTTCCATAAGAACGGGTTAAACCAGTTCACGGTTACCGCCTTCTTCTGAACGGCACCTCCTTTGGTTCCATTCCGTCTATCGCACCACCCTTGAGTCCCGGCATGCGAGGTCCCAGCAACGTCGACATTGCGCTCATTCACGACTGCATCGGCCCCATGTAACAAAACAACATTGATGTTGTCGTCATCGGACAGTTCGTCCTTGGCTTCGGCCTTCTTCCTCTCCCGGTGTCGCCTCTGTCGTTCTGCTGCAAGTATTTTTTTCCCTCTCCCGCTTCTTTTCTCCATCCTTCTCCTTTTTTCGCATCTTTTCCGCCATTCCTTCCCGGTGCTGTTCGCTTGCTTCTTTTAGGTGAGTCTCCTTTGCGCCAGAGGCCCATGCCTGCCAGCCCATCGTAGCAAGTGTTGCTTGCTTATTTTGTTTCAGATGTACAGTGGATGTCGAAGGGATTGTGATGTCTGGGGCAAGACTCTGCTTTACAGCAGGTGGACGGCTGGATTGTGCAATGGGGCTGTCGCTGTCGCTGTCGATGACAATAGGTGCACCTGCCTTGATCTTTTTCGGTGGTGGGGCCGCATCTGACTCATCTCCACCTGCCGCAGACTCTTGTGCCCGACGCTTGGCAGTCTGTTGTGGGATGACTGCCCCACAGTCCTTCGCCGCCTTGATCAGCCTGTCAATCCATGCTGCTTCGAATGCGGTCCTTTCTGAGGGAGTCATTCGTTTTATCGCAGTTTTTAAGAACTTTGGAAGCACTCTGAGGCAGGCACCGCGCTCAGTGAAGACGACCGCAGTCTCTTTGCGTTGCCAGGTTCCAAAGGAAATCTCTAGTGCATGTCCTGCTTCGGGGAACACCTAATGTTGCCTTGACTCCAGACTTGAGCCGACAAAGTCGACTTGGAGTCGCCAATTTAGACCGAGTCGAGTCGAGTCGCTTTATCGACTCAAGTCGACTTGAGTCGACTTTGAGTCGGTCACAGCTTAGTTGCACAGTTCGTCGAAAAAAACGCGATTGGGGACAAATTGGGGGCATGGTTGAATTTTGTGACAGGAGTGACAGAGTCACGCTTGGTGACAGCGCCGTGACAGCCGATTTTCTTTTTCTTCCTTTTTGCGTTTTTTCAACCTGCAGAGTCCTTAGAACGAGTTTCTGAAAATTCGTTCAAGAAAAGTCGACTCAAGTCGACTTACTTGACTCGACTTGATTCGAAATCAACTTAGGCCAACTTGACTTGGAGCGACTCGACTTTCCGAGTTGTGGCAACATTAGGAACACCGTTCCAGCATCGACAACATGATCTTCATCCAGATAAAATCTGTATTGCGACTCGGGTGGATCCAGTGGGATTGTGGTTGGGAGATGATCCAGCAGCTGACCCAGATATTTGATACGGTTAACAAGCGCCTGAGGCGGTCCCGTCGATGGCTTCGTTACTGGTGGAGGTGGCATTTACTGGTGTAGAAAATCTTTGTATCATGTAATCTACTCCGCCCTTTCGCCGCCCTCAAGCGCCCACAGCGTTTCAATAATTCCTACTGTGTCACGCATAATGCTTGAGCTGTTTCTCGTTTCACTTCTACTGTTTCAGTCACGGTCCTCAGGCTGTTTCACGCATTCACACGGGTACAGTACTATATTGCCCGTATATCTGGGGGATAGTTTACTGGCTAATACAGAGTACACAGCTGGCTTTTATGCATTTTAGAGAGAAGTAAAGGAGATAGACAGAATGAATAGAAACAGTAAAGGGTGGGAGCCCGAGTAGTGAATGGCCAATGGCGTAGAAGGCATTCTCAACCATGGGTATTATGACCTGCTACCGGGGCTAGTCCACATGTATTTCTCTAGCACACCATAAGGCATGCTTAGTTGTCTTGGTTTCCATCTTTCCGACTGATCAAGTCAGTCTTAGTCAAGTCCTATTCAACTTCTGTATCAGTCCCGCACTTCACAAGCTCAGTGGAACTCATAGTAAATATCAAGCAGATTGACAATATCTAGCGGCGCTATACTGACAGACTAGTATATTGACCAGCACAGTATAGCGTGGCGCTATTCTGTAGTGTCAATCCTCATCAATCATATCAGTCATCCTTGATGCGAGGCTTGCATCTTTCTAACGGTCAGATCTGCCTGAGTAACCACAGTGATGGTTAACTCAGTAACATGTCTTCATCCCAATCTAATCAGTTGGACTTCTACACAAAATCAAGTGGTGCTGAAACAGCGTAACATAAATGTGCAGCATCTAGGGCTAATTTTGCGATTTCCTATGACCAGTATTTATACAATGGGAAGCAACCAGCACTTCTGTTGTTACTAGCATCCTAGCTAGTATGCAGACCACTTGTTAGGTGATATAAAGGAGAGTCAGAGCGAGCCCTGACGGCTGACTGTAGCACGAGGCTACACTAGTGTGACGCGCTAGCTGCTAGCTGAGTGTACAAACAACCAGGGATTAAACCACTGCCTATACATTCATGAGACATGACCTAGGAGACTCTAGTAGTCCAGAGATGACTTGAGACAGAGCTAGTGAGGGTCTAGCAGACGGATATCTACGATGGAAGTGCAGCTAGGGGACTACGCCTTGAGCTAGGAAGCTCGGCGTGGTAACCGGTGGTACTATCTAATCTCTAGATAAGCAACTAGGCGGTGATAGGCAGAACAACCCGACTAGTGACCAGCTAGGGCTTTGACAAAGACAAACCACAACATAAGAGATGAAGCAACACGAGGCTAGTGCCTGATCTGGGCAGCTAGGGCGAAGGGAATAGCAAGCAGGCTATTGGAACGGAGCTAGGGGCGATCATACAGCCTGTACCAATGACCGGAGGGCTGATCGATGTTCTGACCAACAAGCTATGACCATTTGATGTCGGTCGCAACACTGTGTCGCCTAGATGTAATAGATCGACACTCTGACAGAGTAGAGATGACCTAGATCACTGGCTACATTGCCGGTTGGTCTGGAAAGGGTGCTCAGCATAGACGGAGGGCTGAGGATCCATTGATATACCCACAGTTGAACACTAGCCGGTCAGCGAGGCTGACCTGGCATATACCAAACCAGTCCCAAAACCAAATGGCAGTCGTCTCATTGGCTGACCGTATTTCTTATCATCTAATATTGCTTATTGTATTATTCAGCTCACTTTTCACATGTAACTTGAACCTAGTAGTATAAAAGGGAGCACAGAACAGACTAGGGTCTAAGAACATTACGCCCCAGACTTTGGACGAAGCTGGTGCCAGTGGACTCAGGCTGCTAGTGGAGGTTGATACCGAACTTCACTTGTAGTAGTCTTTATATTGGAATCAGTAAACTGTGGACTCTGGAAACATCGGGTGACTAAGTTGAGGGTTTTGTGTTGTTGGTCCTAGACCTCCACATATAAAACAAGGGTGTTCTCTTCGAGACCCAGCTGCAGTTTTGCGCTAGTGACTTTGCCTTCACCCCAACAAGACGGAAACTCTGCCGTAGTGTGTTGGATCGCTTGCTAGGTGGATTGTGTGTTGGCTTGAGCCCACTAAGAAGACAGACTAGGTGCCCCCACCTCTAGTTTGGCTATAACTTGTCAGTTGCTTCGCCTTCACCCCGATATAGACGGAAGCTCTGTTGTAGTGTGTTGGGTCGCTAGCTGGACACTTGTAGTGAGCTAGTGCCAATAAAAGCGGAAAGGTTCCTGTTCTTGGTAAGGAATAGGTCGGCGGTCAAGGAGAGTCTTGCTGTTTGAGACTTGAAGTCATTTGGAGTTAGCCTCAGTAGTCCTTAGGTTGCCTAAGGCGAGGATTTTCACAAACCTACAAACCTCTGCCCTGGTGTTCTCGACCTAGCAGTCCAGCCATCTTGTATCCACCCCATATAAACACACTCCCAGACCATCCCTAGGTTCCTAGCAGTGTTGTTGTTGGTGGTTGCATATTGCTAATACATTTTAGAGTGTGTTGTTAGAAGCCTATAAATCAAACTTGTGTTTGTTCAAACCTGCTGGTCGCATACTACAGCCCGGACCCGAACTCACAAAGAGAAGCACTTAGATCTTTGGAGGTAGATTGGTTGTGGTTGGTTGTTTTGGGTGTTTGTTCGCAATACCTATCAATTAGCTATTTCTAGTCATATAAGAAGTGCACCGTTTCAGCACGATATCTCTGCCGGCCCTAATGTGGTTGTACCAATTCTGACTTCGTATATCTTGCTTTAATAGTCATCAGACTATCCAGAGGCCGTTGAAGCAGCAAGTCAATAATTCTGAGTAGTTCCCTGATGTTTCACCTCCAGCGCATAAGATAATGGTTTACCGCCACCGTCTATAGCTCAGTGTAGGATATCATAGTCAGGACGTAACAGCCTTTTGGGCTGCCTTGTCAAGTCTACTCAATCCTTCATAGTTAATTTGTTACGCTGACTTTCGGCCATCAATAGTGTAGCCTACCACCCCAGGGAGGGTGTACACCCATAATCTAATGCCTCACTTCTGCCCACTAATAGGTTCAAAATGAAATAAAAACTGGTGTTTTCATGCATGTTTTGGTACACACCCTATCACCAGGGGCAACCAACAACACATGTGAACACCACATGCATTACACGTATGTGGCTCACATATGGAAGAAAGGCTATAAAGCTGCCTTTACCAGACTAAAGGTGGCTTTGTTGCATGCTTTGTTCTCTGGTGCAGGGGAATAAAGCATGCACCAAAGCCCCCTTTGCTTGTTAAAGGCACCTTTGCGGGCTTTGTTCTGACTGCAAGCCATATGTGTATAACGCACTTGGCGTTCACATGCCTCGCTAGTTGCCCCCGGTGTGAAATGGATCATGGGTGAAATAGCAAGAAATTTGCTGATTTCTACCTTAATCAAGCACTGTGCTGCTCCAAAGGATTAGCATAAGTCCTATATGGCCACTCAGGGCTTAATCCTGTATGAGGACCTTAATCAAGTCTGCCTGGGGTGCATCAACTGGAAAGTTCATACAATTCATTCCACAGTGAGAGCCTCTTTGTTGCAGTGAAGAAAAGCACTAATCAAGCTCAGCCTCCGTACAGAGGCTTCGGTGAAACGGTGACTATGGGGCTATCAGTGAAATAACCACAAACCAAACCTTGTAAATGAATATGTGGTTTGATAATGCAATTGATCAACTCCAAACACTATAGTCCTCGTGTTACGACCATGCACTTTCCGATCTGTTCCGGTTCCTTTCCGGCCATTTACAGCCATTCCAGTTACGGCCTACTTTACGGCCGTTGCGTCCTAACCAACTTTCCTGTTGCGTCCGGCTAGTTCCGTTGACGCACAACCTTTGGGGTTTTCGCAATGAAGGTCTTCTGAGTGTTCCCCAAATCAAACATATGACTTATGCAACTATGCTTCCCTCTTATTGTTCTTATTGTTCTTATTGTCTTTTACATACTTCTTTCCGCATTAGACTTATCTCCGTATTTAGTATAAATACGTATTATGTTCTACTGTATCTTTAGTTGAAAATTAATGTGCTTTGCCTCTGCATTGCTCCATGGTCTGACTTCTGCTTCCTTCGTCGTTGAGCCAAGTTAGTTGGTGTACCCGATCTCCTACGTGGTATCAATTACGGCCCTATCTGTCCTTCCGGCCTTTACGTCTTCTGGTCTTCCGTCCTTCCGGCCTTTTCCGACACGGATATAACACCTCGTGCTATTTCAGGGTTCCAATCCAGTATAGATTGTGGCAATTCAAACTTTAGTTCTCTTTTATTGAAAGCAAGACTTATAGGTCCACAAGTTATATAGATAAATTGCTTGATACTGTTCTAGGCACAATCACAGATAGTCAGATGAGATTTTATGTTCAACGGTTTTGTGTGATATAGGTCTGGGTTTGGAGATTGTACTCCGATGTGAAATGCAAGTGATCCTTATGAAATCCCAATTCTTAATAGTATCCACGGTTGCTAATCCTTGTGAGATTATACACCAATTGTCAAGTCCGATTTGTTTCCTTATATTCCATGTGTCCATTCTGGTTATCCAATATGTTCACACGTAGTTTATAAAGATCCAAATCCAACACAGATATTTTGAAGGAATACAAACGAAATTTGGTATAGCTTCTGGGTGTCTCTGAATGAATTACTACTCGACCAGTTAAGCAAGAAGTCTAGTAGCTTTGCGTCCAACAGGTGGGGTGAGATTCACCGGCTTCCTTCCCATGACTATCCACTTAAATACTTTACAAGATTCTAAATATAAATGAGACAGATACAAACACGCGACAGGGTTCAGGGTATATGATTAGTAGTATGGCAGCTAGCCGAAGAACTCCTGTCGGATATCAAGAGATTAGTAAAAACCAAACAGATTTGTAAGGAACATCAACAAGCTGAGCTCAGCGATGAGTCAAGATCCACATCACTCAGAACAATTGTGATGGGATATTGTTGATGTGTCAACTTTTAGCCGACTACCTCGTCAGCGCACCATTACCCTCCTTGATAACCATCCACCTCGGCTGGTTCCTCTTTGAACCGTTTGATTAAAGACGCCAGATGATGTCAACTGGCAAGCACTCTTGTTCAAAAGGATGTCCCCTTGTAATACACCCTTAGTCAGGGATGTGCAGTAGCCTCAATCCGATTCCAGGATGGTTAAGCACTTTCTGTGGTTGCTCCATTAGTGACTTCTCACGTCAGTCCTTTACCAGGATCATTGTCCAGTGCCTTTCTAATGGTCCGAGACACATTATATCCCTCTTAGCTAACTGCCCAGGCCAGTATTAGCCCTTGTGAGATGATGTTGTAATGTAGTGTAGCACATTATAGTACATTGCAACTTGAGCAATTTTGAATAAATGCCCAGGTGCCCCAGTACCAGGTCTGTTATCGGTTTCAGCCTCAACACTTGTTTCCTGTCCCTAGTATGTATGATCAGTTTCAATTTTGCCGTTTGATTATCAACCACCTACAAAGATCTTGTGCAGTAGACTGTATCATCCAGTACAACTCTGCAGAGCCTACTGACGTGCTGTAGAGCTTGTTCTGTCTCCACCCCACCTTTCACCCACTTCTGCTTCTTGGATGGCAGTGGTGTATCCTCTCCGCTGGTGTCATTGCCATTGGGCTTCTTTTTTCTACATCCAGCCAGTCATTTTACTCCCTTTGTTTTCAAAGACCCCACTTACTTTCTGGCAGCACTGTACCCCCACTTATGCTTCCCCCTTTTACCTGGTGCGTCTGCCACCATATCCTCATCCTTCACGTCCTTGTTCTCCCCCTCATTGCCAGCATCCCTGAGTGAATTTTAGTCTTTCTCTCAGTATGGGATCTGCTTTTTCCTCATCCTCACCTCCTGATCTCCCTGGATGCCAACAGTTGCTCCAGCACCTATGTCATGACAGTGATTCACCACCCAAGTTGCCGAATGTGGCGGTGGCCTTGGATTGACGCTCTCACAATGAATGCTCTTTTGGTCTGGTTTAAACACTCCTGTAAGGTGCCACACAGTGTGATGGGCATAATTCAGGGGTCTACAAATATGTTTGTCGGGGCAGGTTCTCATGGTGTTTACATTTAAGAATACATTCCATGGGAACAGCAGAACCAATATGCTATGGCAGTCTTTCACATTTGGAACTCCCATGGCCTTCTGCCCACATACTATTCCGACTCTCGCAGATGATCAGGGTTGAAACCAGCCATAGTGATAATTGTTGATATCCCCTCCACCCAGCAGAAGAACTGTCCACTGGATGGCATTTTCAGGCGTCGTTTTCTATGGCCGACTTCAGGACAAGAATGGAACATAACGTTCGCCATTACTGAATAATTTGTGAAATTAACAGGTGCCCACCCAGGTGGATGTCGCATTGGTTCCAGTTCTTTGTGAGTGTCATACCTTTGAATGTTTTGCCAAATAGGTTCACAGCACTTGCTTCCCAATTTATGACAGTACTGAGGGGAATGAGTGAAACCTTTCCCTGCCAATAACTTGACTTCACGGCACTGACAGGTGATGTCAGCAAACTTCGAAGTTGCCTGTTCTGGTATGTGCAATTGTTATGTTATTGGGTTGCCGACACTGGTTCATGGCACAGAGCTAAGGATACTTGACGACAACAACAATTTGCCAGCCAAATTGCGGGGCTCCAATTTACACTTGTCAGAGTCGCTGTTACCGGAGTTGTGGTCTACAGTAGTTCAAACGGCCTGTGCGACAGGTGGCACAAAACGTGTAAGTCCACAAACATGTTTGGCGCAGTCAAATGGCCTAAGCTACTTGTGTTGTATAGATGAAAGAGCATGTTGCACCCCAGGAAATATCTTCACCATTGACAATTTCCATCCACAAGATGAGTTTCAAAGATAACAAGAACAGGAAAAGTAGTTGTGTGCAGAGGCTTCATATCGAGTGGATGTAAGGGCAACCTTAAGCTCGGCGCAGGGCACGGAAACTAGCGGGGGAATCCAAAGTGTTAATAACTACACTAGAATACAGGGGTGGAAATACTACGCACCTAGCGGGGGAATCCAAAGAGAAGAAAGGATGAGGATTCCCATGCTAGGTGTGGACTTAAACACTAAGCTAGCCAGTAGCACGTGTCCGGACTGATGAACAGATGATGGGTATGATGGGAGACCGTGGGAGGTGGCTGTCCGCCTCATGTGGACAGCCACAGTGATCGGATCAATCAGCAGTGGTCCCGGGCCTGGTCACAGGCTATATGCCAGTGTGAGCGCTGGGGTTTGACCTGTGGAGGATGAGGGTGGAGATGGGAGCTAGGGTGAAAAGGTGAGGTTCCCCTGACATCACCCCTCCCCTTGAAATACGGTGTCCCGACGTATGAAGCGGATGGTCCTGTCGCACCTCTGGAAAGACAGTGAGTCGAAGGCAGCCGAGGCGATCCGGCAGGGAGCGTTGGGGTAGCGGCAGTAGTAGGCGTCAATGGTGTCCTTGGCGAAGACATCAGAGTGCTTTACCCACTTGTCGTTGAAACGGCGTAACATAAATGCGCGGCATCTAGGGCTAATTTTGCGATTTCCTATGACCAGTATTTATACAACGGGAAGCAACTAGCACTTCTGTTGTTACTAGCATCCTAGCTAGTACGCAGACCACTTGTTAGGTGATATAAAGGAGAGTCAGAGCGAGCCCTAACTGCTGACTGTAGCACGAGACTGCACTAGTGTGACGCGCTAGCTGCTAGCTGAGTGTACAAACAACCAGGGATTAAACCACTGCCTATACATTCATGAGACATGACCTAGGAGACTCTAGTAGTCCAGAGGTGACTTGGGACGGAGCTAGCGAGGGTCTAGCAGACGGATATCTACGATGGAAGTACAGCTAGGGGACTACGCCTTGAGCTAGGAAGCTCGGTGCGGTAACCGGTGGTACTATCTAATCTCTAGATAAGCGACTAGACGGCGCTAGGCGGAACAACCCGACTAGCGACCAGCTAGGGCTTTGACAAAGACATACCATGACATACGAGATGAGACAACACGAGGCTAGTACCCGATCTGGGCAGCTAGGGCGAAGGGGAATAGCAAGCAGGCTATTGGAACGGAGCTAGGGACGATCATACAGCCTGTACCAATGACCGGAGGGCGGATCGACGTTCTGACCAACGAGCTATGACCATTTGATGTCGGTCGCAACACTGCGTCGCCTAGATGTAATAGATCGACGCTCTGACAGAGTAGAGATGACCTAGACCACCGGCTACATCGCCGGTTGGTCTGGAAGGGGTGCTCGGCATAGATGGAGGGCTGAGGATCCATTGATATACCCATGGTTGAACACTAGCCGGTCAGCGAGGCTGACCTGGCATATACCAAACCAGTCCCAAAACCAAATGGCAGTCGTCTCATTGGCTGACCGTATTTCTTATCATCTAATATTGCTTATTGTATTATTCAGCTCACTTTCACATGTAACTTGAACCTAGTAGTATAAAAGGGAGCGCAGGACAGACTAGGGTCGAAGAACATTACGCCCCAGACTTTGGACGAAGCTGGTACTAGTGGACTCAGGCTGCTAGTGGAGGTTGATACCGAACTTCACTTGTAGTAGTCTTTATATTGGAATCAGTAGACTGTGGACTCTGGAAACATCGAGTGACCAAGTTGAGGATTTCGTGTTGTTGGTCCTAGACCTCCACATATAAAACAAGGGTGTTCTCTTCGAGACCCAACTACAGTTTGCGCTAGTGACTTTGCCTTCACCCCAACACGACAGAAGCTCTGTCGTAGTGTGTTGGACCGCTTGCTAGGTGGATTGTGTGTTGACTTGAGCCCACTAAGAAGAAGACGGACTAGGTGCCCCCACCTCTAGTTTGGCTATAACTTGTCAGTTACTTCGCCTTCACCCCGATATAGACGGAAGCTCTGTCGCAGTGTGTTGGGTCGCTAGCTGGACGCTTGTAGTGAACTAGTGCCGATAAAAGCGGAAAGGTTCCTGTTCTTGGTTAAGGAATAGGTCGGCGGTCAAGGAGAGTCTTGCCGTTTGAGGATTGAAGTCCATTTGTTGTTAGCCTCAGTAGTCTTTGGGGCTGCCGTTAGCGAGGATTTTCACAAACCTACATACTCTGCCCTGGTGTTCTCGACCTAGCAGTCCAGCCATCTTGTATCCACCCCATATAAACACACCCCCGGACCATCCCTAGGTTCCTAGCAGTGTTGTTGTTGGCGGTTGCATATTGCTAGTACGTTGTAGAGTGTGTTGTTGGAAGCCTATAAATCAAACTTGTGTTTTTTCAAACCTGCTGGTCGCATACTACGGCCCGGACCCGAACTCACAAAGAGAAGCACTTAGATCTTTGGAGGTAGATTGGTTGTGGTTGGTTGTTTTGGGTGTTTGTTCGCAATACCTATCAATTAGCTATTCCTAGTCATATAAGAAGTGCACTGTTTCATCGTGTTCCGGGCCATAACCCTTCCAGTGCACCATGTACCAGAGGCTGCCGTATCGGACTCGTGCTTCGAGGATCTCGCCAACCTCCCACCTCTCGTCTCCATCTGTCTGGAGGACAGGTGGTGGTTCATCGTTCCGGGGGCGGCCAGGGAACGGGTCCGGCTTTGCAAGCTCGAGCTTCACAACTGGGAAGACCAGGTGGAGCTGAGAGTAATGCAGTGGGAGCTCAAGCTTGTATGCACCATTGCCCACAACCTTCATGACCTTGAAGGGTCCGAGCCGCTTGTCCGAGAACTTGGGCGACGGACACATCGTTTTGATGTCAGACGCATCCACCCAGACTCGGTCGCCTACCTTGATCTCTGGCGCAGGCATGCGTCGGCGATCGTAGTACCGCTTGAACTCGTCCTTGGCTTTGACGAGGGCGGCTTTGGCTTCGGACACTCCAGCGGCAATCCGGTCGTGGAACTCATTGACGGACTCATCGGCGGAGCGCATACCATTCGGCTCAAAACCCATACGAGGGAGGCAGCTGGTGTCCGTCATAAACGGCACCTGCTGCGTCGAGGAGTGGATGTGGTTGTTGTAGGCGAACTCGGCTGCCGGCAGGAGCTCGTCCCAGTCGTCCTGTTTGTAGCTCGTGAAGATACGGACGAACTGTTCAAGCTCCTGGTTGACACGTTCAGTCTGGCCGTCGGTCTGCGGATGGTAAGCGGTGGAGGTAGCGGGTTCGATACCGATGAGGCGCCACAGTTCGCGGGTGAACTCGGCGATGAACTGCGGACCACGGTCGGAAATGTACTTCCGGGGGGTTCCGTGGTGCCTCCAGATGTTCCGGTAGTACAATTGGGCAGCTCCAACAGCACCGAGGCTAGTGTGGCACTCATTGAAGTGGGCCCGCTTACCGAGGACATCAACCACAACCATGACTGCGTCGAACCCATGCGCCTCCGGGAGCTCGACAATGAAGTCCACCGAGACAGTGTCCCAGCGCTCGTCTAGAATCTCGGTCGGATGAAGCTCACTGTGGGGAAGTTGTCGGAGCGCCTTCGTCCAGTTGCACGCATCACAGGTCCCGACGTACTGGCCAACATGTCGGGACAACTGGGGCCACCAGTAGTTCCGGGAGATGAGCTCCAACGTCTTGAAACGACCAGCGTGCCCGGCGACCCGCATGTCATGGTGCTGCTCCATAATCCGGCGGCGGAGGTCCTTATTCCGTGGCACAACAATCTTGCCACGAAACAGGAGGAGTCCATCCAAGATTTGCCATTCGGCTGAGCGAGGGGAGGGGCCTTCCGGTTCTTGAGGAGCTCCCGGGCAACGAGCACCACAGGGTCCTCGAGCTCTGGCTCGGTCGCAAACGCCTTCCGGACATCACGTAGGAGGGGAATCTCGGGTCCGTCGACCGTGATTCCCTCCATTGCATGGACCCGGAAGAGCTCCGGCCAAAGGAGCGTAATGTCCGAGTTCTCCAAACCGGCTCCGTGGTCCGGATGACACAAGAGCACGTCTGGACGACCCATGAGACGGCCTGGCTAGTGGAACAGGGCAAAGTCGAACCGGGACAGGTACAGGGACCACCTGGCCTGCCTCTGGTTCAGCTTCTGCGACTTCTGGAAGTACTCCAAGTTCTTGTGCTCCGCCCAGATCTCAACCGGGTGCTGCGCACCTTCGAGGAAGTGCCGCCATTCCTCTAGGGCTCGGACAATCACAAGCATCTCCTTGTTGTGGATCACGTAGTTCCGTTGGACGTTGTTCAAGCTCTTGGAGTAGAAGGCGACGGGGTGCCACTTTCCATTGGTGCCCTGCTGCGACAGGACAGCTCCAGTTGCCCGGTGTTATATCCGTGTCGGAAAAGGCCGGAAAGACGGAAGACCGGAAAGACGTAAAGGCCGGAAAGACGGATAGGGCCGTAAGTGATACCACGTAGGAGATCGGGTACACCAACTAACTTGGCTCGACGACGAGGAGAGCAGAAGTCAGACCACGGAGCAATGCGGAGGCAAAGCACGTTAATTTTCAACTAAAGATACAGTAGAACATAATACATATTTATACTAAATACGGAGATAATTCTAATGCGGAAAGAAGTATATAAAAGACAATAAGAACAATAAGAACAATAAGAGAGAAGCATAGTTGCATAAGTCATATGTTTGATTTGGGGAACGCTCAGAAGACCTTCATTGCGAAAACCCCAAAGGTTGTGCGTCAACGGAACTAGCCGGAGCATCGGAAAGTTGGTTGGACCGTAATGGCCATAACCGTAACCGGAAAGGCATGATCGTAACACCCGGTCCGAACTGTCTGCCTCCAGCCAGTAAGGCTGAGACTCGTCCGGGAGGACCAGGACGGGCTCCGCAGTCACTGCGTCCTTGAGGGCCTGGAACGTAGCGGCTGAGGCCGCGGTCCAGGTCCAGGCCACGCCCTTTTTCGTCAGGTCAAAAAGTGGCCGGGCGACGTCCGAGAATGCCTGGATGAACCTCCGGTAGAAGTTTGTGAAGCCGAGGAACTGCTGCACGTCCTTCTTGTTCTCAGGCTCGGGCCAAGCAGCTACACCGGCAACCTTGACGGGGTTCATCTCGACGTGATTATGCGAGATGATGACGCCAAGGTACTTGATCGTCGACTTCTCGAACTCGCACTTCTCCGGATGGAGGAAAAGACGGTGTTCTCAAAGTCGCTGGAGCACCTCCCGGACGATTTCACGGTGACGGGTAAGGTCGGAATGCGCGATGAGGATGTCGTCCAGGTAGACCATGACGTCTCCAGACAGGATAAGGTCCTGGAAGATGTCATTCATCATCGTCTGGAATGTGGCCGGGGAGTTGGTAAGGCCGAAGTACATCACCAGTGGCTCGAAAAGCCCCCGGTTCGTACGGAACGCGGCCTTCCATTTGTCACCTTCCCAGATCTGGACGTTGTTGAAACCCCACCGGACATTGAGTTTTGTGAAGAACCGGGCTCCCTTCAAACGGTTAATAAGATCGTTGATCAAAGGGAGGGTGTACCAGTTTTTCACGGTCATCACATTGAGTGCCCGGTAGTCCTGGACGAACCGGAGGGCTCCGTCCTTCTTCTTAATGAAGAAGACCGGGGACGCCATCGGAGATTTGGAAGGACGGATGCAGCCAGTACTCAACCCCTCCGTGATGAAGGCATCAAGCTCCTTCTGTTCGAGCGGGGAGATCGGGTAGACCTTGCAGTTGGCCGGCTTCGCATCTGGGACAAGTTTGATGGTGTGGTCTCATGCTCGCTTCTCCGGCAAAGAGTCAAATGACTCCTTGTTGAAGACATCTGAGAAGTCTGTGGCCCAGGGTGGGACGTCGGTTCCAGCGGGCGCGGAGTTCCAGGTGTAAGCCTCTGCAAGGTGCTGCGAGACGGTGCTGCCAGCGCGAATCTCCTCGACGGGGGCGAATATGGTGTAGAGAATGCGATCACCCTCTTCGAGCTTGTCCTCCTCGTCATCGTCATCCTCCGAGTCTGGAAACAGCTCTGGCCAAGTCATCATCGTCGGCCGGGTCGTACCCGTCGTCTCTGTGCCACTCCTCGGAGTCGGCAGCACAGATAGACGGGGTCGGACCTTCGCGCAGCTGCCGGAGGATTGAGGCGGCGAGCTTCTCATTCCTTCGGACAGCTCGCAGCTCGTCCCGGCAGGTGCGGCATCCAGTCGGGCAGCGCATCATGCGAACCTCCTTGGTCTCCCAGTTGATCTCCGGATTGTGTTTCTGGAGCCAGGAGTAACCAAGGATGACATGCTGCTTTCCAAGCCGGGTGACGGCAAGCTGGATGCACTCAGCGTGCCCTTTGTAGTCGACCACCATATCGACTACGCCACTGATGCCGCCCGCTTGGTTCGGCTGCCGTCCATGTTGAGAACGGGGATGGGCTGCGAGAGACGCCGGATTGGAAGGTTGCAAGAGATGACGTACTCCGAGTCAATGAAGTCTCTGGTCGCCCCACAGTCAACCAGAGCCTTCACCGACATCCGGGCAGCAGTCTCGACAGACTGCAGGTCCAACGGGATGTGCAGGGAGTTTCGTCCTTTGACAGAGTCGATGACGTACTGCCGGGGAAGTCGCTGTTCCCACTTTGGGTGATGAACGCGCCAAAGTGGGCCTGTCCTCGTTCCCGGCTCGGGGACAGGGGCCTCTGTCAGCAATGGCCTCTGGGTCGGCTAAACGACGAGTAACCCGAAGAGAACCCCAACCAGGATAAACCCGATAGACGCTAGTAACTGGTATGTTCCCCAAGCAGCAAGACCAACCGTACGGCGTCCTCCCTAGGAGGCTGTATGTTGTAGGTCGGGATGCGAGGCGGAACCCGGAGCGAGTCAAAGAGGGTGTGATATCCACTCAGGTATACAACCTGAGGCGTGGATATAACCCGTAATACGATGTGGAGGAAGCAGGGCAGGGTGGAGACAATGCCTATGTCAAGCCAAGGTAGAAGCCTGAGATTAGACGAGGTAGAATCTACTGTACATGGAGATTCTACCGTGCTTATATGGGCTTCTAATAAATTAAAGCGATCACGGTCAATCGCGATCAGTTCCTGTTCTGTAGCATTAAGGAGTGTTAATGCTGATGCTCCTGGACTCCTCTGTGTTGGTTTCCGTGGTGTCGGTGGACCTAGGAGACCCGATGTTCGGGTTTCCTAGTCCTGAGTGTCATCGTATCCAGTGGCTCAAACCCCGATTGGGTTTGCAACCACTCCTGTACTTCGTGTACTCTTCCCCGTCATCTGTGGTGCGTCCGGGGACTAGGATCTGTCTGTATGGGTTCCTAGTCCCTAATGTCTTCTGTATCCCATGGCGCAGACTCCCCGAGTCTACAGCTTTTAGAATCCGAGGCCGGGTTTCAACCGTGAGAAGGTCATGTGGTGGCGTCATGAGAGTCCTGTGCTGCTAAGACGTGTCTGTATCCATATAGACGCGTCCGCGTGAAAAAGTAGAACCTGGGTGATTCATGACAGCCTCCGTCACTGCCCTCGTTTCTGGCTCAGGGGCAGTGCGGGTTTCCGTCTCCAGGATGGAAGGAAGAGCCTCCGTCACTCGGACGGAGACTGGGACGGGGGGTGCGCCTCTCGCTACTACCTCTGAATCAAATGTATTGTCATTATCTGAATACAGGAGGGCATAGCAATTAGGGGATGCGGCCGAGGGCGCACCGCTCACTCGGCCAAGGGGGGAAAACCCGCCGGGTCTGTGTCCTCGCCGGCCGACTCGTCCGGAAGCGAGGCGGTGGTGGTGAGCCAGGCGAACAGCTCCTCGAGAAGATCATCGCCAAGCTGGCAGACGACCTCGTCAAGAACGTCTGCATGCCGGACATCGGATGCAGTGGGGCACTCACGGGCGAGGTGCCCAGCTATCCCGCATTGGAAACAAGTGCGTGGGGAAGTGCGCGCCTGGATCCAGTCCACATCCATTGGAATGACCGCCGGGAGCGCGGGCACTGGAGCCGGGGCGAACGAGACCGTAGCGCGTGTGGGCGGGGGGACTGGGAATAATCCCACTGTGCGTGGCCGAGGCAAAGCAGCCGCGGGCCGGATTGGGGCATTCCCGGCTGGGGCACAGGAGAAGGCTTCGTACTGCCAGAAAGCACGTGCACGCCAGCCATCATAGTTGGTGAGGTCAGGGGCAGTCCCGGACATTGTAATTGTGATGTTGATCGTCGGGTCGAGGCCGGAGCGATACTTGGTGACCCAGACGAGAGCGTCCGAGTAACTGGCCGTTATGGCCAGTTCCTCAAAGTCGTCTGTGTACCGGTAGATGTCGCGGGAGCCCTGGAAATACGAGCGGGACTTGAGCCTGGTGAGGGCCTGGTCCTGCTCGTTCTCTTCCACAAACCGGAGGCGGAATTCGGCCTCAAACCGAGTCCAGGTGGGGAACGGGAATGGGCTGGCCGAAGCATGCCGTTCTGCCCATCGAGTGGCCGCACCCTTCGACATGAAGGACATGGCAAACCGGACAAATTTTTCCTGGGAGACGAACCCATCCGCCATGAAAGCTTCCGGAACCAGCTTGTAGTAGGTGAGGACAGAGTAGAGGAACATCTTCCCTTGCGTCCGGTCACCGTCAAAAACAGCCGGAGGGTTCGGCCGGAGGACCTGGGTGAGGGGCTGAGAAATCTGGACCCAGCGCCGGAGCCAGAGCGGCAGGGGCGGGGGCAGGTGGCGGATTTTGGGTGCCCAGCAATAGCTGGCTGAGCGCACTTTGGATGGCATCGAGAGAGCCTTCAACAGCGGCAAGCTGGTCCATGACTCCGGAAGCTGGATCCGGAGTGTGAACACTCGGGATCTCAGGTTGCACAGAGTAGGGGGCGGGTGGCTGGTCCATCGGAACGGAGGAGGGGTCGGGATTTGAAGTGGGGGAGGATGGAGCACTGGAGTAGTGGTCCGAATCTGTACCTGCACCAAACTTCCCAATCTTGACCAGTTGATCCCTTAGATCCTTTCTTCTGCTGTAAGGGCAACCTTAAGCTCGGCGCAGGGCACGGAAACTAGCGGGGGAATCCAAAGTATTAATAACTACACTAGAATACAGGGGTGGAAATACTACGCACCTAGCGGGGGAATCCAAAGAGAAGAAAGGATGAGGATTCCCACGCTAGGCGTGGACTTAAAAACTAAGCTAGCCAGTAGCACGTGTCCGGACTGATGAACAGATGATGGGTATGATGGGAGACCGTGGGAGGTGGCTGTCCGCCTCATGTGGACAGCCACAGTGATCGGATCAATCAGCAGTGGTCCCGGGCCTGGTCACAGGCTATATGCCAGTGTGAGCGCTGGGGTTTGACCTGTGGAGGATGAGGGTGGAGATGGGAGCTAGGGTGAAAAGGTGAGGTTCCCCTGACAGTGGAAGTGTCCCATGAGGTGTTTTTGTACTGCCAGTGAAGGGATTGTAGAGTGGAGTGGCAGTTGCAGTCGTCCCGTTGTCAAAGTGGTTCCCCGAATTGAGCCGCTGGGACTCCACACAAAAGGTGATATTCAGGTTGTCCCAAATGATAGAAAACATCTGCTCCTTCACAAGCTTCCGGAATTTTGCCCCAGCATCTTTGGAGAGAGTACTGAGATGAGCCACCCGAATAGCTGTGTACAACATGGAGAGCCCCGCATGGGCAAGGAGTTCGATCTTATGTTTCGATGCTCCAGAACCGAGGAGGAAGAGGCCAATTACAACCTGGTAATTATTTGCGATCTGCAAGCGCGAAATACTGAGCATCACGCATGCTGTCGTAAAAACCTGAAGGCAAGTGAGCCATTGTTCCCATTTGGAATGTGGGACCCACAAATGTACCAGCCACTTTTCTCATCTCACCTCACCCTGGTTTTCTCAACGCGTCGACCTGCTGGGGGCAGCTGTGGTCTCCAGTATCTGCCAGAGCATCGGGGCAACAATTTCTAACTTGTCTCCCAACTCTTCCATTGAAAACCTGTCCAACAACTCCATGATGCTCATTGAGCTCCCTCGTGTCAAGAGTTTCTGGATTGCTCTGCCCTCTGCTTGCAGCAAACTCTCCAGTTTCTTGTTGAATTTCTTGTCCAAGAGCTCCTGACCGACAGCTGGTACTCGGTCAATGATGATGTCTATGATCTCTGCCCCATTGCTTTTGAAGAACTGTGTCAAGTTGGCCGCAGCTTGAGCATCACCTTTCAACAACATTAATGTCTCAAACCAGTTCATTGGGGTATTGAATCCGGCACCACCTTCATCCTCGGGTGCTGTGAGCTTCTCGAGATAAGCCTGGGCTCTCATGCGCTTGTTTTCAAGATCAAGGGCAGCTCGTGCGTGGGCAGCACCTTGTTCATCTGCGGCTCGTTCATCAGCTTCCCTTTGTTGAATTCCTCCAGTCTCTGCCGCTCTGTCAACCTCTCCCTCAGCCTCTTTGCAATATGCTGCAGCGGCCACAGCGTGCTTTTCCCTCTGTTTTGCTGCCCTCGCTGTCATTTGGATCTGCGCACTTGAGCTTGAACCCGCTAGACTCTCGCTTGGAGTGAATGCACTAGAGAACTCACGCAAGTGTTTTTTGGGCTTCTTGCCACACAGATGGCCACCTTTGGGCTTGAGCGGACTTTCAAAAATTGTGGAAGTCGCTGGAGAAGGTATATGCACAGGAGATTCTGAGGCTACACGCGGGCCGGGGTTTGCGGGGAGTGCTGTCGGCAGCACCAATAGATACTGATGGCTCTCCAGTAGGACCGAGGCTAACAAGCTTGGACATGAGTGGTGTCCGAACACCATTACCCTCCTCGATCTCTCCCTCCTCCTTGTCGCTTCCCGCAATACTGTGAGTGGGGTTTGGAGATGCAGGCGCACTGCTTATCTGAAAAAAAAATGACCTCCTGGATTTCTCGCCACGTGCATTTCGGAGCGGGTGGTGCCCTGTAGTCATCATTGGATTCCAGGAGGTTTTTGCGCTTGGGTGGCATTCAGTGGTCTGATGAAAAGGCAGGTAGTTAGGAGAAGATGTCCCAAAAGGGATGATCATCTTGCTTTTGCTACACAGCTCTCAATTTTAATCTTTTTGTCTTGAAAACTAATAGAATACTGACATGAATGCATTCAGAAGAGACCTGTCTCTTCAAAAAAATTATGCGACAGGTTTGAATTTTTGAGATGCAAAAAATTTCCAAGTCCAAGAAACCTACCATCAACTAATCACAGAATTGTCCAACTGTACTGTCAGCCGGTTAGAAAGCTCCAGCCGCTTTGCTAGCTACCCAGCTTTGATCAATTGTCATCAAAGGTCGGTGAGCGTGCACACATGGATGGGTTCAAGCCTATTGTGTGTACTTTAATTGCCCCTTTGGCACGTGGGCTGCAAATTAATTTAAGTTTTCCCATGGGTGCAAAAAATAACTTGGCTTCACTCCGCTCATTGAACTTGTTTCGGTTGTCACCGGTGACGCCATAGCTACCGTTTTGAGGGTCAGAACGGTTGAGCAAATAAAATAGGGGGATCCTTCTGCATGTCCTTGTGATTACATCGAATACTTACGTGCAGCTTTGCAGGCCACAGCAGGCGGGAGACTTGACGATTTGAAGAACACCTAATCCTGCCTTCCCACATTCTGCCTGTGTGTGCTTGAGGCTGATAAGTGACATTCCCACCACACATATCCCGGAATTATTTGTCGGATGCTAAGACAGGAGCGCATAACCGTAGCGTAGAGAGCTAAACCAACTCTTGGCCCAGTTCCAAGCGCGAGTAGCCAGTTTCTTGACTGGTTTTTCAAGAACGTATTTCCACAACAAAGTTGACCCCCACTGAATCATGGAGATATACGTAGGAGAAAGGCTGATGCTCCAGAGCCCTAGGTGTAGGAGCAGGCGCAGAAGTGGGAGCCCGCACCGCCTATAGGTGTTGATGATCCTTTGTTTATATTTTGATCAGAAGCTCCACTGCCAGGATCTGAGTGCGAGATGCCGGACAGTTTCCCAGCCCTCCTCGGCATCTATCCCCAAATCGGAGGAAGCAGATATTTTTCTTTTATGTCTAGCAACAAGACGTACGTTGCGGTTCAAGAGATGATAAGGGTATAACCTTACTCTGAATGTGCTGCGAGACCAATTTTTGTTATTTCTCTTATTCCAACGGAGGTCTTGTAGCTAGAAACCAGTGTCAAAGTTCGGCAGCCAAGGATTGATGTGTCGGGGTCGGTGACCGTCCCGAATTGAGCTGCAAAATCACCGCCATCAGGGTGACACAAACACGTGACTAATGTGTGACTGGACGCGCACAAAATTTGCTGCGGCCGTTCTAATTGACTTTTGGACGCGTCCTTCGCGCAGAGTACGTGTACAAAGAAGGTATGTTGCTCATAGATTGTGCCAGAGCAGTCAAAGTGAAAGAAATGAATTTATTTGAGACAGGAACAACACATCTGCCAAAAATCATCCACCACCCGCTTTGCCTCTCCAACGATGGCGGGGGGGGGACGAAACAGGCCTCAATCAAACATCCAAAACGGTGTTCCGCGGCCCAACAGGCCCAAATCGCATCACTGGCAGCGAAACGAGCCAACAAGGAAAACATTCCTCTCCCCAAGGAGGTACCGAAGCCGGCACCGCGCGAGACCAAAAACTACAAGAAGGAGTTCGCCAACTCACAGCGAAAGGCTCGCCATATGCGAGAAAAGGACATAAAGCTCCAGACAAAGGTCTCGGATCTTGCTATGCAGCTAAAGGCCGAAAAGAAGGAGCGGGAGATCTGTGTGCGCAAATTGGCAATTGCTTCGAAGCGGACGGCAGATCTAGCCGCTGAGCGCGACCGGCAGCTTTTAGCCCTGCAACAGAGTGTCTTATATTTGCAGAAGGTGGCTGTCGATGTCCGCAAGGAGAACCGCGCGCTTGCGAAGCGTGTTCATCGCTCATCCGGGGTTTTGCAGAGGACAATTGCACGAATGAAGGAGCGGCCGGTTGTGTCAAAACTTACCAAGAAGGGCATGTACACCATTCAGGCACGCCAAATGGCGCGCCTTATGGTTGGTGCTGGGTGCGCGCAGGCCAAGGTTGGCCCTTTGATGATGAAAATCGGGTCAATTTTTGGTGTCAAAATACAAGGAGGCCGTACTATGAGCGAACGGACAGTCGGCCGAGCTGTCCTCGAAGGCGGGATCGCTGCCAGAATGCAGTTAACATATGAACTGTCCCTTAACGAAGGTACGTACTATGTTAGTCTGAGCTATATTTGCTCCAAGACCAAATCTCGGTGGATCTAGGTGTCACAATCAGTGCTGACAGTACGTCCAATCGCGGAAATAATTACGAAGCCTCGAAATTCCAGCACCGAGTCCCCGATTACAACAAGAACCCATTGCATATTGATCCGGCGTCGACACCGCGCATTCGTGCCGCTGGCGTTGAATCTACACTCGATCACAGCAGCCAGGCTGCAGTGGCAGGATGGAGGCACCGCGTCGACGCCAATGCAACGGTTTACAACAAAAGTCCTCTGGCGCAACGACTGGGGAAGAATTTCACGTTCCGCCAGTTTTTGCGGATACTGAAGGGCATGAATGGTGATCATGCCTCTGTCGAACAGTCAACAGCTCGCGGAATGGGCACCCTGAAGCACGAGGAAGCAGTAAAAGAGCTCGGAGAGGATGGACTTGCCGCAAAATCAATCAACGACCTTGTCTTCTACCTGCAGGGCTGGAACGCGAAAAAAATTGCGGCTGTCGGGGGGATTGCTGCGTGGGAAGCGTTGTCGGCGCAGGAACAGGCCAAGCGAGATAAACAGCTCATGGCTGACATCGTGGAAGCGGTGGGAAAGGAGGAATATGATGCACTCCCACCGGAAGAGAAAAGACAGCTCGACCTATTTTTTTGGGCCGGATGTTGCATGCACAAAGACCAGAACAGTTTCGGTGGCGGAAATACGGAGATGGGGGGCGAATGGGATCGTCGCGGTATCCCTGGGCCGATTCTGCTGTGCAACAAGGCAAATAGTGTAGCACTCCAGCGCGTACTCGAGCCAGGTACCAAAATCTCGGGTTTGCTCACAGAGCTTGAGCAAAAAGCTCTGGAGGACTCAACTCGGGGCGGAGTAAAACTGTGCGCAATTGCTGGCGCTATCCTGAACAACAAGGATGATAAAAAAGGACAAGGGGACAAGCACACCGAGTTCATGACCTACCGACTCGGGCAGTACCACCTTCGGTTTCCGGACACCAATAATACTCGCTTTGGAAGCCATGGGCTCGCCGCCGCGGAGCTCATTAAATACCTGGATCAATACCGCGAGCTCATGGAGGTAATTAAGTACTCGAAGACGCACCCAGGTCTCACCAACATCGAAAAGAATGTGCGCGATGGCCTTGATGATCCAGCGACTCTCACAGAGCTCTGCGCCATGGTCCTGTATCAGCAAATCATTACCCATCCTTATATGCGAGTCGTTCGGGGGCCTGGAGCCGAGGCAACAAATGCATTGGACCTGGGTCCCCTCCACGTCGACGTGCGAGAACACATCGAAGGCATCATCGAGAACCCCGATCCCATCATCTCACCCGACATCTCGCATGTCACAGCTTCTCTCAATGGGCAGCAATGGAAAGACCCAGCGGCAATTGAGGCAGTTGTACGGCTCATGCCAGAGCTCCCACACCTCAAAGAAATTACCATCGCATTTTTCCGTGGTGCGCTGGCAACCTGGATTCGGTTCTCTTCGGAGTTTGCACCAGGAGGTTTGATTGACGAGGCATCTGCCAGCGAGCGACAACTCGCGTGGATGCCGGCAACAAACGATGCAAACGAAGGCTCCCTCGGACAGATGCGGGTGATCCTCCGCAACCATCCCACCCTCACGCTGCAACCAGTTCAATGCAATGGTGATGTACAATCAAAATAATACCCAGGACTTCATGGATGCGCTCTTTGAAGTCCCGGACCATTTGTACATCATGCGACTGGCCCGGAAGGAGGACGCAAGTGGGATCGAGCGCAAAAGGAAAGCAGAGCTCGCCGAGTTCCGTATCAGACTTGCAACGATGCGGAAGGAGAAGGAGATTGCCAAGCGCCAGAAGGAAATTGATAATCTTCGCGAGCTCGTGAAAGTCGTCCTCGTTTCGTCCATTGCTGAAATTTACGACACAGCCCGGGAGAAGAACCTCACAGTGAAGAAGCTCAATCAGCAGTTGGATGCCTTCCGTCTGCGACGAGTCCCGGATATCAGACCAAATAGCACGTATCCTCGAAAGGCTGATAAGCAGAAAGCACTCGAAGCAGCCCTGGTGAAGTATCAACTCAACCCAGAGCTATATCCAGTCCCACAGGAGGTAATTCTCAAGATATCTGGGGCCATCCGACCCATTACACAGGTTGTTGAGGACTGGGTAGAGAAAGAGGATGTCGAAATGGAGGATTAAACATGTATTTTATGATATTGATACTAGTACAAGTTGCTATTCAAAGTTGAAGAGGTATTGTCGGCTCAGAAAGTCCTCCCGAGGCGGCGTTGAGATGTTGGCGTGTGGAAGTCGAGCTCGGCGCATTTGAGTGTGGCAGTGCAATGGCTGTGTTGGCCATCAATTTAACCGCTGGTGCCGGCTCCCAGCAGAAGCATCTCCACAATGACCTTCCAGCTCAGCTCAGCCCACGAGCTGGGTTTGTTCCGTTTGATAAAATGATGCGCTATTGTCGCCAAAGCCGCATCAATAACAGCGCCTGCCACCCCAGACGAGATCAATTTGGACCTGGAATAATATCTTTGATTTTCAGGGTCATGTCTGCCATGAGTTTCGGATTGGTGGCAGCTTAGGTGTGTTAGTCACAAACGTCAGAGCAAGATCACTGGAGCACCTTTTTTGGCCAAGAACTCTACGCCCTGAGTGGGTGTGAGGAGCCATTTTGCACCGTGGAGCATGTAGTCTCCGAATTCTATGCCATTTTTCGGTTGCATTCCCTGCAGCTGCACATAGGTTTGTTTCGGAGTCCATTCGCTGTGTCTGTGGGAATCTCGGCATACTCGCCCAGGGCTTGAGCTGTCTCTAGGCGAGATGTACATGGATGGAATGGAAGTTCTTCTCCTAGATTGGTGGTATGCAACACTGGGTGCAATTCGTTAGGACTGTATTTGCTGCCCAACTTCTGTTTCTCCGTCAGTATGAGCTCTAATTCGATATTCCGGGTGCATACAATTGCTTGCTCAGCGGAGGTACTGAAATCCCTTGGCTTCCCCTGGAAAACACGTCCGCCATCCAGATATTTCTTCGTCACCAATGTGTTTCGTTCTTCAGTGGCAGCATCAATAGCACGTGCCGCTCTAGCATTCACAGCTCCGTGCACATAATGCGAGGCGGCGAAGCCCCCCAAGATAATGCCTACATCTCTACCGAATTCACCCCATGAATTGGCATTGGACTCCGGTAGAAGATTCGCGCCAGAGCCCTCACGGGGAAACTGCGGGCTTGAGCCTGAGAAACCCAATCATCCCTAATATTCATAGTATGAGTTGAGGAGGAGTTGAATACCTGATGTTGAACTAGAAAAGGTGGGTTCAGCCTTCGACCCCTCCTTCCCAAGATATGCATTGGCAACAGCCTAAGGAATGCATCATCAATCGATCTGGGTTCGAGAAATAGGGAATCCCTACAGCATCCGCAAGCTTGTTCGAGTGTCCCTGGTGGGGCCGGACGTCTGGTCCATCCTAATAGATGCGGCCAAATTTAGGGTCTCTCGCACAAATCGGCAGAGGACTGACACACCTTAGTGTCGGGGCCTTCAACATCGGAACCAGAGTTGCAGTGAATAGGAGCGTCGCACGTATATTCCATCGTAGACTCACGAGTAGTAGCCATGTTGGCAAAGTCTAGGGGAGGCAGTGATGTGATGTCGAGGCGGTAGACAAGTTGAAGATGAAGACGGGCGCAGTCCTCACTTGAAGCCGATGTCTCTAAAGATCCTGATTGGTTGCAAATTAAGCGGCGACCTGCCACTGAATCCTTTTCTGTCGCAGCGTAGCACTAGTCCTAAGTACTGAGAATTCGCTTCAAGAGATCGAATTGACAGCGAATAGGGCTCCAGGTAACACCCACCACTTCCTGCGCCGAGTGTAACAAGCACAGAAAGAGAAAATGCAGCCTCGCCCAGATTTGAGAGTTTGGGGCCGTCGATCGTGCGGTGACAGCGATAACCCATCTTAACGCTGTGCTCCCTTCGAAATCCAATCCTGTCCATCGCGTGTGAGATTCTTGCTCCCCGATTCTATAAGGGATCCGATATGCAATGAACGAGGGAATTTTGTATATGTTTGGCTTGTGACTGCTGAGATCAAGCCGAATTGATCATGATGTGATGATTATTTGTCCTCGACCAACACCAACCAAAGCTTCGAGAGATGCATTCCTGTTCCAACTGCTCCTCGTCAAATTCGCGATGAGTGGGATGGTCTTTGGATGGTCTTTATCGAATCTTCGCGTCAAAGAGCATACACTGCGCCGATCCGGATCGGATTATAAACCTTGAGCTGGTGGCTGTCGAGAACTCACACCACTGCCAGGCTGACGTGAAGGTTTTAACGGCACCGAGTAATCAAGCAGCCACGACCTAAGAAAATTTCCTGTCGCCTGATGAATCTGCGGTGGATATCCTGGACCGTGGTGGTACGTGCCCAATTATCTAGCCCACAAATTTTCACAAAACACAGATTATGCACAGGGAGACATTCACTGAATTTGTACTTGTCGACACCCTGGATTCGAAATGTGAAATTGGCCGAGTAGCAACGACCTCCAATCGTCTATTCGGAGCTTCAATGTGCATGATAGCCATCCCACCCCGGTCTCGACGCCAATCGAAACGAGCACCGGGGGCAAGCGCCGTTATCCACGCGGCGACGCCCGCGGAAAGACCTGCCCACGTCGAGGGCGGAGCACCGTGCATGTGCGGGAGCCTACATCCACCATTCCCTGCTATGTGGTGGTGGGTATGAACTTTCCGGCGCGACGCACCGAGCGGAGACTGGACGTTCTCTAAACGACACGAAGGACCGGTGCCACGCGTCGATTCCGCCGTACATGACACGAGCAACCCGACACGTCGCAGTCGGCTTCCTCGTACGTTCTACACCGTCTGATCCCCCCGGCTCTCCATCTGCCGTGGTCCACCTAGACCCTGCCATCCCACGCCCTCCTGCGCCTCTTCTTCCCCGCCGTCAGCTGCCTCCATCCTCGCGCCTTTCTTCTACCTCGCCATCGCCTGCACGCCATTTTTGGTCGAGGGCTATGTACATCTCACGGCGTACTCCTCGTCACGGTTCACATATTCTGGATGCCGTCGCGCCGCCCGCTCCATCTTGGAGCGCCGCTTCCTCTACACACGCCTCGAGCATACGAGCATGCGGCGCGGAGCACGGAAAGCTCGCGGCATACCGAGCGTCGACCGCGGGGTCGTTTGTGTCGGCGCAGAACAGGATCGCAGGGCAGTATCGTACCCGCACGGAGACAGCCGGGCTTGCCAAACCTCTCGCCGTAACTCCTCCACCACTCCTGCCCACCGTCGATACCCGCACCATACTCTTTCTGGCGACCTCCCGTTCCTCTCTCCTCTCCTCCTGGGATGTGCACCCTACTCCGCGTTGCCGCGCGTGGTATGCAGTCGGCGGAACGCACAGCCTCGATTGCGCCGCCGTGTAGATCGCGCGCACCAAACTCCCGAGGGCCATCGTCGAGCGTACGGCAGCCACGTGAAAAATAAGCGCGACGAGAGTCGACTGCGGGGCTATTCCCTCCCGACTGCCATATCTCCGGGACCTGAGGAGCACCCGTCCTCAGTCGGGGCCAAGAAGCTGTTTCTTACATCCCATTCGACAGTGTCCCATCGTCAAAGCCTTCCTGGCTGGTGCTGGTAACACGGACTCCCTCCTTACCGCACACGCGGATTTTCCTATCCTCGGCAGAAGAGTGCGGGTGGGCTCTCTCCCAGCGTGCGGCAGCCCAGAAGACGGGAATCATGTTGAAGAGCTCGAGTGCAGGATGGCGGGAAAACTCGGACACCAGCGTGCGCTCGCCTCACGAGTTCTTTCGCGTCTGTTGAAGCTCTACATTCTACTCGGGTCCTTCCTCGTTGTCGCCCTCACCTGTCCTGGTACTCGCCGACCTACCTCGGGTGACTCGCCGCCGTGCTACGTCGAGGAACGCGAGTGCGTTCTCCTCGAGCGTGCTCCAGCGTGGAAGGGAAGCCACCTCGGGTGGCCGCCCCGCCCCGCGTTGTGCAAAGTATGCAGGACGTAATCGTTCACCAAGACTTGTAGAGACCTACCGGCTCGCCGATCTTCTCACAGCATGCTCCTCTTCCGCCGCCTCTTTCCCCTTCATAATCATCTCTCACTCCCGCTGCTATCCCTGCGTCTCTACCTCACCATTTCTCTCCGGACCTGAGCGCCTTTCCTCCGAGTCATTCGGGGTTAAGATCTACATCGTACGCCCAACTCGGCATTGCGTCCCATAACCTCCACCGCGCGCTGTGTTAGACCCCGCGTACAGATGTTCCTATCGTCGTCAAAAGAGCGTGCGGCGGGGCGGGGCCTGGGAGCAGTCAAAGGAATGCGAGGAGCTCGCGTGCGGGAGCTACTTTCAGATGCAAGGCTGTTGGTGTGGGACTTTGGGTGCTGCCGCTCGTCAGCATGTGTCGGCTTGGACACCAGGCGAGCGCTTGCCTGCCTTTCTCTCTTGGTCACTCTGGCGCGGAAGCATCTGTGCGGAGCTTTCGACGAGACTGAAGGATCGGTTCGGACGGCGCGATAGCACGGTGCGCGCGGCGGGATGCGCACGTGAGTGTAGGTTCGTGTGGTGTGAACGAGAGAGAAGCGAGAACGGAGACAAGGGCAGCTTGGACGCGGAATGACGAGGGGACGGACAATGACAGGGCGGATCGTGCCGCGTTCGTGACGAGGACGTCGCCGCTCCTGAGACGAGCTCATCCTCGACTCCACGCTGGCGATCTACGTCTACAGATCCCGAAGCACCTGCGGCGCATCGTAACGTCCTGCCTGCTAGAGTACGTGCTCTTTCTTCTTACCGTTCCTTGCTTGTTATAACCTTTCCCTCTGTATAGCTACTCCTGGGCATCCGACAGTGCAGAGACACGGGGGGCTGCTGTCGACACGGCTACCCGGCATCTTCTACATACCTCAGCTACCTTCTTCACACTTAGTCTCACATTTGCCTGCGCCGACACCGGTCTCCCATCTTCTTACGTTTGAGCCGTGGGCCAAAGTGCTTCTGCATCCTTGAGTTTTGCGTCCCTTCGTCCCAACGTGTCTCTCATGAGATTCGAGCCGTTCGCTGGATAGAGCGCTGTGTGCAGCGTTGGATAGGGCGATGTCGGACAGGGTTGTGGATGGGAGACACAAAGAGCGGCGCGGAGGGGTCGGGAAGACTTGGAGGCGAAGGGTGACTTTGAAGCGGGCGATGGGGGCGTGGGCGCATCAGCGATATCCAGCTTTCACTACCACCGCGCCCACCGCTTGTTCTCCCTCCTCAGACAGATTGGGGGTCCTCATTCCGGTACAGTGCTTTATCAGCGCTAGCTCAATCCGAACGAGAGGTACTCGCGGGGCGCAACCCTCGCTCCACACTGGTGCTTCTCCACGAAGTGTGCCGTCCCGCTCCATCAGCGCGCGGTCGCTCGTAAGGGACCCGAAATGGATGAAAATTGCCCTGCATCCGACCACTACACACCGGAATCCATCGCCCATTAGCCACCTGCACAAATTACTCAAAAACCCCCATTCCCACTCATTCGCCTTCACACGGCCGTCATCCATGCCTTTCTCTCAGGGATCTATTCGTGGCGTTGGGCCGCTGTGCTTCTGGCCTGTGTTGCTTTGGGAGGTTTCCCCGCGAGATATGCTCCTCAAGAAAGAGCAGACGCTTGTTGCCTAATCTGTACGGCGGAAATTCCCTAAATTGGGACACGAGCGGTAGTTTGCGTGCGCTTGACCGTAGCTTCCGACTAAAACTTCATCTCATTATCAATCGAAGAGGGTAGCACAAGATTTTCGATGTAAACATGGATAACATTTGAACTACCTGCAACCACAATTCCCTACTAGATCTCCGTATCATGGTGCCAACTCGAACAAGAAACCAGGCACTTTGGACGTTGTTCTCCTGAATCAAGATTCACTACTCGTAGTCGTCTGGCCTGAGCCGAAGCACAAGCGCCTCGACAACGATCTTCTTCAATTTGTCCTGTCCCACTAGTCCACCGAGGAATTCGACAAGGTTAACGCGCGGCCAAGACGCGAGGGAGTCCAGTGCCTTTTGATCGGTGATCTCGGCTTCCACAAAGGTGGGGTAGAGGTAGAGGAGGGAGGGCGTGAATGATTCGAGGAAGGCCTTGATATCTAGAGCGTCGCCGAAGTCGATATCTGGGGCCACGAACGACGCACCCGACGGTTGGGTGTGTCGATTGCCTTTGTGCTCTTCTTTGTTGCGTTGACGCATCGACCCCTCGAGTGCGTTGTTCTTTGGCGCTGGTGTGCAGAGGGGCTCTGGCGCTGAGATGGCAGCTGTGAGCTTCCGAGTCGGGCATAATTGAGCAAGAGAGGGACTCACTGCCTGATCCGAAATTTATATTAAATCTATCGTCGTCAGCATCCTCGTACCCGGGACGTTCCCCTTGCGTCCTTTTGTCCTCCGTGGTTTCGTCCTCCTGCTTCTAGTTTCAACTTGTTGCTACGACAAATACAATTAGACAAGTAAACACTCACCTCATCTTTGAGGTTCTTCCTAAATTTGCTGATTTTATCCTTGAAGTAGTCCTTGATGTACTTCATGCTCAATTGAAGCCGTCTGGCGCCGTGCTCTTCATCGATAAATTCGCGGAAAGTTGTCTTGAGCTGCCGATTGAACAAAGAACTTAGTTTGGTCATGGTGTACAGATACCCTCAGTCCAACTCACCTCTTGCTTCATGTTGTCCATCGTCCGAGGAGTTTGATTTGCCATAGTCACAGATAGGTCAAGGTGCTTTTGGGCGATGGTGCGAAATTGCTCCTAGTGTCAGGAAACCAGCCCACAGTTAAATGTCATTCTGAACCATCATCCGAGGATTCGGCAGCCCACCTTCATTTTCAACATTGAAAATTTTTCGACATTGAACGCGATTTCCAGCTCTTGGCCGAGGCTTATTCCGTCTTTGTTTCTGACTTCAGAATGCGTCAAAAGAGAAGAGAATAGTGAAAGCAATGGATGGCACTGTACCTCCATGCATTATTTTCAAACTTGGGCAGTTGAAAATCGGGTGATGGTATATTGATACTTACTTGTTCGTCATCAATATAGAGTATCTGTCACAGAGACTAGGGTGATGGTAGGGACAGAGCTGTGGTGCTGCGGCACAGCAATTCTGTCGCATTTATTATAATGTTTGTGCACTGAGTCATTTCATTGAAAGAAGCAAGTTGCTTCTTCGAAGTTCAAACCTTAAACCGCAATCCACTGTATCTTTCAGATGACCATGTCAGAGACTCGGAACACTAGTTTTTCAAACAAAATCTCCGAGATCTGGAAACATTGGTATAACTTCCGTGGTTGACTGACCAACTGGCCGAAACATGGTGGCTACTACGGAAAAATACAGGGTCTCTGTCCCCGGAAGAACGGATCGTCGCCAACTTAAAGTGACTGCGCCTCAGTTAAAGTTTGGGGGACAGAGCCTGCTTTTTTGGACGCCGCACATATACCACAACATTGCTGCGCCGCAGTACACTGCACCTCTGCCCCGACTCCCTGCCGCCTGATTCTGCAATAATGCCCACCCATGGTAAGTAGTAATCCTCTGGTTCAATCGCTGTATTGGTTTTGTTCTGAATTATTCTGCCAGTCTTGCAGCTAGGCCAAAAACTTGCAAAGGTGTTCAATTTGAATCAACACTCGTTTGAGATGGTGAAAATGAGGGTGGGAGGTTTTAGCTTCAAACCCTCCGAGGCCACCTTCATTGTTTAGCTGATCCTGTACTTCACAGCTACGGTTCCGTGAAATCAGCCAGAAACACCTCGACCTTTCAGTAATTATGGTGAAGCAAAGTACCATGACTCTGAGCAGGATCAAACAAGAGGTATGCTACTAATGCTAGTTGAACCAGACAAAGCTATTAAGGTTAAGTTGTTGGTTCAATTCACAGCTCAAGGCTACTTTCACTGAGTTTAACAATGCGGAATTGGGTGCGTTGAGGCTTGAGCTTAGCATGTCATATTTCCAGACATACTGGAGAGGTCACAGAACTCCGGGGAGGGGTGTTTTGTTTGAAGTTTGATAAGTCAAGCAGGTTGGATATGTATCGACCAGGTCAGGCTATATGTGTCTACATAGGCTCCATATAGTATGTACACTCTGTGGTACAACATTGATTCAGCCTTGACTACAGACGGCTACATGACACTACAGATTTCCTGACCATGCTACATGGGCTCCAAGTGACAACAGATTTTGCCGCTTTGGTACATAGGATTCGCTTATTCATGATGAACCATCAAGGTCTTTCTTGAATCATTCACGCCGTCCCTCCTCTATCTCTATCCCACCTTTGTGCAAGCTGGCATCACCAACCAAGAAACACTCAACTGCTTTGCATTGTGGCCGCACTTCAACCTCGTGAAGTTCCTCAGTAGGCACAGCTCGATGATCCAGTTGCAGCACAGACAAAGGGAAAATTGAAGAAAGTTGTGGTTGAGGCCCTGTGCTTCGCCTTAAGGCTAGCAACTATGAGTATTGATTGCATGAAATATCTTGTTTTAAATTGATGTCAGTCGACAGGTTTGTACAATCGTTGCAGAGACTGAGAGAGTGCGTGTAAGCAATACGGGGCCCGCAGTGAGCACAGTAAGATTGCGCATATGATCTCCAGCTACAATGATATTGTTCAATCTAATTTAGGCACAATGTTCAACTGGACCTAGTAAACTGCTGTAAGACGTTTACAGAATATGATGCCCATTTGTTTCCGTGTCTGCCGGTGTCTGTGTCATGTCGTTGAAATTCGAGAAGAATGTTCCCCAGTCATCAACCCTACCCAGAACAAGATCAAACGATGGAAAAGGAAACTGGAACAAGACGACGCACTGTAGGCTCATGGGTGCGCTCCACATCGCAACTGTCTCCCTATCGATCATGTCTCCTAGTTCGGAGGTCGCCTGCGCTGGGTCTTTGTACATGTCCGCGAGTGTATTATCAGCCAGGAACCACGTATCTGGCGTGGGCGACGGGGCGAATGTGCTCGCCTCCATCATGTATTCGGGCGCAATCGTTCCCGGGCTGCGACTGTCCATCCCTGACGGCGTTACCGGTGCGTGCTGGGTGCCGAATTGAGCCTGGATACAACGGCCAAGTACAGAGCCAGCAGTGGTAAGACCAGCATGGTTGTTCTCCTGGCGATGTTCGTATTCCGTTCCGATTGTTGCATTATAATTTGAGAGGGAATGTGTCAGCGTCAGTTGCCCAACGGAGGCCAGTTCTGCTAGGATATCCCTGCGACACATGAGCGTTGTCCTCAAGCACAGATGTGAAAAACCTACCACATCACGCCCGCAACTTGCCATCTAAGCCTAAAGTGAGATTCTAAATTGACATATATCAGAGTGCTTACCGGCCTTCACACAGACGCACGACCTCCATACACTTGTACACATTTGCGATTTCGCGTCTCGGGTCAGGCACCAGTCCCGATCGCTTCCCACTCCACACATTCAGCAACAGCACGATTCCCGAAGTAAACACTGCCGGCTACAAAAGTAAGGATGCGCTTTAGCTACTGTACGGCCACTCAATCGTCCAAAGTCCTTACCAAATGGGCAATAACCGGGACATTCCCAGTGCGTTGCCTCTGGACATCCACCATGTTAGCACATGCTCTTGCGGCACTCGTACAGATTGCCAGTGATGGCAACGCCTGCCCAATGAAGTGAGACAATTGCCAAATGGAGAGAAAGCACGGACCATTGGCGTAGACTTGCCGAGCATGGGAATGAAAGGGCGGTGGATGAGAATCTGGAGACTGTGGTACCAGGAATGCAACGCGACGGACTGGGCGAAAAAGATTGGGTCTTTACGCGTGGGGTCCCAGCGCACTGCTCCTGTGTCAGTAGCGCGAATAGAATGAGTCGAAGCTTACGCACAATGATCAGGGATCTGTTCGTGCCTTTATGAAACGGGAAGTCAGCATTGATAAAGCGTCTGGTGAGAGGTATTTCGTGCCAGTTGTTCAACGCAGAATCCAGCTCCGGTACGGCATGCTCCTCCCAGTGGTCGTACACTGGAAACACCCAGCGCACTTTGTTGATGGAATACTAACGTGCATATTATGTTTACATATACCGATCTCATCACGGTGAAAGATCTCACCAAGGTCTTGAGACTGTATGCGAGGATGTGATTGAGGTGTATGAGCCGGTTGAAGGCCGCAACTACAGAAGGTTTCCCGGCCGGCTGCTGGAAAGGGTGTGTCGGGTGATCCCAATATTCATCGTCCACTTGCAATGGGAGGTCCAGGTCGAAACTGGAGGATATTCTCAGTCAGTACCACAGTGTGATCAATCCGAAGACTTGAAATGGAGAGCAGTAAGTGAAAGGGGCCCACTCACTCCTCGTACTGAAGCGCGCATGGCCGGCCAACCCCGGCACTTAAAGTTCGATCCTGACACACGAGAACCCAGAACGCTCGCTTGGTTAGCTCAGACTCGACAGTGGGTACCTCAATTCGCGCTTTGCGCCGGTGAGCACCCATATCCTACGTATTTATAAACTTCATATCTGCCTCGTACAATTACAATGGACACTCACCTGCGCGAGCCGCAGCCCAACGCCAACGAGGGTCCAGCACCCCTGCGGCCCAGAGGATCCTGAGAGGAATTGCACCGCGAGCTGATTGTGAATGGGTTAGCAGCGGAAGAGGCGGAAATAAGTACCCGACGGAAAACGTTTAGACGCTCGTAAGGAAATTAAATAGAGGACAAAAGAGGCACCTACACAATAATACTGCAAGTCATATAACTGTGCCCGCCCCATAGGGATCTCAGGGCCTGAGACCTACCCCCAGAAGTCAGGCCAGGGATAGACAGGTAGGTGGTTGCTACAGACCTGGTCGAACCACTCCCAACCGCATGCGAGGCCCTTCTCGGCGACCTTGGGGTCCGTGCTCCATCTAGAACCAATCGCGCACACAAGCAAGACCGTCGTTCCAAAGCCATCATTCCTAGGTAACCAGGTATTTCAACGAACGATCCGCATGCATCCGAGAAACGGAAGACTGAACCACAAACCTCAAATGAAGCCCCTCCGCTATGCCCCGCTCAAATGTTGGTCGGTGTAGTAGTGGTAAGTATATGTTTTGATGTATGAAATAGAGGTCAATGAGCTGGTTCATCAGAATGTCGGACGGGAATTTGAATGGGCATGTGCTGCGTGCACCGCTCGTGCGGCGGCGCATATGTTTCCCCCACTATCGAATAATAAATCAGAGACTTGATTTGGCAATTATGGTGACTTACTCGTCTCGGCGTCCAATATTGACACCGCCGCGAAGTCCACGCTCCTACGTCAGTAATGTCCCCTCTAATCTGGCCATTGAATGACTGGCTGAGCGCCTCTTCGCGCTCCTCGCGCTTGACATCCGCCTTCATCTCGATGGCGGCATTTATGAGGACGGCTCCGGAACTCTTTCCCATGAAAGGGTGTGAATGCGGAGGATTGAGGGAGATTTTCTGAAACTGCCGAAAGTATTAGGGTACAGTCACCGGGGAGTGCATGCAAGCCCACCTTTTCCGCAAGCTCTAGGTGCAGCAAGTCGTCGGCATGCGGCGGCGGCGGCGGCGCGGCGATGGCACGCAGTGTGCTACGCATCACAGCGAGAGAGACATTCAATAAATCAACCTGTTCCGACCCGCCAATGTTGTCCTCCACAGTTTCGGTAGAGTTCAAAGAATGCTTCGGAGTAGTGTTGGAGGTACTGGCGAAGTGGATATTTGCCAGCTCATTGCGCAGTTGACGCACCAGTGCCTCTGAGTGATCTAGTCGCGCCTCGAGGGAATCAACGTAGCTGCCGCCTATGAGCCGGAGGAAGAATCTGAGTCCAGATAACACACCTTTGCGGGGTGTATTTCTGTTAATCGGGAATTTAGCATTGAGGTGGACAGATAAGATAACCAGTCACCACCGGAGTTTCGACGTATGTGCAGTCGATTTTCGCGTTCAGGCAACTCGTACATTTATTTCCCGCCATCTGCGCTCCATCGCCTACCAGAAATCCAAAATTTAGCAGAAAATCGGGATCAGAGGAGACTCACATCGAGCTGCAAGGGAATGTGACGTCAGTAAGAAAATTAAAAGAGCAGGAGCGCAAACAGCAAATTGCACCAGCATACTTTTTCTGCGTCGACAAAAATCGCACGCCCTCTGAACGCGGCGCCTCTTCCGATCCAATTCTTGCTCGTAGTCATCGTCCGACGACATCTGACCTCTAATCGCCAATCGGAATCCGAGATGCGAAACAAGCCAGGCCTACAGTTTCAGAAGCCTTGAATGACCCGTATCAATACCAGTGATATTGAGGACCGCCTAAGATGTCCAGTTACAAGCAGCGGAAAACGAACGAGGTTGAAGTAAGAAGTAAGTGCCGCACGGTCTACAACGCGCAGCGGCATGAGTCAGAGGTTTACATGGATCGGATTACGAGACAGAACGCCCAGATTGGAAATTTATTCCCACACATTGAGAACGTTAACGTTCAACCTACAGGTTTCCTCGTTTGCCTGTGGATTGCCCGGATTGCTAGCGATTTTATTCTGATGCCTCCATTGCCCACTCAAATCTCCGTAACTTTTTTGGTTAAGAAGTTCAACTGCGTGGTCGTCGAAGCGGGGAGGAAAGTTGGATCCCAAGTCAGAGTGTCTGGAACAAGATAACACCTGGTAAAGTTCCATCCTTTATTGGGATCTGAAGCTGCTGGATATTCGTCAACGACGTCCCCATTAGCTCTAATCAGGATTATCATTTGAGTGGGAGTCAGTGTAAGAGACTCTATTCTTCTCTACTCCCACCGTTCCGCAGTTGGCCAGATGGTTGGAAAGGTCGTTGGTTCGTGCTCCTTCATCCACCGAGGGAAGGATCCCCACAACGAATTGTACGCGGCAAAGCCGCGCTCGAGATTGGGAATAAATGGCCTTTCAGGCCTCTCGGCGTCCGGTTCCCACTCGCCATCCTCGATGTACGGCTTCGCAATAGCGTGGCACAGTTCGAGCACCGTCTCGCAGTCGTAGACCACCTTCCAAAGGACGAGGAGGTCTTCCACGATGTACCTCTCGTCATTATCCCCATTGAAGCCATCGAGTACGACGAACTGCATGCAGTCGAAGTCGGATGGAGGCATTCCGGGAGTCAACCGGCAGCCGTTGTGAGGTTGAGAGGCTTCAATTAATGAATCTGTGTAGAAAAATGCGGGCAACCATCTGGCCTTCATGAGCCCCGCCACCGATTGAGACGTGCGGCGAATCGACCCACGATCTTTGCTGCGGATCGAATGACCGGTTCAGCCTTGCTCTTGTGCAACATGACAGCGAGATGTTTATAGGAAAGGCACCGCCGAAGGAGCTCGTTGAGAAAATCCTGCGCGTAGGGGTCGGAAGGAGACAAGGCGCCGGAGAGCATAGGCGGGTTCTTTCTTTCTTCCCAATCGTGGTTTTGTCGGCCTCAGGTATCCGCTTGGATACGCTGACTCGCTTGTCTGTTTGCGGAAATTCGAAGATGAGTCCACAAATGGCGAGCACTGCGACGCCGGGAACGTTGCTCATCTCCTGTGGCAGAGCATACCCGAAAGGTGCACTACCAGTAAGCAATGCATGGCGCGAATAATCGACTATTTCATCAGCCTGTATTGCTATAAGCGGAGGTAATGGATTGAACATGGTCGCACGTACTGTTCGACAAAGCGATCTCGCGCAACCTGAACACTGCCGAAAGGCAAAAACATGGCCCCACGCGTGGAAAGGAAGTTTGTATTCGCTGGAGACCTTGTAGACCCGAATATCGAGTACAGTTACATACTCTGCTTTCTCATCATGAGGACGAAGGACATCATCGATCGCGGCCCGGATCTCTGTCACCGGAAGACTCCTCATCTGCTGCTGAAGTTTCCGCAATGTCGATATATCGTGGTTCGAGTCGTCGAGAAAAGAGGGGACATCTGCGTAGTTGAGAGCAAGGAGCATCAGGGTCGGGTCGGTGTAGATTGCCCGACATATGTAAGCCCAGGCGATGTGCTTGCGTTCCTCGTAGAAGTGCGATGAAATGGGAAGCATGTAGTTCGCAATTCGCCATCTAAGTTGTTCCAAAAGATATGCGGTCGCTGACTCCTCGCGAGCTGATGTGCGAGTCTTCATTTCAGCAGGTGGAGTATTGGCGAGGCCGGAATCTGGTTGGTCGTCGTGCTCGGCACTTTCCGCCAACTTTTGAGATTGTCGGTCGCGGACCCAGGCCGCATTCTGCGACTCAAGAACCAAGTCATATGCGCGACCTTCCAATCGAGCAAGAAGATCTTCAAGCTCATTGCGCTGGTTTACCAAAGATAGCCAAAATGTCCGATGGCCAAAATCCTAGCAAGAGAAATGAGGCAGAACAGCTCAAAATGACAGTGTTTCACAAACCATATCATTTCTAGAGAACGAGTCAATCACGCTCTCCGAATTACGGTGTGTGCGACACTTACCCAAAAAAAGCGTTCAGTAAACCTTTCCCGCGCTCTTATACATCTAAATCATTGTTAGTCTATTTCAAACGAACTCTTCAGGAAGGGCATACCTATCGAGCAGGCGATATCGGAACCGAATAGCTTCGTTCCATGCTCGGATTGAATTCATGGACATACATGCCCGTATGTCATCTATGCCACATATAATAGAGTCACCCGCAGCTTCAAGCACGGAATGCCACGTCTTGTAGTTCAGATAAAGCTTGACACGCTCCCTGATAACACAGCCAAGGTCTGAGCGACAATGGAATTCATTACAATTCGGACTCGCCTCGTTGTGCCGCGGACACCAATTCATTCCTTCAGAGGTGCGCGCGTTGCAAATGTGGCATGTGAGTCTACGGTTGCGACACAATCTCCAGGCATCTTGAGTTCTCAGCAGGAAGCGAAGGTCAAGCTGGAATCGCGGCCTTTTAAAGAGCAAACCCAGTCCAAGCGTTCTCCAAGCGCGAAGTGTGGCATGCCACTGGCAATACAAAGGCAAGGCCAAAGCGGAAAAACGATCTCATCATTGCAGTGCAGAAACAGGTAGCTCAAAGCGTGGGCCACTTTCGGAACCTGGAGGTCGTGGTCAAGGTCCAAACGTGATTTCACGTGTTGGTCTACTTACCAAGGCCGGTTTTTATTTTTTGATCGGGTATTGCACTTGCAAAGAACAAAGAGAATACGTGCCGGACGGCTGAAAAGAGGATCATGGCATTCACACCGGCAATTGCCAAGTTTTGGAAGGCCCGACGTTGATGACAACACACTAAGTGTCGAAACTAACATCGGGCCGGACGAAATTTAACCTGAATTTTTTAGTTTCATTTTGTCTGATATGCTATCTGAAATTAACAGAAAAAAAAAAGCTTTCAGTTGAGCCGAGGCAGAGCTGAGATGCAAAGTAACGTATTACACTTCGGGTTAGCTGAGATCCTGAACGGAAACTAAGTGTCTCAGTACTGAAAAAAAAGCAGCCAAAACTCGAGACGTCCATTGGACTGAAAGCAGAACCGAAACCATAAGTTTCGGTTCTCATTTCAGCTCCTGCGAAAACTTGGGATTTCGGTTTTGATTTCGGCTCAAGCTGAAATAAAAAACCGAATTTATAAATTTCAGTTGCACTGTAATGTGGCCCGCAGACCATCCGCGGAGCATCCGCTGCTCGTCCACTGCTCGTCCGCTGCTCATCCTCTGCCTATCTGCCGCCCATCCGCCGCTTGTCTGCGGGCGCCCCGCTTCCAGCAGAAGTTAAGAGAAGAACGAGGCGCCCCCCCATGCATTCAAGGCCAAAACGAAATACAATTGCAACTACAAGCTATTGAATTTTAACGCTGGCAAAGCTCAAATCAATATTTAAACACGAGGAAAATAAAAAACTCACCAGAAGTAGCGTTCTAAGTCGACTTCTGAGGGGACATGCACACGGACCCCGCGACGAGGTTCCGCGACATTATCTCGAAGGCGTCCACTGGATGACGAATCCCTGTGGCCAGGTCAGAGAAGCTCCGCGATAATCTAGAAGAACTGTGTCAGCTGGAAGATGGTGAACCATGGATACACCGCGCTCCGCTGCACCGCAGGGATCTGAATCACACTGCACCCCACAGCCAGCGCCGTGTCCAGCTAATTGTGGCCCGGCCCCGGGCCCCGCCCGTCTTCGCCGCGCTGCCCTCCCCGTCCCCAGCCCAATCACAACCTCACACAAAACAGCCCAATCGCCCCCTTCTCTCTTTATTCACCCCTCCACCAGCTCACTCCCATGCACCCTCCCGCACCCCCGCAACTGGGCAGGTCCACTCCCACCTCGCCTCGACGCGCGGCTTCGGTTTCGGCTTCGCGCCCTTGGCCCTCCTTGCGCTTCGCAGCGGCAGCGGGGGGACGGCAACGTCGAAGGTGCCGGGCATGATCTGGGTGTGAGCCCGCGTGTGGATGTGGTGGTAGTGGTGGTGGTGGCTATGGGAGCCCCACCAATGCCTCCACCGGTGCAACACCCTCCGCAGGCGGCAGCGCCTGGATGACGCTTGCGATGCTCTGCAGCACCTTCCACTTCTCCGAGTCCTGCGCAAGACAAAACACGTTAGCGAGCGAAGGATGGAAAGGCACAAGAGCGGGGCAAACACACCGGCACACCACCCAGCCCTGCATGCACCTCCGCGAAGGCGCTGATCCGCGCTGCGAGCGCCCGCCGGTTGGCGTCGCACAGACTCCGCAGTGCGAGGGCGGCCTGTATGCGAAGTGTGGTTAGCGTCTGTTTCGCTGTCGGCATGCAGCAAAAATAGAAATCCCCCGCTCCTCCCTCCTCTCTCCTCGTGCTCGCCACCCCCGTGCCCGTGCCCGTGCCCGATTTCCCGTGCCCGACTTCCCTCACCGGCCCACTCTCACCCGCCTTACATCCCCTCCACACTCCCACCCCCTGCAAGTCCCAAACACCACAAAAGCTCACCTGCAAACACACCCCGCATCCGCGTCCCCCAGCGTGCCGAGCATGTACCGCAGCGGCGCGAGCAGTGCCTCGGGCGCGCGTGTCGTGAAGTAGGCGGCGTACGTGTCTGTGGGTGGTGCGTCAGCGTCAGGCCTTTGTCGAGACGGGTAAGGGAGGCAGGGAGGAGGCGAGGGAACGGGCAGGGAAGATGGAGAAAAGCGGTAGGGAAGGAGGAGAGATAGATGGGGGAAGGGAGGAAAGATAGTGTCGGTCGCACGACATCAGCAGCAGGAAAACACACCAACAACGCCCAACGCCCAACGCCTCAGCCGCGTCTCCGCTTCCCTCTCTCCCTTCCCTCCGTTCTGCCCTTCCCAGGCCTCCGCACCCGCACCCACCCCGGCATCAACCCGTCGCCACCGGCAACCGCCCCCACACCTCGTCCCCGAACAGCCGGTCCAGCGCCGCGCCGCCCACCGAGAGCGCGGGCGCAGACGCAGGAGCGGAGGATGGGAGGGCGGTGGGCGAGAAGGAGGTGGAGTCGAGGTCAAGCGCCTCGTGCACGGCGCGGAGGAGGAAGAGCGGGGATTCGATCGTCTGGGAGGGAGGAGTTAGTGGAGGTCTGGTATCGCAAGTTGTAAGGGTGAAGGGAGGCGGGGGAGGAAGAGAAGGAGGGAGGCGGCGGAGGAGCAGGCGAAGGGAAACGGGGAGGGAGGTAGGGGAAAGTAGACACAAGGACGACAAGATGACAGGGAGGGAGGGGAGAGTCGTCTCAACGGGGACAAAGGGAAGTAAAGCAGGTGAGAGAATCACAACACACCTCCCACGCGCCCCCTTTGCCGCCTCGTCGACGAGGTACACGAGTAGGTCATCCCAGAGGATGTATTATCTGTATGCACGTCAGCGTTGGCGTCTGTCGTCCGTCTAAGCGGGGAGAGAGGTAGAGGGAGGGCAGGGGAGGGAAGACGGAGGAAGTGGGGAGCAGCGGGAAGAAAGCGAGGCAAGATGGAGGGCGGGGGGAAGTGGCGGCAAGAGCTAGGGAGGACTGAAGTACGCACGCATTAATAATCGTGTCCCCCACGTCCCGTCTATACACGCCGAAGCGCTCCAGCCAGTCTGCAAAATATGGTCAGCACATTACGATCTCCACGATGGCCCAAAAAAGCAATGAGGGGGGGAAAATGGCGTCCCTCACAGCGCCGACTTGACATGGGCGGGCTCTCCCCACTCGCCCTCTGCGCGAAAGCTTCCCACACTCGACGCTGCCTCCCAAAGGCAAAGCATAAAGACAACGAAAACTCACCCCGTCCCCACCCCCGCGCACACACCGCCTTCGCCCGCAACACCCGCACGAGAGGGACGTACGCTGCGCGCGCGTGCGCCGTGCGCGTCTTCTCCGCCGTCTCTGCCGCGCCTCCCCTTCCCCCTCCGCCCGTCTCGTCCGCAGGCGTCCCGGGACCCGCCACCGGGGCCCATGGGCGGGTTGTGGCGCGCCCGTGCGCTGCGGCGGGGAGTAAGTCTTCTTCGTCGGAAGAGTTGAGGCGAGAGAGGGGGCGCCGGAAGCGCAGAGCAGAGCCGCCAGTTGCGCCGGATGCACTGGCGTCGTTGGTACGGGAAGGGCCCGCGGCACGTCCGGCTTGGGGCGGCGGGGGCGAGTCGAGCTCGAACGCGAAGGGGCGGGATGAGGCGAGGATAGGGCTGGGGACGGGTGCAGCAGATGTGGCTCCAGATCCAACCTTCCACCCGATGACGATCCGGAAGCGGTGGGCTCATTCAGATTCGACGAAGATGGGACGGGCACACGCGCCGGTTGGAGACGCGTCGGTGGGAAGGATCCGAAGGCGGAGTAGCGCCGGGGGAGGGACGGAACGGGTGGGATCGCCCCAGATTCATCGGATGGGACGGGCGGCAGCGGAGAGAAGAGTTGGCGGGCCGTGCCTGCGACAAAATTGTGATCAAAATGGAAGAGAAGATTGCAGAGGCGAAATGAGGCATACCTCTGGAAGGACCTGGGAGGGCTCTGCTTGAATTTCCTGAAGAAAGTCGTCAGAAAGAGGTTCTCGAGATCGGGAAAGCGAAGACAGCTGTGGAAGGACGAAATCCATGTTGGGAGCCTTTGATACAAGTCAGCTTTTGGACTAAGAGGCAGGTACATTGGCGAGCGGGCGTAGTAGGGAGGATGCGAGCGATGTTGTGGAAGGGAGCAAGAGAAAAGGTGGAGAAGTCACGCTTGTGTCACGATTTCCCGCCCTACGATTTCGGAGGCGCACAGTCCGTTTGGTAGTGCAACTTCCAGGACTCGTTCCAGCCGTTTTGTCGCCCTCCGCGGTCTCCAGTCCTTCCGGGCGCACTCCCGAGCGGCTCATCGAGTTTTCGTCGCGCTCGAAAAGCATGGCCACTTTCGTTGTTGCTCCATCGTGTCTCTGCAATCCACTGCTCATACGTATCCAACATGACCCGCCAGCGACCCTGCCCACCGGTGCGGAAGAGGACACGGAAGCGGACGAAGGCCGAAATACGCGAGCTGGGGAGAATGTGGGTTAGTGTAAATTTTTTGACAGAATCTTCATGTTTTGCGCAGTCGTCGACTCAAGCCCGGGCCACAAAGGGACGAGCTTCTCGGGCTAAAAGACGGCGATGTCGTGCCTTATCTCGACGAGGGCGAGGGCTACGTGTACTTCACGGGAGTCCTCCAGAACAATGCCGTCCAAAGAACTGCATCCGAAGGAGCTCTCCCACCAGATGATCGTCAAGTGGGGTGTGAGTACCTGCGTGTCCCGCAGACAGCTCGAATACCACGCCTGCGAGGGTCGGGCAGACTCAGGTCTGGTTTTGTGCATTCAAGGTCGAGCGTCGCCTCCTCGCCGGTGAGTTTCCCTGCTCATAATCGTCTGTGTCCGCTTATCTTGTTCAGAGCGGATTATCCGCCTGCGGCTGCTCGAGGAAGGGTACGCGCTCGTCAAGTTCGAAGAACCCTGCCCGTGCAGCCGCCGCCACCGAGAATACCATTACATGCATCCAGGAGGCTCCCTGGAGGAAATCGAAAGGCTTGCGGTCGAATGCCTCGAGGAGATGGGCGAGCAGAATATAGCATGGTGAGATTGATTGACTTGCTCCTTTGCTGCTTGACATGTCGAATTTTCTTCAGCCAAATTCTTCGGTCCGCGGAGGCGATGTGCTAAATACGCCGTAGGCCTGCTCAAATTCGGACGGCGGCTGACTTGGGTCCTCATTTTCTTGGTCCCGTAACTTGGATTCAATTCGATAATATAAACTGTAGCATATTAGCATCCGTACATACTGTAGATTAGATCACATACCTTTCTTGCTAGTACATGTCTGTGTGTACTCTACCGACGCATTGCCTAGTTCGACCTCATCAATGGATACTCCCCAAATATTCGCAGCGTTGGCTCACCTCTGTCTGCTCCCATAAATATTACCGTTGTATCTGTAAAATAAATCAGTCCCACGTTTTGGCGGCTTGAATCAATAAGTGTGAATAGATTTTGACCGGCTACCACGAACATCAAGTGCTGTCGGGTGCCAACTCCCCCATCATCCAGGAACGACGTCCCGAGAGGATTTGGCCACCCTGTGCCTCAGTTTCGAGAACGCGGAACAGAGAGAACTTCCGCAAGTGGAAGTCGAGGTGGCTGTGCGACGCGTCAGCGGACGCATTCTGCACCATCCTCGACACCATCCTCGACAATTGAAAAAGAGAGAGAAGGCAACATGGGGTTGCCCCAAGATCAAGAACAAGATCCGTAGACCCATGCTCGATTTCTTCTCCCACACCAACAAGTAACCAAAAATCGGACGGCGCCGGAGGACAAGCCTGCAGAAAAGCGAGACAACTGACAGCTGATATCCTTCCTAGAATGTCGTAGACGAGGACCAGCTTGAATTGTTGATATCCCATCCTCCTGGCGATGGAGATATAGTTGAAAGACTTGATCTGCATAGTCCCGATTTGACTCGTGCAGTAGAAATAAGACATCCATGCAGTACGCACCATCGAAAAATAATCCATGCATAGAGTGGGCACCCTGAGTCGCGCCTGCTTTCAATCCAGCGCGAATGCTATGATTTAGACGTAGTAATTTCGAGGTGAGGCCGGCTCACCGTAAGAGTTCGCACCACTCGTGATGTGTACGGTGGGAGCAGGGCAATTGATATGACCTATCGCTTCAAGGTACATCTACGGTCCAAATTGTGGCTGGTGCGGACGACAAGTCAAGTCACCGGTGTGATACACCAGCAAGTTGTGCAAGTAGCACCGCTGATAAGACGAGCGGCAGAACAAGCAAGTCATCCGCTGATCCAGTTGCTTGGTTGGAATTTCCAACTTGGAAGAAACAAGCCTGTTACTGTCGTAAAACGCCAGTAAGAGGATGACATGGACATGAGGGGAGGACACAAAGTGGATCACATGTCGTCGCACCGCCACTGATCCTGTCATCCGCTTCTCCGCGGACTACTTATTCAATTTCTTGTAACTGCTGAACATCTTACGGGCAGCACTGGCGTTATAATTCACACAAATATTGGTTCAATCTACACTAACCACACAAAAAAAATATTATTATTTTGTGTCTATAGGCCAAGGGTATCTGTCTTGAATCGACGTGGGTTTCTAGTTATTGCTATGCGAAGTCAGCACCCCAAGTTTGAAAGAACTATACACTGGACGTACCCTGGACAGGTCCAAAATTACTGCGCGATCCTCGGAAAATTCCATTCGGGCACAGTGGGAAAGCACTGCACTTGGCAGGACTTTGTCGATTACATTTTGCATCAACGAAGAGTAAGTTTTGGCCGGGAAGTGGGGGAAGGGAAGGAATGGGTCAAATTTGCCTGGAGGGAGTGGTGCCTGCCGTTGGATATGGAAATAGGTGGTATCACCCTCGGTCCCAATGCGTTGGATTCTTCCTGCAATTGGCGACGTCGTGTTGGGGGAGGGGTAATATATCACAAGACTATTGCCCAGATGCGTTGAGGGCCCGTGAATAATTGATACCCTGATGCGTGTAATGAGCCCGGTCCTTGCCGTTTTCATTGGGAACAGACTCGGCACTTGTATCCAGGCGCGGGGAGAATGTATGCTCAAACAGGACTTTGAACTGCTTGATAAGTTCTGGACAATCTGGACGATTGAGGTGTCGTCGGAGATTGGCGCCTCTCCAAAACGACCGAACGATCGTCCCCTCGAGCTCACCTCCAACATGATCATTGGTGTTGATTTTTTGGAGGGTGCCGATGAGACGCTCGAATGGGAAGCACCACCAGGCCATGATAGGACCGAAAAGGATAATGAAGTCGAAGATGTGAAATGCCGCATGGATGTTGATTCTGGCATTATGTTCATCTGTGTGGGGGTGAATCGAATTCGTTTCGTCCACCCATTTTTGAGGAAGAGGCGGAAGGCTTCGGCGCGATCCTTCGACGCAGTATATCTGCAGACCAGGGTGACAGCCTGGAATAGGGCCATGCTTTGAGCTAACATGGCTCCCAGCCACTCCGCCTCGTATTTGGGTTGGTCGCCCCACAACAAAACGAGGGCAATAGGGATGTAGATCGTGGCGAGGGTCCACCACTCGTCCGCCTTGATGCTGCCTGCGTTGGCCTCTCCGTAATTGCTGGGCACGGAGTTGATCCACGAAGGGGTCACAGTCTTGGCAATAACGCGCTGGATGAATTTGAGTCCAGACAGATTGATGGCCTTCGGATTGAATTCAGGGTCCGTTAGTCGCTGGGTGTATCGCTGCCAAAATAAATAAGTATGAAGAACGTGATGTTGGGCTGATTCGACACTTACCCAGGCAATGAGCGCATCTATATAATGGGCTTTGATCATGGCACGATCCACGCCAAGTCCGAGGGAGCTGGCGACGAATCGTAGCGGGCGGACATTCATGGTGGCGAGCCATCTTCTTAGGGTTTCCTCGTCAGTACCGGGCATGTCGCTATCGGCGGGAACAATAGCCTCTGAGAGCTTGGCGTGGATCTTTGAAACCTGGTCTAGGCTTTCTTCTCTCTCCGAGAGAACATCTTGGTTGGAGGTGATTGTAGAAGAATCGTAGGCGATCCAATCGTATTTGAAGGCGATGTGCGTCTCCGATCCTTTGGCGACCGCCAGGTCGAGGCGGAGGATGTGGCGACAATGATACTGAACAATGCCTTCCAGAATACAGTGCATCGCGTCAATCACGAGCATTCGGGTAGGATCCCAGTAAAGGAGACGCCATAATTCCGACCAGCGCACACCTGTCTCCTTGAATATCTGTTCCCGCTCACTCCGAGTTGTAGCATTCTTCCAACGCATGGCGTTTTCACGCAGACAACGGACATCCCTGTGTTTCCAGTCTTGGAAATTGGTGTTCCACACGTTTTGCGTATGGTAGCAATCGCAAACCGTGCAGAAGAAATGGGACGAGACACCTGCTGAACCCGAGATTTTGCGAGCAGCTGGGAGATCGTTGATGGATAGGATGATGGCCAAATCTACATCCCGACCCCCAACTGATGATCCTGTGGGGGCGATATGTAGCCCGCGTTCCCAGCCTGCCACGAAGACATCGATAATAGGGCCCAAATAATAATCAATCTCGTCCACGTCGGGCTCGTGTGGGCCAGGAATGATGCAAGCATAGATATATTCCGGCTTGTAATGGATGTCTCCGTCGAGATTCATACACGCTATTGAAATAATCCCGATGGAGTCGTGATTCCCGCGCTTTCGAGTGCCATTGGGGTTGAAAAAATCCAGCTGCACTTCAAACGCCAGCCGCAGCCGTCCCATTCTGTGGATGAAAAGAGTTTTCTTGTGAGGTGACGGGCGATCGGGCCCTTGGAAGGTTTTCATGAATTCCGCATGAAAAACCTTTGAGATGACTTCGGGGGTCTCATCCAAGGCATGGAAGGCGTCATCGCACGCTTGGTCACACATCCGCTCGATTTCGGGGTCTGAAAGGATCCTGGCGAGATATTCTTCGAAGGAAGGCAACACGAAGGTCTTGATTGGCTTCATCTGTTGGAGCCGCAGTTCCAGCAGCGTTTCGCCACAGATGGAAGAGCCACGAGTGTTGAGGATCGTATTTTGGCAAACATCAGGATATGTAATCACTCCAGTGACCTTGTCCTCCTCCGGCGCATGCAAGAAACTACATGACGGGCACACGGCATAAACGGTGGTTGTGCTTTCGATTTCAAGAGCTTTAAGGCCCGCGGCCAGATTGGGGGGGAGCTGCTCCATTGTAAAGCTCCGCCTGGCATCGCTTTCAGGCCCAGGAGCAACATTTGACATCGCCAATTGGACGATGATCTTCACGGTCTCGAGGATGAAATTGCACGAATCCGTCCCAATACCGATGATGACGTTACATATAACGACCAGCAGGAGGGCGATGTGCGTGATGAGATCGAGGTCTGCGATCGGATTGGAAAAAATATGCGCTATTGGACTTATAAATAACGGAAAATTCCCGATAGAAATATTCGGAACTCACCAGCACTGTATCGCACAGGTTCCGTCGTGTCGACGATTGGAAGACGAAGAACCGCCGGCAGGACGTTGATGTGCTTATCCAACACCCGAACCGCGTCCTCGACATCCGTTCTCAATTCCTTCAGGTGGGAGTTGCCTGGAAATTAGTCTCGTCAGCAGGAATCATGTCGAGCGGTAAGCGTTCTCGTACGTGAAAGTGCCTTCAGAGACTCCACGGCGCCAAGCACGACATCGGCGGCGGACCCAACAGCAATGCGCATGGCAGCGACTTCTTCTGGCTTTTCCTTATCAAAACCAGCACCCAGGCTCTCGAGTGCAGCACCGACGTCCTGCTGTATCTTCATGAGAATAGCCTTTCCGTGCTCTTTCCTTTGGGAGACGGGCATCTGATGGGTGACGAGAGTTGAGATACTCCGAGTCGCCTCGGAAGTAGAAATTGGATGGAATGTAGAGGGGATTTCCGGCGCGATCATCTCCTGAACCTCCGCTCGAGAGGAAAAAAGTTTGGAGGGCTGGTGATACGGAAGTGGATCATCGTCTGCTATGACCAGCGCGGTCAACAAATTCGATAATCGGTCCGGCTCCGAAGGAAGGGGCGGAGGATCTGGCACGACGGTTGGTGGAGTGATTGCGACATGGGTCGGCTGGGTCAAGGTCAGAGCAGACATCGTATTTGCCAGACCCTTGGCGCCTTGTTGGATCTCCTGGAGATGTGCAGTGTATTTGGAATTGGGGACCATGTGAGGGATAAGGCATTTTATGCAACGTGTTTGTCTTGGAGGCATCTGAAGCCGGCTGAAGAGGAAGTGGGTAGCTCGTTGCCAACGTAAAACACTAGTAAGGAGACGACAAGACAATTCGCCAAAGTGGGCAGCCTGCTTGGAAATATTTGAGTCTCGTCAATTCAAAAGCTTCACCAAGGACTTACGTTGTCGCCGATTTGGATGAGATAGGACTTAACAGTCTGACGTGGACAAGCTGCTTTGAAATATTCGATTCTCGTCAATCCGAGGGCTTCGCAGAGGACTTATGGCGTCGCTGACCTGGATGGGATGGGAAGTGGGAGTTCGCTTTGATGCTAGCGAGACAAGAGCTTGAAAGTATTTGAGTCTCGTCAATCCGAAAGCTTCACAGAGGACCCACGTTGTCGCCGACCTGGGACGGGGCGAGAAATGTGGACGAAATGGAACAACCGTCGAATTCTTGAGCGAGCCATTTAAGTCGCTGGGTTTCGTTGTTCCCAAAGAGTTACAAGGGACTCCTTGTTCTGAAGGAACAAGGTCTGCTTGTTCTGGGAGGAGCAGTGCAAATCAGCGCTCGGCAATCCCTTGTTCTGAAGGAACAAGGTCTGCTTGGTCTGGGAGGACCAGTGAAACTCTGCGCTCGGCAATAATGTGCCATGAAAGCCTGAGGGTGCCGGTCCGCCTCACATGAAGCAGTTCGCGCCGCCACCGGGGACTAGGGCGCCCCTCCGCACGAGAGCAACGGTCATGGTCACGAATGAGTCGGAGGAAGTATTTGGCTCAGAGGCGGCGCTTCACATGGGCACCAGGCGTAGAGTGTCTGGCTCGAAGGCGGCGATGCTTCACAGACGCAAAAAAAATTGGAACAATGGCGCGAGAAATTGAATTGACGAGAACGTGTGACTACGGTTCTCAGAGGAAGTAAACTAGCATGCACAGTGCATAGGGGATGACGAGATGGAGCCATCCGCCGTGGACGTACGCCTCCAGAATGAAAAGGGTAAAAGGAAGAGCGATAGGGATGTCGGGGAGTATACGTTCTACAGATGCGGTCAGGCTTCAATTACGTTGCAAAAGAATGTTGATTCACCTCGTACAGCAGGAAGCGGGATAGCCTGGTCACGATGAGGGACTGGCATATGGTCGGGGTCGGTGCCACACGTGGGGCAGGTGTCGCAGAAGGAGCAGAAGTATTGCGCGTCGCCGTCATCTGCAGAAAGATTGAGATATAATATCTTTCTGCGAGGGATAAGAACGTACCGGACGACACAGACGGAGAACGAGGACGGGGGGGAGTCATGCTCAGTATTAGGGGGAATGCAAAAATATTGGATGGGAGTGCTGGTTTTGTCCGCCCAAAATATTCTGTCTTTATGTTAGGACTAGTACTAGTGGGCCCATGAACAACGACATACTGAAGGAGGAAACTTCCACTCATATTTCGATTGTGGAATAAGGACCAGGACCCATGAATGACGAATACTGGTCAGGCACCGAGAAACTTGTAGGGCGCGGAGAAATTTGGCCGAGCCTGTTGTGGGGCTGGCGACAGGGTGAGAGAAAAACAAGAGAACAATGCCGTGTCGCTTGTAAGACAAGCGACAGGGCGAAAAGAGAAGAAGAGCTGTGTGGCCTGTAAGACAAGCGACAGAGACGAGCGGATGAGCAACTGCTTCCGTCCACATGTCGATCTGTTCCGTGATCGGACATTGGATTTGTTCCGTGATCGATCCAAAATCTCTTGCCTTCGCTCTTGCCTGGCCACCACAATGTTTTACATTGTGGTCGCGTTCTTCTTGGCTCTCATCCTCTACTGCTCGCCGATGTTTCACATTGTCGACCAAATTTTCGCGGCGGCCCAAGCGGTGCGCGGATCTTCACGCCGTTGATGTCCTTGTTCCCAACGGATGCCCGCCTTTGGGGGCGGATCGGGTCGAGCGTTTGTTCTCGCTTGTCCTTGCATTCATGCGGACCCTCACCTTGACGACAATATCACCCGCTGCGAACTCCAGTCGAAGCACGGAACGATCGCCGGAGCAAAGAACAACGGAACAAGGGTACCAGGTAAGAAGGCACAGAACAAGGATTACAACGGGCCAGAAATACAACAACTTCCTTGATTTACGGTTGAATAAAGAGTCTGTGTCGGCCATCCCTAGATAAGAATTTGAAGCTATCTTTATTCGCACCGCTATGTTGAACAACTACCGCCGGAACGGAAGATTGGAAGGGCACTCCGGTCCTGTCTACTGTCTCGCAGCGACTGACGATGGAAGATTCCTTGCAAGCGGCGGTGAGCGTCGTTTTTTATCCATTGAATATGTCGTTTACGCTGGATCTAGGAAAGGACGGCACGAGGACATGGGATTTAATGTCCATGACTCGGATTTCCGATAGGCCTGCGTCCTCCGGCAAGCGAGGGGCGACCACAGCACTTACCTGGGCCAACCGTGACGACGAGCCCGGCGAGAATCTATTTTACGGTACTGTTACCGGCTTTTTAATTTGCTGGCGGAAGGCTGCGGTGAGCCCAAGCCGGATTATCGCGACCCCAATACTGAAAAAGTAACAGGGTCAGCAGAGTTTCCATGAAGTTTATTGCAAACATATTGCTCAGGACTCCGAAATCACCTCTCTCGCCTTCGACGCTCTGTCAAATCGCCTGGCAGTTTGCACTTATAACTCGCTCGTCCAGCTTTATGTTTTATCCTCGGCACCGGCGCCTCGAAAACTTTGGGGCATCGCGGTCAACAACTTTCTTCCCAAGTCGATCGTCTTCGGGGTGATGCGGGGGAATGAGAGAGAAATTCTTGCGTTTGGAATCCATGACGGCAGAATGTGAGTCTACCATTTCACCCAATGGATGCTGACCGCAAATCATCGCTGTTTCAGCCGTACATTTACTGGCTCTGAGGAAGCCGACAGTCATTTGGAGTCTTGGGAAATTGGGACTTGCATGTAAATCACCTTCGTTGTGCCAGTATTTGTAACATGCTTACCGAAAGTTCAGCGGAGACGCAATCGTGGACAATCGCCGGGTTACAGTCTGTATCGATGACATAGAATCCGGCCCTGTTCTTTACCGCCTCGATGATCATCAGCGCATCAAGACTTTCTCTGTCCCTGTCACTATCCAGGAAAGGCGGCCACGACAGGTGCGCTTCGTCGACAATTCCAAAGCCATTGTCATTGGAAGCGACCACGGCGTGGTCTACATCTTTGACCGCCGCAGCGGAGAAGTAATTGACAAGTTGTTGATGAAGGGGCAAGATTGGGTACAAAGCATCGCGGTGAGGATCAGTTCCGAGACTTCTTCGCTTGGCTTACAATGGCACCAGACCGCGGACTGCAATAACATCGCCACGATTTTTGCCGCAAAATCCGGCGATGGCGTTGGACTAAACGACATTATCATGTGGCAGAAAACTGCAGACAGGCGTAGTCCTGGTACGATTGTGTGCGAGGGCATTCTGGTCCTCATCCAAGGCGCAATTTTACTGGCGTCGTTTGGCTATGCGTACCAAAACATGGATGTGCTGCAGGACATCTTAAGACGAAGCTTGCGAGCTTCATTAAATAGATCACATGTTAGACCTACTTGCTTTACATTTATTATCTATCTCTTTTAATTTTCTTGTTAACACTTGACGTTTTTGAATCTTGTTCCTCTCAACTGCGAGAGTAGCCGTAAAATCACGCTGCCTTCAAACTCCTCCAACCCGCACTCGGAAGGACATCTGCCGAAGTATCAATTGGGCGTCGAACTGCTTCAGCGTTTGAACATTCAACTCCTGGACTGATCCGGTGGTACACCGCTCTCTGGTTTGAATCGAATTTAATTCGCACTCTTCAGTTCAGCCCAGGTGGTTACGTCGCGTACACAAACATGTACGCTACTTCAACTTAGAAGTTCTAAGCGCTCATAAAATAATTGCGACGTGAATTTTGGGGTATTACCAGATGGAACTTGCATTCGCACTTTGTGACCACAGCTTCTTTCGAGGGCAAGAAAAGTGAAATTGTATAGCATATCTGTATCTAAATACCGTCACTTAATTCTTTCTAGTCGACCTATCCGAGTCACCTCTGTTCGTTTTGGGTTTCTCTCGGCGGACGCCGTGAGGGCAGCGATGGACGAACTGCTTCTGGCGTTTAGCTTCCTATTTGAAAAGCTGTTACTACCAGCAATGGCAGTGGATGGAATAAAGAACCTACTTGCTTACGAATGATACCGTGGGGGCAACGGTGACTGTGGTTTGAAGGCTTGCACGCTACCTGCTCCCGAATCACACCGTGGGGACAACGCCGGTCATGGCGTGAAGCCTTGCGCGGGGCCTGGTGAGTAACGGGTGCCGTGGTCTGTCCTGGACATGTTACCAGACATGTTTAGTGAAAAAGGATGGACTCGCATTTTTGACAACGTTGTGATGGGGACAATGGCAATGACTCACTCCAGGCCGAGTGGTCGCCGGAGTAGTAGTCACACGCCCCTGGGATCGCGTGAAACATGCGTGTTTCGGAGGCACAACAAGAGGAGCTGTGGTCTGTGAGGATAAGGGACTCGTATCTGGAGGAGACTGGACAGATCCACTGGTGCTCTAGGTTCCTAATGAGTACAGTTCAAGGAATCGAGCTGTTATCCTCACCAAAAAGCTCGCCAATGCAATACCGCGAAAAGCGGCCGTCACGTCAGAAAGTGAGTCCTGTCTCGCGATAACAGAAGTTGCGGGAGAACCCTTGGATAAGTCAGTGTCGTTTCACTGATCAAGGTGAGCGAGCATACCTGGTTGCGCTTGGCTGCCATTCGGCTTTTTTGGTTCACACGCCGTAGATTTTCGGTGGTTCTCTTCATTTTCTCAAGATAATCATACTTGTATGGCTGGAAACGATAGTTGTGGGAGGCGAGTTGGATAGGACTTCCGAGTCGTCTGGTGTTCTTGCCAGGCGATCCAGGTTCAGAGCAGGAGGAGGTGGTAGACATTCTGGAGTTGTGCTAAGCATCGGTAGGGTTCAAGTAGTCTGGCTCCGTTGTTCTTTCCTGGGACATGTCAGCCTTGTACTTCGCCTGGAGTGTGGAATACATTGTTTCGTCTTGAATATTTGCAATGTGCATTGCTTGCAATGGGCAAGTCGAGCAGGTGATTTCACTATGAATGGAAACGGCCTGTGAATTTTAGGCGAGAACAAACACTCGACCCGATCCACGCCAAAACGCGAGCACCCATTGGGAACAAGGCCCCCAGGCAAATATCCGGGCGCCGCCAAGGTTTGATCGACAATGTAAAACATTGTCGAGCAGCAGGAGTTCGTTCTGAAGCAAAGAAGTCTTATGCACAGGCAAAAGGAACGCGACGCGACCGCAATGTAAAAACGTCGTGGTGGCTGGTGCTCAGACGCGCTTCGGGCTTGATCCGAAATCCCATGTCCGATCACGGAACAGATCGACACACGGAAGCAAACCCTCTTATGTTCACTCCACTCATCCACTCTGTCGAGCTCTGTCGCTTGTCTTACAAGCGGCACAGCGTTCCTAGTTCCTCTTTGCCTTCTCTTCTCACCCTGTCGCTTGTCTCACAAGCGACACGGTCAACTTTCTCCGCCATCAAGATCGTCATTCATGGGTCCTTGGCCTTATTCCGCAATCGAACTATGAATGGAAAATTCCTTCTTTGCGTCAAAGATCAATCCAAGCTGTTTTTGCAGCTCTGCTCCTTTTAGCTCATGTTGTTATATCTGTTGGCCCTTCTTCTTTGTGGCGTTCAAAAGATTCCTTGATAATTGCCCTGGAGGAGTCTGCCAGCAGTCGACATGGCCCTCTCTGATATTGTTGCTGTCCGTAGCTTCGGCGAGTCCTCCCCACCCCCGAAGCCCATGGTTGTTTCAGTTTGGGCAACGGACATCTACTGCGAGACGGCCCCAGTCCCTTCCGCCCATCACAACATTCCAAGGTTCATCGCTCCGCCTGTGTCTGTGCCTACAAACCCTGCACCCTCGAAGCCTGCACCTTCGAAGCCAGCGCCCGCGAAACCTGCGCCCCCGAAACCTACTCAGACTTTGCGGGTCGATATTCCACCGTCTGTGACTGATACCACCGGTATTGCTGGATCGTCTGCCGCTAGCGTGCATGAATCCCCCCCCACTAGTCCGCTCACCGACCTCACCGAGTCGGGATCGGACTCGGAGACGCCGAAGATTCAGTGTCTGACTCAAGCCGGAACGATCCCTCTTCCTGACCTCTTCCCGGACTGGAGCGACAACAGGATGAAATCAGTGCAGGAACATGACGTTGCCTTGGGTTCCACGGATTGTATTTATCATGTGCAGGAGCATATCAAGAGACTTGCAAAGATCCACCTCATCCCAACGACCAATTTCAGTCACCAGAACAAAGGCAACCTGGAAAAGTTCTACAATCTCGTATGTCCACCTTTTCTCGTCTGGACCTGACCGTGCTGATCACTCAATAGATGAACGCGGAATGTCCTTTTCTCAAAGAGTACGAGAAGAATTGGGCGACGATCCGTCTCCTTCAAGCGCATTTGAAGCTTAGAACCAGTTCTCAGAAGAATTCGGCCAGGAGAAAGGCCCTTCAAGCAGTCTCTGGTCTCTGAACTGAGCTGCGCCCTCGACGTACGCAGTCTTTTGTGTGACTAGTCAACTTCTCACTCTTTTCTAGGCGACTGTGTAATAAGATCTCTGAATATTGCGTAGTACAAATCAATATATTTACTTTCCAAAAAGTTGAACGAGGGTGACCGCGGAGGACGACATCTCAAATCCACGTATTCAGACTTGACTTACCGCCACTTGAATGAAGTTCCTCATGCGGATGCCGATCGTATTCCGCGGCGTCCCATCAAGGGATCTGCGGCCGAATGGGGCAATTATAGCCTGCTGATCCGATGAGCCACCTGCCATTTTTTAACCATCACTTTCATGGCAGTTCGCGCTGAGCTGCTGAATGTATCACATTCAGCATCTCCCATTCTTTTTTGAACTCTTTTCAGTCTGGCACTCCGCTCGTCACCCACGGCCACCTCTGTCGGTCACTCTTCGTTTCCAGGGACTGGTCCCGGGATCTGCGCATATAACCCCCCTTGGAACAAGTCGCAAAGACTACAACAGTTTCCCGAAGCGTCCATGAATGCTGAAGTGACTTATTAACGGTGAGCGTTTCCTGTGCTCTATCTACTCCAATTATTCCCCGTTCTACACCATCTTCAATGACTAACAATAGGCGCAACATCGCGGGACCTACGACCCGGAAAGTAAGTATTTGCGCGACCTCTTCCTTGTCCCCACTCACTGAGCGTTGTTAGTATCTGAAAGCGCGAGCCTACCTAGCCTCGGGACGTCCCAAATCCGCTACGGTAGAGGTCCGCTGCCCCACACCCGACCGTATCCGTACCTCTCGGCGTAATCCCACCGTCGAGGGTGTCATGAACGATGCCCGCATTCAGTCGTATATACACGATGTCCACTTCCGCGTCTGCCACCGTCTACCGTCTGGTGTTCGTGCTTACACCACATTCCGATGCTATTTCAAGCGTCACGCACGCCTTCCCAGAAACAAACGTCTCGACGTCCGAGGCGATATTGTCGTGATGTGTGCCGCCGCTAATAACTTCTACAATGTCGTAGGCATGCGGGCCGGTGACGACAAATTAGCCGACTTCGTGGCTCAGAGGTGAGAGCATTTCTTCATCCATTCTTTTGTGTAAAGCCCATCTACTGATTGGCATTCCATTAGGCTTGCTGTACACCTTCGCGAGTTCCAAGCAGACCCGAATCTCAAGGTCAAACCGCACCTTGTGACAATGCCAGGGGCATTCCCCTGAACTGCGACCATACCGGGCCATTCCAATGCATACATATGATACTGTAATCAACTTCCCGCAATATACCAATAATGTCTCATTTTTAGAGGATATCTGCGGACAAATCTGATAACTTGCCGATGCGCCACTCGATGTGTCATTTGTTCGAGAGTGGTTCACACCGAGCTGCAGACTGTAAATTCTGAACATTCCGCCGTGAGTATGTGAGGATTTCTGGGGATTCTGTCGCTCTATTCGTCGCCTGTGGCCATCGTCAGTCACTTTTTGTCCCAGGAACTGGTCCCATTCACACAAGGATCTGCGTATATAGCCCCCCTTGGAACAAGTCTAAAAGATCACAACAATTTCCCAATGCGTCCATGAATGTTGAGGCGACTTCTTAAAGGGTGAGCGTTCACTATACTTTTCTCACCCTTACTCCTCTGCGCCACCTTCCAAGTCTCCCCGATGACCAACAATAGACGCAACATCGCGGGACCTACGACCCGCAAGGCAAGTATTTGCGCAATCCCTTTCATGTACCCAATTACTGAGGCTTCTTCTCTAGTCTCTGAAAGTGCGAGTCTACCCAGCCTCGGGCCATCCCAAATTCGATACGGTAGAGGTCCGCTGCCCTACACCGGATGATATCCGTACCTCTCGGCGCAACCCCACCGTCGAGAGCCTCATGGACGACGCCCACATCCAGTCGTATATACACGACATCCACTTCCACGTCACGCACCGTCTGCCATCTGAGGCCGTTACTTGGAGTACATTCCGGTGCTACTTCAAGCGCCACGCACGCCTTCCCAAAAACAGATTCCTCAATGTTAAAGGGGACGTCGTTGTGATGCGCGTCGCTGTCGAGAATCTCTTCAACGTCGAAGGTATGCGGGATGGTGACTGCAAATTAGTCGACTTCGTCGCCGAGCAGTGAGTTCACCTCTTCAACCGCCCTCTTTTGTAAGACCCATATGCATATATTAACAATCGATCAGGCTGGCTATACAGCTTCGCAAGTTCCAAGCAGACCCCAAATACGAGATTGAAACACAGTTTCTGACCATGCCAGGGACGTTCCCGGCGGCCGAAGCTTACAGGGCGGCGAACCATAGTTAAAATAATTGTAGTCATCTTCCCGCAATACACCAACGATGTCTCATTTCAGTATCTCTTGTGTACGAGCAACTGGAAAATAATCAAGCTCTCTGAATTGACAGCTTCACACCAAGACATTCCTGAGCCAAACAGAAAGCGCGCCGAAGACAAAATAAGCACAAATCCGCGAGAAGAGCCGCTGATTTCGGGATGTGAGGAACGCGCCCAGGCCAGGAAAAGGTGATCTGCGCAAAGGGTCGATTGAATTCGGGGATGCAAGAAAACAAGGTTGCCTAGAGCGGGTACTATAACGCAACTAGAGAGCGACGGCGCGAAGATCCAGCGGTCGCCGCCAAGATTTGATTGCCAATGTAGAACATTTTCGAGCAGCAGGAGTCCGTTCTGAACCAAAAAGGTCTGATGCGTAGGGGAAAGGAACGCGACGCGACTGCGATGTAAAACATCACGGTGGCTGGCGCTCAGACGCGCCTCGGACTTGATCGTCCGAAATCCCATGTCCGATCACGGAACAGATCGACACACGGAAGCAGAAACATACACGGAAGCAAATCCTCTTACGTCCACTCCACTCTGTCGAGCTCTGTCGCTTGTCTCACAAGCGGCACAGTGTTTCCTAGCGTTCCTCTTTGCCTTCTCTTCTCACCCTGTCGCTTGTCTCACAAGCAACACGGTCAACTTTCTCCGCCATCAAGATCGTCACTGGCCTTATTCCGCAATCGAACTACTCATCCACACTGTCGCTTGTCTCACAAGCGGCACAGTGTTCCTAGTTCCTCTTTTTCTCTTCTCACCCTGTCGCTTGTCTCACAAGCGACACGGTCAAGTTTCTCCGCCATCAAGATCGTCATTCATGGGTCCTTAGCCTTATTCCGCAATCGAACTATGAATGTAAAATTCCTTCTTTGAGAACTAGATGCTGAGCTTGCAAACAAACGGACCGCTGAATGCGGCACTGCGTCAAGGCAACTCGGGCATAAAATAAAACAAAGGAATATTGGCGATGTGAAGCAAGACAACGATATCCAGAATGAGAACAAGCAAGGCGCCTGATAAAACGTCGGGAGTTGGGAGGCGGTATCTCCCAGTTCTATTCCTATTTTCCCCACTTCATCGTATCATCCATCTTCAAACGTCTTAGAAGCGCCATGTTCGATGAAGATACTCCAATGACAGAACTTGAAGTTGACTCTTCGGCTCTGGTGATTGCGGTATGCGTCCATCAAATGGCTCCGACGCAGACTTAACTTCCCTCAGCGGCACGGGAACGACAGCCAGGAGTTCTCGCCAAAGCGTCAGCTGGTAGCTGCTCTCGAGCGTCAAGATGTAGAGCAAACAGTCAAGCATGTAAGTACAACTCTTTCTCTACGTTCACGGGTGATACTTATTGCGTGTAGTTGCGCGGTGAAGCGAATGAATTCTCGTCAAAGCGTCAGCTAGTAGCTGCCCCCGAGCGTCAAGATGTAGAGCAGGCAGTCAAGCATGTAAGTACAACCCTTTCTCTACCTTCATGGAATGATACTCATCACGTGTAGTTGCGCGGTGAAGCGAAATTTTACAAGGACAAGTTAGACAGTACGAAGGACAAGCTCAAAGAGAAAACTGCCGAGTATCAAGATCTTCATGAGTACCTTAAGACGGTGCAGAAGAACATGGAACACATGAACCTCAATCTGCAGGAAACTGCTTCTCACCAGCGCCAAATGGCGGAGAGCTACAACGCAGATCGGCAAGCTCACCTCGTGAGCACTCCGTTTCTTTATGCAAAGAGTTGCTCACTTATCTTGGTCGGATCTCCTCACATCAGGGGATGATTCATAAGCTTCAGGCTGACACTCATCAACGGACGCAACAAGCAAATCAGGCTATCCAGTTCGGGGAGCGTACGGTAGGAGTGGTGTTATGTCGGAAGGAAAGACCCACTTAATTTTCCCAGTTGGCCCAAAATCAGAAGCTTCAGGAAGAGCTCCAAACCTCCCGGGCTCTTAAGGAGGCAGAAGAGAAGAAGGCTCGAGAGTTTGAACGCGCAGCGGTAAAGTCGTCGTTCCCCCAGTGAAATGACCGCTGAAACTTTCCTGTATTCCAGATTGAGAGGGCAAACGAAGCGGCAACGTTACGGGCGAAACTAGCCAACCAAGCGTCGGGCCTGACCCCGCGTAGCCGTCGAACCAAGATCATGGGTGACGTAGAAATGCGCAATATCACCGCCAAACTTCCCGTCATTCCCTTCAGTCCTATCCCTCTTCCAGCGCCCAACGCCTCGGCCGGCAACGATGCTGGGGCCAATACAGCAGTTCGCGACATGAATCTGGCCGAATTGGCTGCCGCGCTCCAACAACTCCCTGGCGCCACGGCTGGTATAACGACCAAGACGACCAGATCGAAGGAAACTGAAAATGAAAAAAGCTGGAAGGTGAGCCTTGTTATAGCGCAAAGTTGTGCTCATTGATGACAATATTTATAGAAGCTACTGAAGGAGACCAAGAATGCGCATTGCGGCGTCCAGAATGCCGAACAATTCGTATTGACGACGAGTGCATCACCAGCGGAAGTCGAGGCGTGCCAGGACAGCCTTCTGCTCCCGGGCGCAAAGGATTTTAGATTCGATTTCAACGAGGGTTATCGCCAGTCGAGGTGGAACAATCTTATCATCGACAAGATAGTCGATTACGCCTGTGCCTCGGAGGACGGGAGACGTCTACACCCAGTCCCACGTGGGTGGCTGGTTGACAAGCTCCGGGGCCAGATGTACAGAGCTAGAGAAGCTTGGGCTAGACCTCAGCCGCGCTGCAACGAGACGGAGGAAGAGGCAACCGTCCGATCCAACGAATACCGCGAGATTCGAGCGGCGAATGTGCGTGGTAATTCAGCGAAGGCGCGGGTAAGTGATTACACTGTCCTATTAATTCGTCGTTTTAATGAAGAACGCAGAAATATCATTCACGCGAGCAGACCATCCAATTCCTCATCAAGATAAAATCGGGGACCGCTGCTCCCGATCTCGAGTCCTGGAAGAGACTCCTCCAGATGTTAGAGTATCTCGGCTTCGAGGGGATGTCTTCGGAGGAAGAAGTCGAAATCCTCTCTGGCGGCAAACGATTTAACGTCTTCAGAGTCAAACTCTGCGTCTGGCGCGCCGAGGATGTCACCAATTATCTTCAAATGATCGATTCGCAGGGCAAAAAGCTCGACAATTTGAAACAGCTGCAGCACAAGGGCCCCAAACCACTCCCTAGGCACCGGGACGGTACCCCGGGTGCATCCGGAGCTCCCACGAAGTTACCTGAGTGCCTCTACAATGCCGAATGGATCAAAGAGATGTCGGCGAGGAGCCCAGTGTTCTACGAGGACCTCCAGGTTTCGAAGGAGACGTTCCATTTGCTGGCCACGGCAGCCAACTTGGTGGTGTAGTAAGGGAGTCTCCGAGAGTCGATAGAAGTTATGTCAATTTTTTAGTTGCCTTCAATTACAGGTTCTCGAGAAGCTAGTGTTTCCCCGTAAGAAGTTCAACAGCGTTCATCAGTGAAGTGGAGTGTTGACCATAACACGATCTACAGTCGCCGTTTTTTAGTTGCCTTCAATCAGGTTCTCGAGAAGCTAGTGTTTCCCCGTAAGAAGTTTAACAGCGCTCATCAGTGAAGTGGAGACCGTAACACGATCTACAGTTGGCGACGGAAGAAGACTGAAGAGCGGATCACGTCGTGGCGATGCAGCATTCGCTGATGGGCATGACACATCCTCAGACAGACCATCTCCGCATCCTCTTTACCATCCGACTCACTGGCCCACGTTTTACGTGGTTACTGAGCCACTTCCAACCTCACAGCTTTACCTGCCTCACTCTCAACTCATTTGCTTGCGTTTTACGCTAGTCACTGAGCTGACTCGATCTGTCGGCTTGGGACTTTCATTTGGTAAGTCGTGCAAACTCCAAACGATCTCCAGTCAAATAACCACGCGCTGCAGATCTTCAAGCATTGTGCGTGCGATGACCTCTTCCGCCAAACCACCTACCTTCCCGGTTAGTCGCTGAGCTACACTCTGGAGTAGAGATCTCAATATGGCTTTTCAGATATCGAAGTCTTTCAATGGGCACTTTCGCGGGGAGGGCTATGTCATTGGAGTTCGCGCCGGCGATCCTGAGCTGTTGCTCAATTTTCCTACCCCCAAGGAGGCCCCGAGCCCCAAGATCAATTCGTGGGATGCAGATTTTCACTCAATCTCGTGGACCTCAGCGCAAACTCCGTATTTCATGTTTGTCCCGCGCAGTAATCCCTTCCATGGGCGTCTTCTAGGTCAGCTACGTACCGGTCGGAACGGATTACCCGTCACTAGAGATGGGAACAAGTGGACGCTCGCTGAGCATCTCCGGGACTCTTGGGCGAAACTTGAATCCGGGATGAGACGTGTTCTCCAACTCATGCAGGAGATCCGGGGTCACGACCAATCTCACCGTATCCTTCCGTTCCTCCCCGAGTTTTACTCCGCGTGGCCCCACCGACATGGATATTACCGCCGCTACAAAACACATGAAGAGGCGCAGAAAACGGTGTTGCGGTCGCGCAACGCATTCCTACCACTCATGGCCTCCATAACCATGATGTTTTTCCTCCTTGATGCGCGAGGACCCAGCGACTGGCGCGACAGAGTGCTCAAAAAACTGGACTCCGAGCAGGGCCATGCACAGTGGTTCGCGGATCTGGAGAACTCCGCGGTGGGGAATAGGACCATCCCAAGGGTCGGTGGCATCCTGGACTTGACCAACGCGTCCGACGCAAACGTCGACCCAATTAACAGACAACACAAACTCGAGACATTGATCGAGGTGATCCTCCACGAGAACCTGCCGGTTCCGCTCTACTTTTTCTGGGGGAAAACCAAAGATGTACCTGACTACCCTATCCCTCGACGCTTGAAGGAGACTGGGTTTTATCCCGATTGGCAGGAAATTCGCTACTTGCGCGACTTGCCGGGCGAGACGGCCTTTAGTCCTTGGCATGAAGAGGCTGGAAGAATGTATTCCGAGCGAGAGCATCGCCCCCCTGCGCCACCTGCTCCTCCCGTCGCTTCCTCGCGCGACATGACGTCCATTCTTCCCGTCGTCGTGACACCCGTCCTCCCCGTCGTTTCTCCGTCCGACGCGACACCTCCTAGACCTCCCTCCTCGACCGCCACCGGCTCAACGGACAGCGGCCCGGCCTTTCCGCAACCAGAGAAGCATAGTGGTCAATTGTATGGCGAAGACATACATTCCTTCCTTTCTCGCCGACAGGCACGGAACTCAGAGTTGGCCGCAGCCGAAACCGATAAAATGAAGGCCGAACGCCTTCAGCGAGAGACGCATGCAGCCAAGGGAGCACCGCCTGGGAAGAAAGGCGCTCGGGTGTTCATTTGGGAGGAGGAAACTGGATTCTATATCCGCAGATCCATCAACCGAAATTCCGCGGCGGACATGTGGGATCACTTCACTGACAATCAACGCTTGTACGATGGTTTCCGTAACGAGTGGGACTTGTGCGAGGCGCTTGCCCCGAGCGAAGGGGTTCAAGACGACTATGACTCAGATGACGGCGCTCAGATGGACGCCGATGTTGAGTCTCGCTCTCACTCCCACCATGCAAACGACCTGTCTGGTGTCCCGACCGAGCTGTATCCGGAAGAAAATATAGGTCCACTACCGACCAGCGACGACATCATGCAGTCGCACGGCTTGGAACGAGATGTAGAGCCCGGCGAAATCCCAGACGCAGCTCCGCTCCCGTACGAGCCATATTGCGATATGTCTGAAATTCCCCACACCCGTTTCGGTTTCACAAGGCCCATTGGTCCTGAAAGCTACCCAGTGTTCCTCGATAACAAGCTCTGTCTCAAGTCTCTAGGAGATGAGAGCTGGCCGAAGATGGGACAAGCTCAGTTCGAGCATTTGCCGTCCCTTTGGCATCCATACACGTCGCACGGTCCCTCAACGATGTACCGCAGCAGCTGCTCGACCTTCGCCAACCGGGAGCCGATATCTCTGCAGAAACGAATTGGGCCGTCGCAGTGACCCCAGAACGCCTCAATAACAAACTCTTTTATGTTCTGAGGCCGAAAGGTGTTTACCCTGAGGACTGTCGCATCCACATTTTGCTGGAAAGTGCTGCAACCACACTCCAGGTTCTTCGGATGGGATGGGGTCCCGATCTGCAGGAGATCATTTTCAATCTAGTCCAACTCGGCGTAGAATTCAGAATCTGCATCCGCGACCGTTCCAGTATCGTGCCTCGGCCCCCACTTGCCGACGGATACACCGGCTTGGGTTGTCGGCGCGTGGGGTACAAACCCACACATCTTGATTTCACTATTTATCGCGACCTTTGCTGGGAGTTTTTCTTGTCTCCTCGGGGTCGTGCTGCCCTGTTCGCCGGTGGGATCATTGGACGTTTAGCAAGGGAGATGGTTCCGGAGGCTCTCGCCTGCCTGGGTCCAACCTCGGAGGTTCCTCCAACCGGTGTCTGCCTATGGGATGGGCACAGTTTGATGGCCTACTGGGATGATACTCTCACATCTCAAGAAATCGACCTCATATGCGGCGTGTATGCGATTCCCACAGGTGTGTATTTTAGTATGTTTCTAGCCTCGTTCTAACGGTTTTAGGCCGGGTCAGTAAAATAGATCACGAAGAACAAACGACAAGAGTTTCTTGGTGGCCCAAACCCCATGCGATGAGTGCTTCCGGTTTAAATGTAGGGTGGTGGTCGCCAGACTGCGAGCATTGGTTTCGGCAACGCTTGGCAGTGATCAGAAGTGGTAACGCCCAACTCCACAAGCAGGCGGATTGGAAACGCTTCCTGAGATATTACAAGAAAACTCGAGAGGTCGCAGAGGCCAATGAAAAGATTGCCGCTGAATACTTGAAGGCGAAGTTGATGTAGATACGAGATCGCTACAGCACGGAATATTTTTTGTTAATACTAGTGTACATTGAAGCAAATTTCTTGATGCAATAAAGCCTCCCCGTAAGGTGTTCAGTAATCGCAAGAAATCGCAAAGAGTCTGAAAGACATGCCATGATGGAGCGGATGACAGGATCAGTGGCGGTGCGACAACATGTGATCCACTTTGTGTCCTCTCCCCTGCACGTCCATGCCATCTCTTACTGGTGTTTTACGACAGTAACAGGGTTGTTTCTTCCAACCAACATAGCAACTGGCTCAGCGGATGACTTGCTTGTTCTGCCGCTCGTCTTATCAGTGGTGCTACTTGCACAACTTGCTGGTGTATCACACCGGTGACTTGACTTGTCGTCCGCACCAGCCACAATTTGGACCGCAGATGTACCTTGAAGCGATAGGTCATATCAATTGCCCTGCTCCCACCGCACACATCACGAGTGGTGCGAACTCTTACGGTGAGCTGGCCTCACCTCGAAATTACTACGTCTAAATCATAGCATTCGCGCTGGATTGAAAGCAGGCGCGACTCAGGGTGCCCACTCTATGCATGGATTATTTTTCTGTGGTGCGTACTCCATGGATGTCTTATTTCTGCTGCGCGAGCCAACTCGGGACCATGCAGATCAAGTCTTTCAACTATATCTCCATCACCAGGAATGGGATCATCAACAATTCAAGCTGGTCCTTGTCTACGAAATTCTACGAAGGATATCTGCGGTCAGTCGTCTCGCTTTTCTGCGGGCTTGTCCGCCGGCGCCGTCCGATTTTTGGTTACTTGTTGGTGTGGGAGAAGAAATCGAGCATGGGTCTACGGATCTTGTTCTTGATCTTGGGGCAACCCCATGTTGCTTTTTCTTCCTCTTTTTAAATGTCGAGGATGGTGTCGAGGATGGCGCAGAATGCGTCCGCTGACGCGTCGCACAGCCACCTCGACTTCCACTTGGGGAAGTTCTCTCTGTTCCGCGTTCTCGAAACTGAGGCACAGAGTGGCCAAATCCTCTCGGGACGTCGTTCGTGGATGATGGGGGAGTTGGCACCCGACAGCACTTGATGTTCGCGGTAGCCGGTCAAAATATATTCACACTTATTGATTCAAACCGCCAAAACGTGGGACTGATTTATTTTACAGATACAACGGTAAGATTTATGGGAACAGACAGAGGTGAGCCAATGCTGCGAATATTTGGGGAGTATTCATTGATGAGGTCGAACTAGGCAATGCGTCGGTAGTACACACAGACATGTACTAGCAAGAAAGGTATGCGATCTAATCTACAGTATGTACGGATGCTAATATGCTACAGTTTATATTATCGAATTGAATCGAAGTTGTGGGACCAAAAAATGAGGACGCAAGTCAGCACCGTCCGAATTTGAGAAGGCCTACGGCGTATTTAGCACATCGCCTCCGCGGACGAAGAATTTGGCTGAAGAAAATTCAACATGTCAAGCAGCAAAGGAGCAAGTCAATCAATCTCACCATGCTATATTCTGCTCGCCCATCTCCTCGAGGCATTCGACCGCAAGCCTTTCGATTTCCTCCAGGGAGCCTCCTGGATGCATGTAATGGTATTCTCGGTGGCGGCGGCTGCACGGGCAGGGTTCTTCGAACTTGACGAGCGCGTACCCTTCCTCGAGCAGCCGCAGGCGGATAATCCGCTCTGAACAAGATAAGCGGACGCAGACGATTATGAGCGGGGAAAACTCACCGGCGAGGAGGCGATGGTCGACCTTAAATGCGCAAAACCAGAGCTGGGTCTGCCCGACCTCGCAGGCGTGGTATTCGAGCTGTCTGCGGGACACGCAGTTACTCACACCCCACTTGATGATCATCTGGTGGGGGAGCTGCTTCGGATCCAGTTCTTGGACGGCGTTGTTCTGGAGGACTCCGGTGAAGTATATGTAGCCCTCGCCCTCGTCGAGATAGGGCATGACGTCGTGATCGGGGTCTAGCTTCAAAAGCCTGGCTCTTTGTTGGCCGGGCTTCAGTTGGCGGCTGCAGGAGATAAGAAACCTACGAGAGGGAAAAAAAAACATGAAACAAAGACTCACATTCGCGCCAGCTCGCGGATTTCCACCTTCGTCCGCCTCCCCGCCCTCTTCCGCGTCCCCCCCCTCTTCCGTGTCCCTTTCTGCACCAGAGGGCAGCATCGCCGGCGGGTCATGCTCAGTGGCGCTATGAGCGATGCAGGACAACGAGCAGGTCGCCAGCCCAAGTCGAGGTGGTCTGGGGAGCGCGGACCCGAGAACTACTAATATGAGAACGCAAGCTGACAAGTCCTCTCGACTGTGGGGGAGGGTTCCGGATTTGAGCGGGTGGCGGTCCTGACTGGACGGTTGACCCTGCGCGCGCGTGAGTAGTCAAAAAGGGGAGATGCCGGACGATTGGGTCAATCTTCCAGCCTCTCCGGCATTGGAGAGCTTCTCGGTGTCCTCGAGACCAACGACCCCGGTCGTTTGCTGTTTGGGACGATGGACTACGAAAATGCGGAGGACTGTGACACTCTCGTCACTCCGTCACTCTCCCTCTCTCTGCATTCACGCGCCATGGCGAGGTACATCGGATGCGGGCGCGGCCTCGGGTGCGGCAGCCGCCTCTCGAGCGTGCCCTTTCTCCGACCGACGCCCATCCCGACCGCCCGCCGCCTCCTCGTCCACATCACTCGTCTCGGGCTCCTCCACCAGCACGAGTGACGACCCGGGCTCTCCTGCCACCGAGAGCGAGTGGTCCGGCCCGTCCGCCGCCAAGAAGCAGCCCCCACACCGCGCCAACTCGTCTAACTCCAACCCGCGCTCCCTGCGCGGCTCCGCCCAGCGTTCATGTCTTCCTCGAACACCAGCTCCTCCTCCTCCCGCAACTCGCGCGCCCCGTCCCCGGCGTTCAAGTACCCCTCACTCTACGAGTCGCCACCACCAGGCGCCGGCGCGATCTCCACCGCCACCATGCCGCCGTACGACCAGCAGCAGCCGCACCCGCAGCAGCAACACGGGTACGACCAGCAGCAGCAGCAGGCACACCGAGCGAATTGGCGGGGCGGACAGCTAAGTGTTAATGGGAATGGGGCTGGGGCAGCACGGGCGCGGAATGCTGGTGGGGGTGGGAACGTGAACGGGAATGGTAAGGGCGTCCGGGCCCCGCAGCGCGCGGCGTGGAGCTACGGGCCAGGCGTATCGGGCGGGGTGGGCGTGGACTTTCCTTCCATGGGGGGAGGCGGGTATTCGCCGCTGGTGCATCAGCGCGATGCGGTGGGGCCGCGGTTGAGCGGGGCAGTGGGCTCGGGGATGGCCTCGCGCATGGGGATGCGCCGCGGCAGCTCGGGGACGTCGCGCACGGCGAGCGGGTTGGGGAGCTCGTCAACGTGGGACGACGTTTCGAGCGTTGCTGTAAGTCTTGTGCGGTACAAACGTATGCTAGATACCTGACTGACCCGTGTTCGTGTAGTCGAGCAGCACGACGTCCTCGTCCTCACGATGGACGTACACCTCCACGGCGTCGTCGACGCAGGCTCGAGTGCTCGGCATTGCGTCTGGGTCGTGCTCATCTGCATCTGCATCTGCATCTGCATCTACGTCTGCCTCCTCCAACAAACACCCTCTCCGGCGTCACCTCCAGCTCGCCCTGTTCCTGCTGCTTCCCCATCTCGACATCCCGACCCTCCTCCTGGCTGGGCGCCCGACTCCGCTCTGACTCCTCTCCCTCCCCCCTTGCCTCCCTCGCCCGCTCCCACCGCTCCCCCGCCCGCCGCCGCTCCTCCGCCTCGCGTGCATCTAAGAGCGCCTGCTCCCCCGCGGCGCGCCGCCACTGGATGAGCGTGCCCCACCCGACCGCGCGGGTCTGTCTCTCCGCAGGCGATGGCGGGTGCTGCGGGTGTTGGTGCTGCTGCTGATGTTGGTGCGGATGTTGGTAGGGGTAGGCCGCAGAGGCAGCGGAAGGGGCGGGGGAGGCGGAGGTGGAGGTAGAGGCGAACGGCGCGTCGAGGTTGTCGGTGAACGAGGACGGGGACGACGATGGGTATGGCGCAGAGAAGAGGTACATCACCCGCCCCGCTGCTGCACCCCGTACTGCTGCTGCTGCTCTCCGCGAGCGCAAACGGCGCATGCGGCAGCGGCCAGTCCGGGGACACGGGCGGGCCCGGCGCGATGCCCCCCGCTCCCGCTCCCACTCCCACCAGCGTGTTGGGCGTACCCAGTCCCAAACCCAGAGAGAGCCCCAAGTCGAGCTCTGATGCGTGACCTTGTCCTTGTCCAGCGCCAAGCCCGTGTCCTAGGCTGAGCCCAAGCGGCGCAGGCTGGGGCGCGAGCGTGCGCCGCAAGGTTGCTGAGCTCCTCGGCGGATGGGTCGAGGGTAACGGTAACGGTAACGCAGGCGGCGCGAACGGTGACGGGGCGAGGTTCTTCGGGGAGAGGGCGCGTCCAGAAAAAGGTTGGCTTGTGCTCGTGCTCGTTGTGGTTATGTGTGCGAGAGGGGGAGGGGCGGTCGAGGAAGACAAGTAGGAGGGTGTGGTGTACGCGATGGTGGCCTCGGGCTGGGGCTCCTCGTATTCGTATTCGGTGCGGCGAGTGTAGAATTGCGTCGTACTCGGCGACGCGGCGTCTCCCTCCTGGTGCTGCTCCTACAACAAAAAGGTCAGTGCTGGCTCCAGAAGAAAAAAGCGAGCTTACCCATCTCGATGGCCTCATCCCTCTTCCGCTCCTGCGCACCCTCTTTCTCTTTGTCTTCAGGGTCCCACGGCGCCAAAGCCGCCCCCAACACCTCCCCACGCTCCCGCGCCGGCAACGTCAGCGGGCTGCTCAGCGGGCTCCTCTGCACCCCACCCCAGCGCCGTCGTCAGCCCAGCTTCGGCGCTCCCAAATTGGGCGACCGCAACTTCGGACTCGACTTGGGGCTCGCCGGCGCGCTCTCCCCCGCACTCGACTCGACCACCATCCCCATATGCCACGCCCGCCCAGCGTCGCTCGCCAACCGCTCGATCCCCAGCACAACGACACCGCATCGGACACGTCGCGCAGTATGCGCGCCGACGCTCCAGCACAATACTGCCGCCCGCCGCACCACGCTCATGCCTGTACCGGCGCACCCCACGGATAGATTCGCCCGGCCACCCCCTCCTCCGCAGTACGCGCCGCTTCCCACCAAAGCGTCCTATGCCCCCTGCGCGGGGGGATGCTGGGGAGGTGGGTTATATTTCCCTCTTTTCAATTCACTTATTCCGAGCGAGTACTGAGCAGTTGTTGCGGAGCGCGTCGAGAGCGCGCTCGCCACTCCTACGGATTCCATGCCGCTTGGGCTCGAGGCTGGGAACTTTGACGCGGAGCTACAGCTGCTTGCGAGCGTGCTTGCGGGGCGGCCAGACGCCGCGGACGCGGATATGCGGCGCACGCTACTGCGTGCCGTGTATGCATTCGAGTACGTGCTGCCGCGCGCGGTACCGCTTGGGGAGTACGTGGTTCGTGTGGCGAGGAGTATTTGGGTACAATAGAAAGAGCAGGAAGGCGGCGGGGAGGGTCTTCGTGAAGACGTGCGGAGGGTGGGTGTAGAGGAGACGCAGTGGAGAAAATGGACTCTCGCAGTGCAGCAGATACCGTGGTCTCAGAACGGCAGAATCGTGCATGGGCTCGGTCTCTTCAAGAAGAACATCACCTTGCATTTCGAGGGCCAGGTCAAGTGTGCTATCTGGTATTCGTAGGTATTTGTCTCTCCCCATTCAGTCCTGACTCGAACGTCTTCGGATACCTGTATAATTGCAATTGCAATTGTACTTAGTTTAGCCCTCAATTCACCCACCATTTTATCCTCCCCTCCGTAGGATTAGCGGGACTACTAACTTCACCTTAATATTGTTAGACACTGAGCGCCCGCAGACTCACAGCAGATGGGCGGCGGACGAGCAGCGGACAGGCAGCGGACGGGCCACGGACGAGCAGCGGATCGTCTGTGGATGGTCCGCGGATGGTCCGCGGACGGAATTTCAGTTGCACTGAAATTCATAGTTACGGTTCTGATTTCAGCTTGAGCCGAAATCAAAACTGAAACTCCCAGTTTCGCATGGACTGAAATGAGAACTGAAATTTGTAGTTTCGGTTCTGCTTCCAGTCCAACCAATACTCCAAGTTTTGACTGCACTTTTTCTAATACCGAGATAATGGGTTTCGGTTTTGGATTTCAACCCACCTCACTCGTAATTTGTTATTTTGTGTGTCAGCTCCGTCTCAGCACGACCGAAATCAAATTTTTATTATTCATGTCAGATATTGTATAAGGTAAAATGAGACTATGGAACTCGGTTTAAATTTCGTTTGGATCGATGTTGATTTCGACACTTAGTGTATCGTCATCAACGTCGGGCCTTCCAAAACTTGGCAATTGCCGGTGTGATTGGTAAATTCGAATGGCGCTCCGCGCACACCTGGGACCTTTTGTTCCCGAAACCAAATAATCACCGTTCCACTTGACAAGTTTTCAAAAAACATATTATTTATCCTCTATCAAGCCGTGGTATATGACCCATTTAGCCTGACGCAAACCCGACACCATTTTTAATGTTCTGGCGATGGCGGAGGACTCGGCAATTACCGGATTGATAATTCACGATCGAGAAACGAGGGCGGTACGACTCGGCATTGGCCGGATTGGTAATCCACGATTGAGAAACACCTTTTAATGTTCTGGAGAGGTAGGGGGACGGCTGATGCCGGAGTCAGGTGACTGTCCATATATGGTCAACTATTTGTTTAATTTTTTCCGGAGACCTGGAACCTAAGTCGGTCCCAGGAATTAGTCTGTTGTTAAGCGCGGGGTCCCGATTGGGGTAAGCACTTGTTATATAATCAGCACAGCCACACTGTTCTTTGGAAGACGACCGTGAAACTAGCATCAATATTTTTGAGAAATTCTAGCATACAGAATGTTTTATTCACCACTTCAAAGCTCCTCCAATTTATTTGAACTTTTAGAGTGCTGTTTGAGGCTTGAAGTGCAACACAGTGACAGTCACATGTCATGCTTCGGCACTTCATCCACCTGGATTCTGAGCTCTAGATAAAAAATCTGAGCAACCAGCAACATTTACAGTAATATAGATTCACTTGCACCAAAAACCAGTTTAATTATCTATCCTATAGGCACAAAACATCGAAAACCGGCGGCGTGGCTGTGCAGATTATGTAACAAGGTTTTACCCTGATCGGACCGCACTTACTAACAGACTTCGGGTACGAGATCATGTAATATTGAAGTGTCTGTCTGCGAGAGACTATTGGTAGATCGGGTCGGGGTTGGAATGAGCAGAAATACACTGAAACATAATAATCTGCCGGTGCCAGACTCGGTACATCGCACCACCAGGAATCGGCCACGCAAGCACTTCCATCGGGGGGTCGTTCTATACCCAACGAGTGTGCATGCACGGCTGTGGTATAGCAAACCCTGCAGCTGTGGCGACAGATGGGGCTATGAATACTTATTCTACTGAATGTGTCTTACCTGAATACCGATGCCTGAAATCAATTATTGTTTGAGTGAACTGCGCGAGAACGGGATGCTTCACACCGGTGATTGCCGAATATTGAGTGATCTAACATTGATTTCGAGACATTACTTGAAAGCTAAAGTATCAAATTAGTATTGCATTGCACTGAATAACATGCTGATTCCAAAAATTGAAGCTGTGATATCAGCTCCCTCCGAAATCAATGCTGATTTTACTAGTTTTGGTTTTAGCTTTTGGGCAACCCAAAATGCCAGTTGAGACTTGACCTGTCCACATCAACATTGGACAGTCCAATATTTGCAATATCTCCCAGGTCCCTCTGTCAAGAGGCAAATGGCTGCCTGGTAACTGCACATACCCAAGATTCTCAACTTTATGTCCATCCAATGTTGATCCCGCCACTCAAAATATTGAATCAGTATTCAGTTGAACCGAAACCAAAGCAGAATCCACTGCTTTCAGCTCAGATTTTGGTTCAGTCAATCTGGAAGGTGCCTCCAGTAATTTCACGCTTTGGTTTCAGTTAACTTGAAGTCTTGAAGTCTAGCTCAATATTCAGACTTTCAAATTGACTTGCAACATCAACATCAGGCCGTCGTATATTCGGCAATTGCCGGTGTGCTTGTAATCAACATTGTTGACAGCTTGTTGACAACCCTCGTGGACGACTTGCTCGTGGAGAAGTTGCTGTGAAATATGAGCGAAGACTGGGGAAATAAAAATCAAACAGAATACTTAGCTAGCAGTTTGGTTCAAGGTTCTTGTTGAGCCAACTAGTCCCGTGTGACACACGGTCTGTGATCCCCTCTGAATCAAGTTCACGATGTCGCGTGATCGAGATTTGGAATAAGTAAACAGCTTTTCAGGCCTCTTGGTGTCCGATTCCAACTTGCCGTCCTTGATGTACGGCTTCGCAATATCATGGCACAGTTCAAGCACCATCTCACAGTCGTAGACCACCTTCCAAAGGACGAGGAGATCTTCCACGATGTACCTCTCGTCATTATCCCCATTGAAGCCATTGAGTACAATGAACTGCATGCAGTTGAAGTTGGACATCAGGAAAACCTAGTCTCTGTTACAGACCAGAAACGGATGACAAACAAGTAAGTATCTGTATATGGTCTGTTAGTAATCACAACCCCATCAGGAAGACACGGACTGATTTTTGAACACCGCGTCGCAGCGCATACTTTGCAGCGATAAATCTAGAAATATTTGGAGAAATAGAAAACTCGAAAGTAGTCAGGGTCTTCACTCATCTCTAAGCAGCTCATTGAGTGCTTGCGACGATATGTGATCAACTTGCCAAGGCAAAATTTTAGATCAAATTTTAGGCTGATCTCGTATTGAGGTATTGATCCCCCATATGGCTTGACTGTCGCAGTAAGAAATGATTGTATACGCCTCCTCCTGTATGCACACGAATATTCTCTGATTTATCTAGTGCCTTCCGGCTGCGGTACAAAGGAAAGAATGCCTGGTGGCACAGCCACGCAATTGCGTAATCAGTCGGTGTCTTCCCAAAGGGGTCATGATTGCTATAAGACTAAGGAAAACCGGCCGACACTTGACAGCACTTGACAATGCTGCGTAGCATCCATAGTGTCTCTAGTAGCCATAGCTACATCCCCAATATGCAGCACTAGGACATCACTGTGGGACGCTTGACAGCTCCGCGCCACAACTATGGGATACTAGCCAATACTAGGCTATTGCTGGACAGCCGGCCTGTGTGCCAGCAGAAACCCTAGCTTTTATACGCTACACAGTTTGTACCTGGTGTATTGAGCAGGAACATAATTCTTACCCGCTCTCAATGACCAATAACGACAGAAGAATGAAACAATAGATGTATATTAGCAATAGAACTACCACATGAGCTCATGAAAGTACTACTGGTTCTCACCACAGCCCACATGGGTGGTCTCGGGTATGAACACAACACTGTACACACGTTGTTGGCGGGGTGGACGAGGGTGTGCACATCGCTCGTCGCGCATGAGTGCGGGCAGTGTGCACATGCTGGCGCGTGTGAGCCGTGTGTGTGCACCTGTCACCCGCCGCTCCACTATGTGTGCCCACCGTGTCCGCCTGTGCCTGCAGCGCTAGTGCTTTATCTGCCGTGTGGCAAGGAAAATGCAGGTCAATCTACACGGAGCCATTAGATATGTGTGCTGCATGATGAGAGCAGGACATACAGGTGAAGAGGATGCTGATTATGAGTGCCCAAAACCAGAACCCCCGAAAGTACGGTTGGAACTTTGATGGCTGGTCCGGACATTTAAGCCCTCAAGTTTGGCTGTCACCTTGAGGTGGTGTCCGGACATTTAAGGTCAGGTTTTGGTCCATGGACCAAAATTATTTTCAAATTTTGGTAGCGCAATGGGTCGCGGCCGCTAGCCCCCACCATTTGCGTTTTTTTGGTGCTGTTTTTGAGCCACATTTTCAGAAAATGAGGGAAAGTGGGTGAAAATCGGGAACTGCCGCTGAAATGCTGGCATCCGGAGGCTCCGTCCCGCCCGTTCCGGGCCGGGCCTGTCTGAACATTTAAGCCCAGATTTTGGGGAATTTTGGGATCATAGTTACAACCGTACTTTCTAGTCTGTAGTTGACCGCGCGATCGTGTATGCGTAGCGTCGTTATTATATAATCGTCGGAGTTTCAAATTTGTCCCTGCAGCCACTCCCCTTCTGGTAGCCATTTCACAAAATTTGGGAGAGAAAGTCTCTCAAAACATCATATCCCATCGAACTACCTCTTCCAAATTACCATTCATGGGCTCTTCGCCAGGAATCACAGTATTGACTGTCTTGGTGTGCCGGCACATCAAATTCCGGCATTGCGCTTCTGCAACTTTCCGCTCAACTTTTGGTGAAACAGCTTGCAGGAATTGTATTCCTAAACTTACCTATGGCCTTGAAAGAGCGAAAAACGCGTCCCTGCGCCCTTGTGAAAGCCGGGAATTTTTCGTGATTTGTAATAGCGCCGCTAGCGATCATTCGATCGAGGTCAATGACAGACTATAACAACCGAGGTATGAGGTTTAATGTTATAGTGTCTGTTTATAAGAGACTACGTACTTTCGGGGGTCCTCCAAAACCATGAGTAGTATGCCTACCCACACACACAACACCAATCCCATTCAAGAGGGTTTCGTCGGTCGTACTAGACCTGCCTCCATGGCTTCGAGCACCAAGCAACACTACAGAGAGCCAACTACGAAGCAAGCCATCTCCGTCGTCCGTCTTGTCACATCTGCACATGCCTACCAGTCGCACGCTCAAGCTGATGACGCTGCCCCCTTGCGCCTCTCACTCGTGAGCGAGCGCAAAAATTCCACATCGCCGGCGAAGATGACCTCGCGTCGCACGTGAGGCCGCCGTGCCCCTGACAACCCATTCTCCATTGTTGCCCCGGTAACAATGGTCGACAACAGAGAACACACAGATAAAGGACTGGAAAAGTGAAATATACCCTCTGCAATTGCGTCTAGATGAGGCTTTCCGTTTCACGCAGGTCGACATTGAGCGTGAAGCGGCGAAGGAGACACGGTCGGAGAGGGGAAACGGTGCCACATGCGGGCCAAAAACGGGACGGCCGACGTCAGTAATGGAAAATGCAAATGAGATTGGCAGACGCATGGGATGCCACTGCCCACGAAATCAATTCTAGCCACTCATCTGATTTGTTGTGTGTTTGAGTTGCGTGTTTGAGTGGGTATATGAGGCAAAGTGCCGCGCTGGCATAAGGTGCCCTTCAGCCAGGAGAAAGGCGTCACAGAAGGAGTCGAGGTGAAGGTCGAAGACAAAGAACAAACCAACCATGTGCTTGCCATATGTGGCTTAAATGATCGCTCGGCTCTTTTCAGACCACAGCAACCCCCTCGAATTGTAAACACCTCGCGTCTCTGCTGCCTTATCGAACTTCCGACCAGACGCACTACTAGTATGGTTTTCGTCTCCACCCAATATATTTCCGTCGCACCGTTTGATTCCTGATTCCACCACTCACTCAGTTCTTCATCTCAATCCCGATTTCACGACGATATATCAATAGATTCTTTACTTTGTCGAACATCTAACCATTCGCCGTCACATATTACAAGCTCGCATGCAACCACCGCCATCAGTATCTGAATTCTCGTGTACGCCATCGCTCCGGTTCAATCTTGCATGCGTTGCAAGTAGAGTGGGTTGTTACAGGTTTTTTTGGTTTGTTCTTCTTAGAACTGTTTGAAATTATCTGCATGGCTGCGTTGCTTTGAAAAGTACTCATCTATTTTACTCGATATTATCCCTGGTGTTCGCCGTTGATAGAATTGAATGACGGGAACTGAGTCCCAGTAAGTAATCTATAGTGCCAAGTATCGGCTGTCATAGAGCTTCCTAGTGCTGCATAGTGCTGCATAGTGCTTGGTGCACTAATCCATAGCACTCTCCAGTGCTATGAGTTACTATGGACACTATGACATCTATGGCCAAATATGTCTCGGCTATGGTTTTCCTGATGCGATGGAGACATTCCGGGAGGATCAATAACTAGAAAAGGCAATAACATATTTTCGATAAAGACAATGAGATAACTTAAGTTCACATCCAGCAAAATTCTTGAGTGAGCGATGTTAAAGGTTCCAGGATTTTTACCTATGATCAAGAATCGTCAAAACTGGGCCGTCGAATTGGCGGGTTGCATCGAGCTCTAGGAAATAAATATGGTCCCAGGACCTATCAAGTATGCTCCATCCTGTGGTTGGATGGCCAAGTTTGTTGTCGTGTAAATCTGAACTACATCACTGCCATTACATAGACTTCGCTAGTCTACGAGACCCCAGCCTCCCATCACAGATCCGGAGAGAATACTCGCATGCAGACTACAGTACCACGAGCGCCAATCCTACCAGAACCGAACCCAACATTCCTCCACCTGCGGCAAGACGCCCACAGCCATTGTTATTGGAGGTTGCCGCAGCGCAAACGTCTTTCAGCCCTGTTCACAGCGAATCAGCCAACTATGCATGGACCTGGAGGACAGCCCACCTTTGATTTTGTCGTCGATCTCGCTTTGGCTGAACCCAAGCACTTTAAATTCACAGGTGCTGCATGTGACGACTTGGTTCAGCGTGTTGCCGACACAAGTCACACTCGCGTCATTTACGGACGCGTGCTGTTCGCATCGTCGTCAGCCACAGGGGATATTCACAACAGGGCGGGCGGCACATACTTCGTATACTGGCACCAACGGGTTGCATGCAGATTCGCAGCCAGGAGCTATAGGGCCGATTCCTGTGTCTTGTCGGCTGAGGAGGAGTGTGGTGTCACGGAGAGCGGGACTGGGATGGGCCACAGCTGCAGAGAATGATGATAAGATTAAAGGAATGGATGGTGGGATCGGTATAACACACCTCCAAGCAGCAGAGATAGTAATATGAGCACAGTTCCGAACATTGGAAAAATAGAAGAAAAGATTGTGTCAGGCGCTGCCCGCTAGAAGGAGGGAAAATTGAGGGGAAGAAGGAAAGGCAATTGATGATAGCGGGAAAGGAGTCTCAATTTATACGACGCGGCTCCCGGCCGAGACAGCTCTAGAAAGAGCATCCATCGTTGTCGTGTTGTGGCCAAGAGTTGGCCAAGAAATATCTCGCGTAGAACCAGTGGTGCTGCACAATATCGCTGGATAGACGCCGCTATCGTTTCAATTCTTGTTCAATTCCCGATCTCGGCGACGACAGCAATGAGCGCCAAATGAGTACCAAGGCTGTTCTTTTTTTTTTTTTTTGATCGGGTATTGTACTTGCAAAGAACTACCTCGCGTAGAACCAGTGGTGCTGCACAATGTCGCCGGATAGACGCTGCTATTGTTTCGATTCTTGTTCAATTCCCGATCTCGGCGGCGACAGCAGTGAGCGCCAAATGAGTACCGGGGCTGTTCTTTTTTTTTTGATCGGGTATTGCACTTGAAAAGAACAAAGAGAATACGTGCCGGACGGCTGAAACGAGGAGGATGTGGCGTGGCATTGACAGATCGGGTCGGGGGTTGGAATGAGCAGGTAAATACACTGTAAAAATCATGAACATGGATACGAAGATACCAAATAAAGAAGAGCCAGTGAGTGTGCGAATGAGTGTAAGTACCAGTACTTAGTACATATTCAGTGACGGAAGGAGGAAACCAAGGAAGAGAAGCACACCAGCCACGCGCCGTGCGCTTCACGCAGCGGCAGCGCGCGTACGGACCGCAGTATGCGCCCGCAAGGTTCCTGTATCCGCCCGCGGCGCTTGTATATATGTACCCGGCGCTGCAGCCATACCCTGCACCCGGCTTGCGGCGGCGTATGGACTTGCATAGCCCGCTGCAGGACTCGTAGGCGCACAAGGGCATGCGTAGCCCTTGCTGGCGCATGCGGACTTGCGTAATCTGCCGGTGCCAGACTTGGGTACCTCGCACCGCCAGGAATCGGCCACGCAAGTGCTTCCATCGGGGGTGTCGTTCCATACCTAACGGGTGTGCGGGCGCGGCTGCACCTGGTATGGCGAACCCTGCAGCTGTGGCGACAGATAGGGCTATGGATATCCCGCAACATATGGGGGATGGGAGCGCGGTGTAGGACCCCTACGGTGATGGTGTGGCGCCGAATATTGTCGCCTCGGGCGCGGGGTAACCCAGAGCGGACAGGCAGCTATTAATAAAAACACCCGCACCTGCTCAAGCTGGGGTCGTCGTCGTCGTCGTCCGAGTCGGGATAGCAGTCGCGACCGTCAGGCGTGTGGATGCACTTCATATACTCGTCCAGGTCGACAAGCGGGCCGAGCGAGGGCGAGTCGTGTGCGTGCGAGGATCGTTGGTGGGGGTATGGAGAGCCGGTGGACCCCGGAGAACAAGGGCGACCCACCCGTGCTACGTCGCGTCGTCGGGTTCTTCTCGATCGTGTTATCCTTCCTATTATTGACCTTGGTCTTGTCCAGGTGAACAGCAAGGACCTTGCCTTGATCCTCCGTGAGCCGGGTCTCCTTCCGACTGCGTTTGCTCCTTCGGCTCTTGCCACTAAGACTGCTGGTGCTGTGATCCAGCACCGTGCGCCGAGAAAGCTGGTGTATATGCGTTGTCGGCACATTCGCGTCTGCGACACACAGATTAGCACGATCTTTAACACATCGAGAAAGCGGCTCACTGTCACTGTCCATCTTATTCGACGACAACCCTTTCGATGACGCCCTGTCGCCCCGCAGCCAGCGCTTTAAGCATCCCGCCGGGGTCCTCCGCTAGGGAATCTACCACGGAGTCAAGGTTAGCGTGGCATAAAGGACTGTAAAGTACGACATACCCCCGCTCGAGGCGCCGAGATCCCAACTTTACAGAGGACAGGGCTGGAGCCGCAGAGTAGATGTGGTAGAGATTGAGGTGGTGTGGTACAAGAGGAACTGGAGGCGTAAAGAGAGAATGTGATATGGCGCGCGCGTGCCAACGGGTGATCTTCCCAAGTCATTTATGTGACGGGGTGGAGGAATTAGGACGCGGGTCGGTTAGCCACGAAAGAGTAGATGATAATATTGGCCGAAGTTCGACTCTTGCGCTTCAGGCGTTGTCGCGATCCATTGTTTTCAGGCGGCCACACGGTCTCCAGCAATTAAGGTACAGGGAGGATATCCACGAGACCAGCGCAAACAAGGAGCACTTGTTTTGCGGGCCGGAATATAACCTGCAAGCCGCGGAACGGAAACGAGCGCCGACAATAATCTTTGTTTGCTCCTCCAGCTATCAAGTGGGGCGGCGTTTTGGGTGCCAGAGCCACACTGGCCTTGTCGCAGGGCCCCCTACGCAGGTTTTTCGTCTTCAATCTTGAGATCCGCCGAATCCAAGCTAAGTATCTGACGCTGGCAGCCTCAAACAGATTGTCGGGACTCGTTGCGTAGCCACGGAGCCCAAAAGCGGTTGGAATAAACACAGGAAGTCCTTAGATAGCATGAGTAGTAACAGATACATGTCCAGAGCATGAGAACCAGTGCCGAAGCTTTCATTGTTTCAAGGATTTTTTCAAAGGAGGAAGAAGTGTGGCTGTGTTGATGCCGCTCACCGGCATGATGGCGGCATCTTGCTTACAACTGCATCAAACGATAATTGCCTGCTCCTCGCATACTCTGGCGTAGAAACTCATCTTGCACGTCTGGTTTTTGATCTCCGCGTCTCACGCGCGCTCTTCAGCACGTGTTTTCTGCCTTAGCCCTCTGCTTCTACCTTCGAGCACCGTGACGTGCCGCGCCGTTCTGGATGCTCTTCACCATCGCCTAACCCATGCGTGTAGGGGTGTGTTTCGGTGCGAACAAACCTCGCATCGCAAGGGGCGAGGAAGAGGATTCGAGCGCGTATTCGGCATAAGAGCGCTGATGCCCATCGGCGGTGTCTCCGCCAAGTGGTGGAAATTTCAAGGCGCAGAGAGACGGCCGCAGATGCGTAAAGGAGACACCAGTTTGCCGTGGCGATGAGAGGCGCTCCGCGTATTTGTTTTGGTGTCGGGACAAAGGCGAAAGAAATCCGATGCGTCCGTCTGTCTGATTCGAGTTGCGTGAGTCCGTCTCTCATCTCTCCTGTCTCGCGCTCAACAGACGCTTCCATTAGCGACGTGTCATGTACCGAAGCTCGAGCACCCTCCGCGACCCGCAGCTCGACTCCATCGCGTTTCTTCTGTCTGTTCTTGACTTCATCGCGCACTGCGCCAGCCCATGTAATTACGAGGTGGCTATGGAGAGCTGCGTACTGGAACGCATTGCCCCGGGCCATTCGACACCGCCAAACCAAGGCAGCGGATCCTCCAGGATGATGCATTGTGTTCGTCGACTCTGCATCTCTTAATACTGAAGCAGTTTTGACATCCCACTCAGACTTTGAAGTCCCGACTCCATTCGCGAAAGAGCCCTGCCGCTACGTCCACGCCTCGATATTTATCCACACCATGGATGCTGTAATCCATTTCGTGACTCGGCGCGGCTACTGCATATGCCCGCGCCCCAGCTTATCGTGCGCCCGCTCGGATACCATACGCCCCGATACTGTGCTGGAACGAGAGGAGTGGATGAGGCAGAGATCATCAAGCTTGCTTTCGCCGCACGATGGACCGCCGCGACTTTTTGCCGCGTCCGTCTGCAGCTGCTGAGCCGTCTACGCCGGGGCGGAATCCGTTCCTCCGTCTTCCGCGTTCTTGGTACCAGGGCCTTGGCTCTATCCTCCTACGTCTCTCCCGGCTTCTCCGCCTCCCTTTCCGTCTTCTTCATTGCCGGACTATGCAGCCGCAATGCGTTGACTCGAGGATCCTGGGCACGAGCCTCCCTCCCCTGGAGTCTTCGTCTCTGTCTCCTTCATCCCCCGGCCCCCCCGAGGCTCTGCAAATCTGAAGATATACCCTATAGGCCATGACGCGCGCAGGGAACCTTCATGTCTGCCTCAAGCATCGTCGACAGCGAGCGGGGAGGGACGCGCGCGTTCGGAGAGTGACGATCTGGGGTGCGCGTTTCGGGGTCGGTGGTCACGACTCGTCTTGTGTCCTTGGTACCACGGCCTCGGCTCCATCCTCGGCACGAGCTCCCTCCACTCCTTCTCCCTCTGTGTCTTCATCGCCCGGCGATGTGGCCCAACGCCTCGACTCCTTCCTCAGCACAGGCTTCTTCCACCGCCGTCTGCAGCTGCTTCGTCGCCCGTCCCCACGAGGCACTCCATGGCGCGTGTAACGAGCTCCCCATTCTCGTGATAGGCGCGCCCAGCGTGATCGCTGGGTGTTCGGCGAGTGGCGAGCGACGACGCGATGACTCCGACAGTGAATGCTCGAGTTGCTCGCAACGGACGTGGAGCGCGGCGCACCACATGTACCCACCTTCGCTCCATGTACAGCGCGGGTTCGCGACCGCCAGAACGAGGTCTCTCCCCGCCCGCACCTTCTATTGCCGCCGTTGTCGTCGTAGAAGCCGAGGCAGGCGCGAACGACGTAGGTGCGTACACCGCGCAGCGTTCTTGCTTCTCGTCCTGACACCCGTCTATTGCAGTTCTCTCCACCACCTTTCCCTCGGGTGTTTCCTCGCTTGACGTATCCAGGCTCGGCCAGCGCGACAGCACTCCACGTACTGGGATGGCGACGCGCTCCGTACTGCCGTCGTCGTCGTGCGCGCGTCCTCCGTCCTCCGGGTCCGGCGATGCGGCAGGGATGCATCGTGCACGGCCTACCCGCGAGTTATACCAGTGGCGGAGGAAGCCTCGCGCACGGATGTACTCCTACCCGCTGTGGTGCCGCGTCGCCTGGGCTCCTCCCATCGCGACGTCCACGGAGCGATTGGCCTGCTCCTAGCGTGGGATGGTGCGTTTCTGCTTCTGCAGTCCCCGCGCCGCTTTCCATCGCGCCGAGCTTGACACGGAAAGATCAGCATGTTCTGTATGGACCTTGATACCGCATTGTCGCGCGGGATGGGCGGGACCTGCATAGCGAGGGTGAAGACTCGATCGTGTAGGAAGACGGAGAGGACTGCGCCGGCTCACCATGCGGATCCTTGCCCTTGGGTACCACCCTAGGTCGGCGGAGGTACGCGTGTGATTCGCCCGCTTTGACGATTCTTCCCGACTTGTCCTCCGCCGCGCAATAGACCACTGCGAGCTTTCCGCCGTCTCTCTGTGCCCTACAGCGTGATGGATGTCAGTGTGTATATTGTCCCGTAGTCTCTCTCCTCCCATGCTTACACCCGATCGTAGAGGCCTTCCCCTTTTCTCCGCCGTCGGCCAGCAAATGGGGCGCCATCATAGTTTCGCATACCAACAGGGAAACGTGCTCCGCGTTGTCGTCGTGCCCGCGAATATCTCGTCGCGAGCTGTGGGCGAACGAGGAAGGAGGAACACAAGGAAACATTTAGTGTGGACACTTCCCGCGGCGCTGGAGCTGCTGCTTCCCAGCGCGACGGGTACGGCACGGGGCGATTGGCGTGCTATGTACGAGCGCCAGGACACTGCTCCTCTGCTCCCGCAGATCCTGGGCTGGGCTGCCACCCCTGATCCCGACGTGCAAGACGCAGGGAATTAGCTTGCTCTCTGCGAACCTCGATATCGGTGGCGCGCATGGCGTGCATGCGCTCGCATTTCCGCGGCATGCGCGGAGTGTGTGCGGATCCAGGAAGTCGCGGCGTATACTGTATCGGCGAGTGTTGCACGGATGTAACGCGCACGGTGCACCAGGGCGAGCCTGCGATCTGGCTTACGCTACGCTCGTACCATGTAGCCCCCTTTTCATCTTCCGTATCCCTTAGACAATGGTTGTGCTCGGTATACCCTCAACACTGCGCTCGTACCATGTAGCCCCCTTTTCACCATACATCTTCTGTATCCCTTAGCCAATGGTTGTGCTCAGTATACCCTCAACACTGCCCTTTCCCGCGATCATCTTCAGCGTCTCATCTCTACCTAACGGTATCCCCATCCCTCTCATGTCCGTCTTCTGCAACTGCATTTTCTTCCCTCAATCGTTCTGCGTAGCACGACGTTCCTCAAGACGACACGATCGACGCGCACATCCACAGCGGAACATTTCCCGCATCTTACATCGTCCAATTCCCATTTGTGGGCATTCGATTCGCGCAGCTCGGCTCGAGGACCATGACGTGCCACTGTCGCTAGTACGGATGCCAGGTGATTTCGCGAGTTAACAATGGGCGAGGAATTTGGATGGAAGCAGGGAATAGAGCATGGGTGGGGAGATGCGACCTTCAATATCGAATGACCTCCTTTGTCGAGGCAGGCGGCTCTTGGATGTGATAAGACATCTCGGCAGCACGCATCGTTTTGGTGTATAGTAATGACTACCATAGTCGTATTATACTCACCTTGTACTCGGCGGTACTCCGTTCTGGGAACCTCCGCTCGACTTCTTTAAAGTGAACAAAAGCGCGGTGGGCCGCAAAGCGGCCCACCACTTCAGTTGAATAAATGGGTGTACAATAACTGCAGAACAACACCGGAATAACTGCGGAGAAAACCTAACCACATGGGTGAGCTTCACTTCACTCTCTTTATAAAATTACGTGTGTCCGTCCGAAGCCTTTTTTGTTGGAAATGGGATCGTCGCGCGCCGCGTCGCCCGGTTACCTTACCTACCCCCCCTATCCGTCGCACAGCTTCGTCTATATATTCAGCCTGTATCCCCGTATTCCAGTAGTCCTTTGTATTCCCCCGCACCAGTTCCCTGCGCCCCGAATATACTTTTCCGCGACTCACCTGCGTGTGCAACTTCGACTTTCACAGGTTATGGGCCCCGGCCCTGGCCGCTGCCTGCTGCTGCTTCGAACTCCCCCCCCTCGCACTACCCCTGTACCCCGAAGTCCTCGTTGTGAGGCATCCCAGCACTCGACTGGACCAACGAATTCCCGTACCGCACATACTTGTCATCTCGAACCGATACCCGTGCCGCAAACGACCGAACTGCGAGTGCCGAATGCTAGCTCCAGGATGGGGCTAGTATTGTCCGACTCGACCCGAACTGTGAGTGCCGAATGCTAACTCCAGGATGGGGTTAGTGTTGTCCGACTCGACCCGAACTGCGACGAGTGCCAAATGCAGCCGTAGTGGCTGTATTGTCCGACTCGAGCCTGAACCGAAACCGGCCGCACTTACTCCAGAACGAGGGCTGTCACGCCAGCTGGAGGTGAATGATGGAGATGGATGGATGGAATGGAAGTCGTTGTGGTGTGTTGTTTCTTTGGCTGCGGATTGACGATGAAAGATAGGACCCGGGAAGGTCCACCAAAGGCTTGTCCGAAAAATTCCGGGATTTTCGCCTCAAAAACCTTACGTCGAAGAGGGCCTGGGGCCTCAAAAACCTTAAATCGGACAGGGGTCGTCACGTGTAAGGCAAAATTCGCGTAAAAAAACACCAATTTCGCATTTTTCGGCCGTAGTCGGTATGAAGAAACTACTTGGTATCCTTCCACCTTCCTATCTTTAAAGTGAGGTTCTCGACTTCGTGTTCAATCTGCCATGACTCAACAGATGGCTGCTTCGTTGCATCATTCTGGGAAATTTTCACTGAATCTGGGCTCAAAAACCTTAACTTTGGACAAGGCTGACTGATTTTTGGCCTCAAAAACCTTAATTTTGGACAAAGATATTTGGAATTTTCGCTCTGAAAAACCTTAACTTTCGGACAAGCCTTTAGTGGAGCTTCCCGGGGCCTTGAAAGATGAATGGTGTGTCGCGCCAGTGGGAGTTTGTGGGCTTGCGTTGCGCAACGCTCAGTGGGAGTGTTGGAAATGGGATCGTCACGCGCCGCGTCACCCGGTTACCTTACCTACCCCCCCTATCCGTCGCACAGCTTCGTCTATATATTCGGCCTGTATCCCCGTATTCCAGTAGTCCTTTGTATTCCCCCGCGCCAGTTCCCTGCGCCCCGAATATACTTTTCCGCAACTCACCTGCGTGTGCAACTTCGACTTTCACATTTTTAAACTCCGCCTTTAATCTATCATTCCGGCAGCTCCTTGCCGGACCTCCTTCAATGTCCTCAAACATTTATGTAATCGCTTTCCTTGCTACTTTGGGTCTTTCACGACAAAAATTCGCTCTCTTAGGAGCTTAGGAAGGGGATGCGAGGCCGCAAAGTGGCCGAGCAGCCGCTTGTATTTGAAGAGTAACGTGAGGCCGACACATCGGCACAGCGGATTTTGAATAAAGCTGCACGCGGAGGTCGCCGGCATGGATCGGATGGATCAGAATTGAAGCGGAGTCTTAAAAGGCTTCAGACGGAGAGAAGAGGATAATTTTATGATGTGGCCATCCTCAAGCGCCTTTTGGCGCTAATGGTTGACATAGTGTCAACATCTCCCATGTCGACTTCTGAGCAAAACATGTTATTGCCTTTTTTAGTTATTGACCCAGCCGCAAACTGATCTGACCACATGCTGATTTATTGATTTGACCCACCTTTAACAATTTAACAATGTGATATTCGTCTACGTATAAAATATACTTAGGTACTGGTACCTCAACGAACCCAAGGGGAACATAAGTATTGTGAAATCATAAGTATCGTAAGTATCGTAAAGGCCAAGTGAGTCAATTGAACCCCTTCACGCCCTAAGCAGCGGGAGGAACAAATCGACGGCCGAAATTAGGACGGTGTTGCCCCATTAGCGCGTGCTGCCATTGTTCGCTGGATGCTCCCAAATATCCTTCCTGCCAAACGAATTGCGCTCATATGCCACTCCGCGGAGATGTGACTGGAGAGCTTCCGTCTTTTGACGATGTCGGGGACCACGGTAACGGTAAGGTGGTCGCGTATCCTCGGTATTTGACCCAAGTAATACTGCGAAATTTTTAGTGGCCACGTCCTCGTGTCATCTGCGAATAAAGACTTAGCTGCATGTAATATCCACTGTTGGCCCTCGTCCGGAATTCCTGCCTCAACCAATTTGGCAGTGGTCCGAACAAACAGCTCGTTCGCCACCTCTTTGCGCCAACCAGCAAAGTGGGGGCAGTCCACGAAGATGTGATGCATGCTCTCGACAGCGCAGCATCCCAATCTACACAGGCAGGAGTCGAGTTTCGACCTCGCCTCCAGGGTCTCCGCCGTGGGCAGTTGCCCAGAACGCGCATACAGCTGGATTACAGCAGAGTGCGCAGAGAGGGCGCACATATATGGATAGTCGGGTGGAGGGGTTGAGTCGTGGACCCATGTGAGCATGCGCATCTGGTTTCCGAGCGTGAGCTTCGAGGCGGTGCTTGTCGCGAGGAAGAAATCGACGAAGCTCCGGGTATTGGACTCAATCCACCCGTCCGCGATGGTGTGGAATGTGAACGAGTTCATAGAGAAGGTGGGGGTTGGTGCATGGGGAACAAGGTCAACACACTTCTGTGCACCAGATGCGTAATGGTCAGCCTCCCGGTTCATCTGAGCTGGCAGTGTTAACTCAGCGGAATGTCCCCGTGTGTATGTCATGATTGCGGGCCCTTTCGTGTGAGCTCCAGGATCCACCTGTAGTATGCTCTCCCGTTCATGCCCCGCAGGTGGGAGTCTTCGCACATCCGTGTGCGAATATCGTCAATGAGATTGACGGAGTTGAGATGGTCAGAGTAAAAGAGGGGAGTTGGTCCTTCGTTCCGGCGAAGAACCAGTGCTACAATATGGCCCATTAATTCACCATGGAGAATGGAAAGATTTAAGGTTCACCAGGGGTAGAGGTAGAGGTACAAATAGGTTGACCTCTACCTCTACCCCTTTTACCCTTACCTCTTGACCTTAGGAGGTACAGTCAAAGGTATTCTCTTTTAAAGGTCCTGTGAATCACTGAAACCAGGTTGATATGTTAAACAACCATTTTAAGGTTATCACTCCACCATGGCATGAGTGCAGACCCAGAAACCTGATTTTGAATTGAGAGGTATAACTGTGCCTTGACCTTTACCTGTACCTCCTTGGACCTTACCTCTGACCTTTGAAGGTTTACCTCTACCCCTGGTGAACCTTAGAAAGATTACACCCCTTTAATTGGACAACCAGTGTCAAAGGGCCTGTCACTGCCTCCATAATATGCCGGGACTCGTTAAGGGAGGCAGACACAGGGATTATAGACCCGTTGGTTCCCCAGATCTCCATGCTGCCGGCGGTGGGTGAAGGTTGCAGTGCGCAGCATGCCGCCTGTTCTCGAATATTAACCTCGGCCCATTGTCACCGTTCCGTGCGGGATGCGAGCAGGTCTTCAGGGCCGTCAAAAAGCCACTGAGCAGGCATTGATTGCACTGCTGCCACAATTTTTGCCCAGTTAATCTTTTGAGCCGCCATCCAGCGGCCATTCCACCGGGCCGACCAGTCTACGTCGAAGACGAGCCTGCCAGCCGTATCTCTGCGCCAGAAACCCAGGTCAGCTAGTACCCGGATGCCCTTACTCCGCATCATCCGGAAGGTATTGCCGTCTGGATTCCCGGGTTCTCCTGGCCGATGGTGGTTACACAGGGAGATGGCATGCGAAATGGAGACATCACCACGAAGAATCTCGTGTTGGTCCGTCATCCTCAGTGATAGGGGTTCGTCCATTGCTGCCATGACACCTTGGGCCGTGATCCATGCAGCGGGAATCTTCTTGTAATAGTGCGTGAAGCTCCTGCCCATCCCACATCTGTCAAGAGGATAGATACAATGATTAATATTGCAAGTCCACTTGCAGAGCGTAATGCGAGCCAACGAGCGGTAAGCTGCGATGTGGTGGTTCAGGTCTCGGGCAATGCCATCGACAGCGATTCTTGCATTGATCCTCGCTATTGAGGGGAAGCCGAGCCCGTGAACTGACACTGGAAGCATCAGAATTTTCGAATGGGGAGAAAACGGCATGCCAAGTGTGGCATGAATTTTCGAGGAAATGTACACGTCCAATGCCTCTGTGTCGGGCTGCTTGATGGGCTGCAGCAAAAGCAAGGCGCGACATCGTGAGACAATGTTCTGTCCGACCATTTTCCGCAGAAGGGTTATCGGCAGTCTCCCGGTCATTCTGGGGAAGGTAGACATGTCGATAATGTCCTTCGTTTCATTAAATTGCACACCTGGGTCGTCCACTTTCGCATTGAGAAAATCGAGGCCAGCGCAGATGACAGGGACCTCGAAATTCTTCACCCTCCATGGATCAACTCCCGGCTCGATGGTGACTGAAGGAAAAGAGATCCGGTCTGGAGGGTTGGGATCCTTGTTGTTCAGGATATAAGCAAAAGTCTTGGACCACTGGGTCAACCACCCATAAGTGAATTGGAAGTGTTCCATGTGAAGACAAAAGCTTTGAACTGCGTGCAAGGATTTTGCGAAGAGGAACGAGTCGTCCGTTGCCTCGACCATTGTCACCGCAACTTGGAGTTTGTCAGCGGAGGTGTGTGGGTCAGCCTTCAGGGAATTTGTCATTGTAATGATGAGTGTGTCTGGGTCCGAAGCAGCGAGGTCATCAAGATACCGATGGCCAAGACTGGTGGTGTAGATCGCCTTCAGCGGGGAAGCGGGGCCACCCTGCTTCGTGACGCCGCTGACCACGATCGCGTTGGTGGAGCCGTAGTACGCGTGAATGCGACATTTGGTGTCGCTTTGTGCAGCCCTATCAAGGTCAATAATAGACTGAGAGAGACCGTATGCCAGAACGGCGTCGTAAAACCCTTCCGGAGCCAGATAATCAAAGCCCTTCATCTGGTCGCGTTTGACAGCGTAAATTGTCTCCTTGTGTCGTTCCGACCACGTCTGGATTCCGGCTAGGAAGCTCATAAGGTCGCGGGTTTGTACGCCCTGCTGCACAGCAACCTGAGTTTCCGGCACGATGCCCATTCTAGAAGAGTACGCTGTCAACTCTGTTGTGAGCCATGAAATCGGTGAATTGGCCAGAAAATTGGAGAGGAACAATCCCCTCCAGTTCTTCAGGTCAGTCCGTAGGCCGCACTTGTGGAACATTGTTATCCACATATCCTTCAGATCCCCGGGAAAGCACGAGTTCATCACCACATAATTATGCAGGTCAACAACTAGGGAGAGCGTGTCATCGGACAGTGCTTTCACACACCACTTCTCCCATTGGTCTGGACCTGGGGACGGCCGTTGGTTTCTGTGACGCAACAACACACGAAAGCGGGAGATGGAGGACGGTCTTGGCCACTCAAAGGGGTCAGCCAAGACACGATCCTTTACAGCCAACACCGAGGGTGTGGTCAGCCAGGGTTTCGGGACATATACAGGAGGCAAGCGACCATAGAGGGACGAGAAGTATTGGCATGTCTCTTCCATCTGGTAGCGATACGAAGCCACCAGATGCAACAAGTTTCTTTGTGGATCCTCCGCGCAGAGCTGCAATCATACAATTACGGTCCTGTAGCTTTGCGCATGAAAATATCTCTGCCATTTTCTCAGCATAGAGCTCCTTGGAGAGCTGACGCTGTTTAGATGTCAGGTACTCGAGGAAAGAAGGCAACGGGGGCGAAAGAGCGAGGGACAAAGGGGTGAACTCAGTGTGGTACTTGTTGAGGGCCTTCATGGCAGCCAAGGAGATCGGGGCACAATACTCACTTTTGACATATCGGATCGCCCCACCGATGCTGTGAATAGACGCGACTATTGCCTGCAGTTTGGGTGAAGTCACAGCGTGGCCCTTCTTGTACTGAGCAGTCCGTCCAAAGATTTCTTCAGCGCAAGGGACCAGAATTTTGGACAACACTTCATATCTGTACAAGAAGGACACGTCATCAACCACAGGAGAGAGGTGAAGCCCCTCAGCTTTGACCCGTTTATCCACTGCGTCCTTGAAAGCCGGAAAGTGATGCTTCTCCGATTTGTTGGGGAATTTAATCCGGGGCTGATTGAAACTTGAGGAATGGCGGAGAATACAGTGTGGTTGCCGAGGGGTCCCGCCGGGGGTGCGTACACTAATCTTCCTACGACTGCGCGATGGTCTGTGGATGGTACGAAATCAGAGAATTTATCCACGACCCCAATCTCAGAGTCGACGAGCTGCGCAGTCGACGAGATGATGTGGTCAATAATGTTTCCTCCACCACCAGACCCTCGAGCCTGACTTGTCCAGCACATCCTTCGGTTTCTGTCAGCAACGTCAGACCACAAATCGTGGCCAAGGGCCTCCAAGAGGAAACGATTGAACTGCGCGCGCGCGTCTCCATTATCTGCAGCTCTCTCCGAAGAGGCCACCGTGGCATTACAATCCCCCGCCATCGACCAGGAAGTTCAGGTCTCATTGCAGAACGTAGTCATGTCCGACCAGAATTCACGTGCATCAGGGTCCACATTGTTGATCCCAGGGTCCCACGGCGTGTAGACACCCATGATTCGATGCACAAAACCATGTCCCGAGTTGGTGGGCAGAACGACGTCTATCGCAAGCAGCCTCCCCTTCAGGGAGGCTTTGGTGATTGAGACCCGCTGCGAAACCTGAAGGTCCTTTCAGATTCCAATGGCAACACCCCACTTGTGTCCTTTAGCGTGAGACATAGGGACAGCATCTTCCTCGAAGATATTGTATTCAGACAACGGCAATTTAGAACTCAGCTTCTTGTTTGTCTTGGTTTCCGAGATCACGAAGGCGTGAGGGGCTCTCTGGGAGAGCACAGAATTGACATGGCTGATCTTCCCCGAGCCGCCGAGACCATTCATGTTCAGAGCGTACATTGAGAAACCGGAGTTTGGACGATGGGACGCAGTGAGAGCGAGGTTTGCACACAACAAGAAAAAGTAGAGGAGGGGGTTTGTATTGGATATCTGGGAGACAAACAGAATTTTTGCAGCTCGCTACGACTCGCTCATTGCGTCTCAGCATCTCTTCAACTCGCGTGAAGCTCAAAACACCGTGAAACACCCCATGGGGAACACGTGTAGAACCTCGGTTTGTCTCAGAACACTTCATCGATCTCACTGAGGGGACATCGCGAGCCACGATTAGCTTATTATGAATTGGAGCAAGAGAGGGGGAACACACAGATTGCACGGGACGGTCAGACATCGCAGAGTTGTCGTCCTTTTCATTAGCCGCCCTGCACCGTTTACTGGCTGGGTCCGGTGGCAGGGTGCGAGAGCGTTCAGGGCAAACGATGGAGGCGGGGGCCAAGATACCCGGGGGCGTATTGGGTGGGGGCAGCGAGGAACTGAGGGTACCACCAAGGAGGGCAATAGACTGCCCAGCGCTCGTGGACAGGGACCTCGTCAGCGCAGCCTGCTCCTTGAATAGCTTAGCATACTCAGCTTTAGCCTCGCCATGATACTCCTCCAGCACGAACTTGATGGTGTTCTGGTGTTGCGCCATCTCAAGCTGGACCTGAGCGAGCTTGGCGCACGTTGATTGCTCTCTGGTCATGACGAGGAACCCGGCGGCGTGATTTGAGAGGGGAGTGTGGAGATTCTCAATGGTGGAGCCAAGGGAGGTGACCGAGGTCGTGAGGACAGAGATCAATTTTTGGGTAGACTCATGCTGGGCACGGGTCTCGCGCCTGAGTTCGGTGACCCTCGGCGCACACGGATAGGAGAGCCTGGTTGAGAGAGTCAGCGCCATCTCTGAAGGTTTGGGTAACCGTCTTGGGGCGCCACACGCTGTTGTTGTTGTAGGCGAGAATGAGCTGCGGGCGGTGGATGGAGGGGGCATGCGACTTGTAGGCGTCGACCATTTTGTTGCCGATGGCAAGCAGTTGCGACGTCGCGGACCAGTCTGTCATATAGAAGACAAGACAGTCGGGCTCAGACTCGGGGACACGAGCATCGACGAAACAGGTCTCTTTCGAGACTGAGTCAAGGACATTGCGCTTGACCCAGGAGCACAGAGCGGACTGTATGCCTTCTCCCTCAGAGATGCCAGACATGATGATCTCGAAGCAATGTTCGATCTCGATTTGGCGGCAGCGCATCACGGGGATCGGGTTTGGGGAGACGGAGGGGACAGACACGGCAGCGGCGGACAGAATGTCGTCGACGTGGCGGTGGTTGGCGAGCACCAAGTAGGATCCAGTAGGCAGAGAATAGGAGTCTGTGGATAAGAATACCACAAGCAGCAAGCGCGGTTTTAACTTTCTCGAGCGGGGAGCAGGTTGACTTATCTCCTCGTTCTTTTTTGAAGCCTGCGTCACCGAACCTCACGCACATGTGTTTGTCCTTCCCTTCCGCCAGCGGCTGCCAAACGATCTCCCACTCCGGCTTCACCTTCTGCAGAGTCTCCCTCCACATTTCGAGGATGTCGAAGTGAGGGACCTCATCGGGCTCGTCTGGGTTGTGAGCAGGCAGCACGTAGCATGAGGTGGAGATCTTGGTGTGGCTGAAGGGCTTCAGGGTGACACTGGGGAGATTGCAGTCGGCCTCCAGCAGGGCGTCAACGATTTTTTGGGTGATTGGGATGGCACTGGTGGTGGTGATGGGCGACCCGACCAAGTAGACACTACGTAAGAGGAGTGCCATTCCCAGGGGTCGGTTCACTGCGCTGAAGGTCTCTTCATCACTGTCGTCCGGCAAGGCGGCCCGGGTGCTTTTGCGAGGTGAGAACAGAGGCTTCTTCTGCGGGGAGACATCCATCTGATCCGACGTGGAGGCGGCGTCAAGAACGCGTCGGTGAAAAAATTTCTAAACTGGATTTTGTGAGAGAGAGACGTCTGGGGACCGAGCTGGCCAAGATTCAAGGCGTCAGGGGCGGAGGGCGAGGAGAACTGGTGCGGGGTGCGGGGCGTGGTGGTGGTGGGGTTGTTGTTGTTGTTGTTGTTGTTCCACTTATGGATGCAGCATTTGCCAGTTATTGACGTGACACAACTTTTTTCGACATCGACCTGACACCAGTTTTTTCCTGTTGATACAGCTCCTTTCGGTTGTTGACCTAGCATTTTTGGTTGTTGAATTGCCCCAGCTTTTTGGAAGGTCAAGTTATTGAACCGACCTCCTTTTTTAAATGCTCCAGCTATTGAAGTAATCTACCTTTTATCCTACGCAGATGTGGAGTCTAACTAACTTTAAGCATGCACAACTTATGGATTCAACCCACCTTTTGTGATGTTGAACTGACCCAAGTTTTGTCTGGTCACGTTATTGAATCGACCCAACTTTTGACTGCTCGGTTATTGATTCAACCACACTTTTGAAAATCATCCATATATAAGAGACCTGTGGCCTACCAACACAAGTTTATTTAATTCAAGGGTGGAACACAGGCTCCTCCTGCCATAATTTCCTTTCATGCGCAATTCAGCCTCTGAAACATCGTCTCTGCTTGATTCAACACGACTGACGCGACTTGAACGTGTCCGAGTCGTCCGACGCGTCCGGACGTGATTTGACGCGTCTTGCTACAAAAACTGAATGTCCGAATGGATTTTACACAAGTCTGAGGTAAAAAGCTCCCTACATGTTCAGTGGCTTACTGGATCACATTCCGTTTCGACGATGGAATCATGTGACTGCAGAAAGTGTAGTTTGTTCAATAACCGATGCGTCAAAAAACTGAGGTCAGTTCAATAACATGACCCCTTCAAAAGTATAGTTGTTTCAACAAGTTGCAATTCAAAAGTGTGGTTGGCTCAATAACGTGGTCACTGTAGAAGTAAGGTCAGTTCAATAACTTGACCTCCAAAAAAAGTGCAGTTGTTTCAATAACACAACGAGGTTGATTCCACATTGAAAAATGTCGGGCAAGTCAATAAGTAGAAAAGTGGGGTCAGATCAACAAAGTTGAGGATGTCAAGTCAATAACCGGCCAAAAGCTGGATCAATACGATGACCGCCAAAAGTGTAGGTGGATCAGCAGCCAAAAAGATGGGTTGGATCAAAAAGGGCGTTTCGGGACGGATCCATAACCGTAAATGGCAATAACATATTTTCGAACTTCTGAACCCGACCTATCAGAAGTTGTCGGTGTTACACGTGCGTGACAGTTGACAGATCTTCCCTTCTTGTTCTTCCCACCATTTCTGGCCCTGTCATGGATCTCCCTCGTCCGTTTCTAGCTTGCAGGTCGCTCAATGACATCCTCCTGGCTGTCACCGAGCGGCTAGCTCCCGGGTCTCGGTCAAGCCGTGGTATGTAATGTCCACTGTTGTACTCAAGAAATCGCATTCTGGGGCGGTGCCTTGGAGGTGCCCCAACCGTAGCAAGACTTGGATTCGCATATCACATCTTTTTTTTCCGCCAAGGATTTAGGATAATCTCGTTGCTTGCGGGTAAGTACACATTTTCGGTTTATTCCCCACCGAATGTCTCAACTTGATGTCGGTAGACATACCTTCGGTGGTGTAAAACATGCACTATGCCCGAAATTCATGATCCCAACAACAACCTATCTTTGGCACACTTTGATTCGACATTCGTTCATTTGACAAAATCCTCTCGTTGTGCGCTTGAACGATGCGACTAATTTTCGACAAGTGTATATTCGGCAGCAACGGAAATGTTACCATGAAATAGTGGATGTTCTTTTAAGCTTGTGACTCCAATGCTGGCGTTCGCGCAGTTTTGAAGACTCCCTTGAGCTCTTTACATCGACTTGTGAGAATATAATTTCGTAGATGCTCGATACTGTGCCGAGGAGCGTCGAATTCACCGAGGTGTTTCTGGTGAAGGCTCACAACCTGGTTCTCAATATGGCTGGCGGCACTCGCAAAATGTCTAGTAAGTTCGGGTATGTACCGTAATCTTTTCCCTCCTCGACTTAATCGTCTACTTAAATGCGTATGTAGTTCTGGAATATGACGGCCGACCTTTAGCGCACGGTGTGCTTGCTCTGGGATGATCATGTCGGCGGTAAGAGCAATGCGACTCTCGCCGTGTTTTCTGCCGTCAGGAGACGCTACAGCGCAACGTGGTACACATTCGTTCCTTGGCCCACTACTACTCCAACATTTTTATCTCTGCACGCCACAGCCGGCATCACGAGCCATTCACTTCTTCGTCGATGGAAAGGTGGAGCCTGACCAACTTGAAGACGGCGTTGCATTTGCCATACAAGATGGGGTCGTCTTCTCGGAGACGTCGTGTTTTTGTCTTTGTTTCCCTGGACCTGCCATTCACGGGATGGACGTCGCGGTGTGTGCAGCTTCACAATTCAGAATGAACTGGCCCGGGACAGGTACTTGGGGCCACCGATAGCTTTTCTCCTCTCGCTCACGACACCTCGTAAACTGGCAGTCTTTAAATCATTCATGCCTTTTGCTCAAGTAATTGCTGCGGAAGTGGATGACAGGCAGCCTGGGTCCCGGGCGGGACCTTTTCCGTCGCAGGATTTCAACGGTCCAGATTCCAAGAACTTATCGCATGAGCGCTCTCTGCTCTCTTGGCCATCTTCCTCTGTATTCTGCTCCTTCAATCAACTCTTCGTCTCGTATTTCTTTTAAATTTTCATTTGATGACAAAACAGATCGACTTATGGATACCTCAGGCTCCGCCGTTCATCAGCAACGAACGGCGGATCTGCCCATTGCACTTCCGTGTCCTGCCCTTCCACGCGCGTCCGTTTAGGATTGCACGGCTGGTCATTCGTAACCGTCGTGGTTGTTTAATCCCGTGCAGGACATATTGTGGCGCTTTGCCTGGCTAGGAAACCCACGTCGCCTTTCTTTGACTTGTTTTTTCCCACTGATGTGCCGGTGAGGTGAACAGCAGCCGCACAAGGTTTACTTATAAGTGAGTATGATAGGTCGGATAAGGGTCTTACGAATTTAGTATACAAGCCTCGTGATAGGCATTGCTGTACGGTTGCAATTCCTGCCGCCCCCGACGTTAGCACAGTCGGAGTCGGAGGCCATACCTGAATGGCTTTCCTGTTAGGTAGTGACTCTTGCCTGCTGCTCGAGTACCTGAATCATCGCGAAAATCTTGAGCCGTGAGGTTGAGCTGAATTTTTCGAGACTCTGTTCTCTACGCAAATATTTCATCATGCCGACACGAACTGTCAGTGACTCAGTCAGTCTAGCGTTGCTCATGCGACTTTACTTCTGATAGCGCATTGCTGCCGGGGTTCTCATGTTGAAATAAAGGTGACCACGGCCTTTACTCGGGAGATAGCAGTTGACCCTCGCAAACGCGCAGGGGATTCATTCAAAAACTACACGGTAGTTATACTACAATCTGCCAGGCTCGGAACTACTTGGGTAAATTAAACTAACTGGGGAGTATTTTACCAAAGTGAGAGAGAACACAGAACAAGGCAAATGAAGGGGATAGGGTACCTGTTGCCTTGCAAATATGCCAGTCAATGGCGCAACAACGGCATCGGAGATAGCGAGCGATGCACTCGGAGTTCCAACATCTCATTCGGTATCTCCGCTTTGAGAGACGCGAATCGCGTAAAAACGCTCATTCACCATGCGCAAAAGATTCAACCAGAGGTGTAAAACTGGAACCCAAAAATTTGTACATCGTCTATTGCACCGCCATGGTCTATTACCACCCATAAGACGTATTCCGCCGATTTAGCGCCTAGGGATCACGACACTTGAAGCATGGCAGATCAGGAGTTTGGACCCGAACCATGGTCATCGGACTGCAAGCTATTATTGCGAGGCTCTATTTAAAACTGGCGCTGCATAGATGGATTCCTCTGTCCTTCTCTCATGGCTGCTTCAAACTCCACCTCATCCTAGGCAAAGAGACAGGGGTTAACTATTCAGGCAAATCGGCCTTCCCTACGTCGATTATCAACGGACTGGCTTGGGACATCCCTTCTCGCTGCAAGGACAATTGCGGCTGCAGCGGAGTCGTTCCCATATTTGAAAGGTGTTTTTGGAACTGTGGTAGTTCTTTTGGAGACAGTCGAGGTCCAGCTAGGCAGCTCTTTAACTAAAATGGGTCATTGACTTCGGCTTGTACAGACCGTCAATAAAAATCGGGAAGACCTGAAAGAGTTGTGTGAAAATGTTATGGAAATTCTCACTATTGTGCAAGAGCAGATATCGTTGCACGGTGATACTGCCGCCTTGAATTTCAAGACCCTGTGCGGGGACCTTGAGGAGTGAGTGCATCATTACTGCAGCTCATGGAAGTTTGGCAAATGTTTTAGGTGCTTGCAAGGCGTCCTCAGCGCAGTTAAGGAATTGAAAAGACAACCCAAGGGTTTGCAAGGGCGCTTCAAGGAAATCATTCACAGCAAAAAGACCGCAGAAGACATTATTGGATATGGCAGAAAAATCCGGGAATTACGGTCAAACTTTGTTGTATTTGCAATTTGTTCAACCAGCGGAAATATACTCACCCAAATCTCAGCTTACTGCAACTATGGACACCAACTTTCAAGTTCACAAGGTTTTAACTGTGATATCACCTGGTATGTCAAACCTCAAGCTACTGCATAATCTGTCCATGGACTCACCTTTTCTTTTTTAGTTGAGCCCCCACCTCCCATGGAACGTGGTGTCAATACCTGTCCTTCACCGTCTAGGATATTCCATGGCAGAAAGAATATTCTGGAGCGAATGCATAGTTATTTCTCGGAAACTGTAGGCCAGCAGCATATTTTCCTCCTTCATGGCCTAGGAGGTGCAGGAAAGACACAAATCGGTCTGAAGTTTGTTCAAAACACATCCTCTCTGTATGTACATGTTTCATTGGGAATTGTGATATCAGAATTGATCCGGAGTTTCAGTTTCTCTGATATGTTTCTGATTGATGCAAGCACGATGGAAACAATTGCAACGGGCCTCAAAAATATAGCCATCCAAAAAAAAGCAGGCGACAGCTGGCAGCAAGCTCTCAGGTGGCTGGGCAATGAGCGTGATGAATGGCTGCTATTTTTCGACAATGCAGATGATCCCCAGATCAACTTGAACCAATATTTCCCCAAATGCAATCATGGGAATATTCTCATCACATCTAGGAACCCCGGGCTCTGTGTTTATGCTGGTGTTCATTTCCTTGTCTCAGACCTGGAGGAGACAGAAGCTGCTGAACTTTTGCTCAAAAGTGCAGCACAGGAGATGACACCAGATAACAAAGCTATTTCCACACAGATTGTAAAGGTGAGTCTCCAATGTATACACCCCATGATTCCATTCCGAAAGATTTGTTAGGCTCTGTGGTATTTCCCTCTTGCCATAATACAAGCAGGGGCATTTATTGCAAAATCTGGACTCCTCAGCAGTTATTTGGCTTCATATACTACCAATTGGGCACAACTCCTCAGTGAAAAGCCTGCCCAGTCTCATGATGAATATGCCTGGACTGTGTATACAACATGGCAGATGAGCTTTGAGAAGCTCAGTCCGGCTGCAGCAACATTGTTGCAGCTCTGTTCCCTCCTTCATCATCAAGGGATTTCTGAACAGATATTCAGCAAAGCCTCAAAATACAGAGCCACCCCAGGTTGCCCAAGTGAAGAAGAGCTACAGCAGGCACACAAAGTCCTTTCACACTATTTGGGACCTGCAGGTGGTTGGGAACCCCTCAACTTCATGGATGTTACAAATGAGTTGCGAGCATATTCATTGATCACCTTTGACTTGGAAACAAATGCCTTTTCAATTCATCCCCTGGTCCACAGCTGGAGTCGAAGTACACTGGCTGATGAACCTTCATGCCACCGCTGTATAGCTGCTATAGTGGGAATGGGCATTTCGGCAATGGAATGGGGGGGAGAGAGGGACAGCAGCTTTGTGGCTGGTGCCTCATATTGAGTCACTATTGCAGAGTCAATCTGATGCAGCACCGGATTTCAACTTGGCCTATGGAGAAGTCTATACATATTCGGGAAGATTCAAAAAGGCAGAGCAGCTTCAGGTTCTTGCCTTGATGAGGCGAAAGAAAATCTTGGGAGAAAACCACCCAGAGACACTGAAGGTCATGGGGCAGTTGGCAAAAACATATAAGTCTCTGGGCCAATTTAGAAGGGCAGAGGAGCTTAAAACTGTTGTGCTTGATAGGCAAAAGTCAGTTTTAGGAATCAATCACCCAGAGACCCTGCAGACAATGGAGGATCTGTCTGGAACATATCTTGAACTTGCCCAATTCCAAGAAGCAGAAAGGCTTACTGTCATCGCACTTGAAAAGAGAAAGGAAATTCTCGGTGAAGATCATCCAGACACACTCACAAGCACAATAAATTTGGGATGGATCCTTCATAGCCTTGGCAGATTGAATGAAGCAGAGGAGATTCAGACTGCTGCCATTGAGAAGATGAAGAGACTCCTGGGAGATGAGCATCCACTTACTATCTGGACCAAGGGGAATCTGGGTTCAACATACCGGGATTTGGGGCAATTGGAACAAGCTGAAAAACTTCAAGTCAGTGTCGTGGAACAGCAGAGGAAAATTTTGGGTGAAGACCATCCATATCGTATGTGGACCATGGGGAATCTGGCTCTGACCTACCAAAAGCAAGGCAAACTCAAACTGGCACAAGAGATCCAAGTTGTAGTACTTGAGAAGCAGAAGAGAACATTGGGAGAAGAGCATCCAGAAACTGTCCGTGCCAAGGAGGAGCTTGACTCAACCTTGGCCCAGTTGCAAGAAAGTAACTTTTGATTGGGCAAAAATTGGGTGCTTTGCAGAGACCTGAACCAATGCAGTGAATTTGATACCACAGTCCAAAAGGTTCTGGAGCTTGAGCCAGGTTGTAATTTTGTTGCAGAGTCAGTTAGAATTATTCCTTGCTTACTTGCATGTATATCTTTGATTTGTTGGATTCTAAGCGGATGATAAGTTAAAGAGTGAAAACAGTGCCCTGGAAAGATGTGTAATGAGTCAAATTGCTGTGAACAACCACCACATAAATCATTGTACCTATATCCACATGCCTTTTCCTTAGCAACATTGCGAACAAACTCCCTGTCCACAACTGGCTCTGACATAGCCAGTTCATATGTATGCTCTCCAGCCTAACACCTGCCAAACCAGTCACCGAAAAACCTCGGGCTGATTGCCCAGACCTTCATCCTGTCAGTGTGCTTTCTCTGGGACAATTATAGTACAATCCACAATCAACTTTGCACTCAGATCAGTCTGCCACAATCTTGTTGAGGTACAAGCTTCCAGACATTCTTTACTTACTACTTGTTCTTGATCAGACTTACTTCCATACATAGCTAACACACAGATCCCCAAATTTTTGCCTTACACAAGCAGAGGATAGTGAAGGTGGATATATCCGCTGTGATATCCACAGGTTCAAAAAACTCGGTTGATCAGAATCTAGAAGAAAACAAATGTTAATAGACAACCAATTACTCAGAATGTAAGATCAAACCAACAGATTGAACCAAATGGTGAGGTGTTCAGTTGAAGGGTGGACGTGTCTGCAGCCCTACCTGGAGAGCTGAAACTTGGCCAAATTCACCCCAGATGGAAGACGGTTGTTGGATGCAAACTGCTACTCCAGGTGCAGTACCGAAGTAATGAATTTGAGACAAAAACTGGGTGTGCAATCAATTGGCAGGCACATCTGCCTCCAAGCTCTACAAGTCGGAATGCAGTCAGATTGCACCTAGAGGTAAGCAAAATATCAGTTGGAAGCTGCTCACTCAACCAAAGTATCAGAAAATGGAAATTCAACCATGAATCAAACTTACAATCAATGAGCAGACACATCCATGTAGTGTTCCAAGAGCCGGATTTCAAGCCAAATTGAACCCGGCAAGGATGTAAGGATTGTGGTAGATCCAGAGACACAAAGGGAACCCATATACACAAGAAAAGAGTAGCAGGTGGACCAATCAAGAGTGAGGCAGATGCGTCTGGGCGATGTTCCATATGCTGAATTTCGAGTCAAATTGAACCTCCAAGGACTGGAAACATTAGCTAGGATGCTGGTACAAGAGGGGAAGCAGCAGTGTGGTGAACAGCGGCAGGTGATGACGGGGCAGGTGGTCTGCCTGCTGCATGTTTCCCAAATGGGGCCATGACACATTCTTGACCAATAGTTGACGAGTGTTTGTGCAGCGGACATGGTCCCTTAGGGGGTTTATCATACTACAAAATAACCCCCTAACTGGCCATTTACATGATGTTGACATGCTCCCTGAGGTGCTTGCCAGTTGGCTTTTATCACAGAATCAATGATGGATGCTGCAAGTCAGTGCACCATACTGGTGCCATAACACACAGCCCATTGAACCTCTGGAACTGCGGGGCCGGGTGCTATGGGGTAGAAGATAACTGAAACTTGTCTTTGTCGAACTTGCAGTTGAACTGCTGATAATGGACAGAGATGTGCACAGATCTACCCAAGATCCACTGTGGGACACCAAAGACTGCACATGAGTGTCCTGTGCAGCTTGTGTGCAGCTGCAAAGTTTGAAAAAGAGGAATTCTGACACCTTCAAAAATTAGCACACACCAGTAATGTGTGACAGTCAAGAGGTGCACACTGATATGCCGCTGACCATAATACATGGCATCTGCTTAACTAGGGCTGGTCACTGTGCCATATACAGACACGGCCATTCAATATGTAGTCTCTCACAGACAGATGCTTCAATATATCTGAACTCGTACCTTGTTATATTGAAGTCTGTAATTAAGCAGCGGGGTCCAATGAACAATGTGCTCTGAACTAAACCCAAACAACCCAATTATCACCCAAATACAACCCAAGTCTTTCCAAAATAAGCAGTGGCGCCTACGGAAATAAGACAAGGATCAGAAATAGACCAATCAGAGAGCACAAGAGCCGAGATTCAGATGAGTGGTAGTCCCTCTACAGGTCCTAACAATAGGTTGAAGGGAAGGTATAAGATTCCCCTAGGAAGGTGAACCTTCACTACCAGATATCACCAGGAATTGGCCTGAGCAATAATCGAGCAATGGAAATAAGATGTTTAAAAGCTTCACAGCTTATGAGACAAGCAATATGGTGGTGGTGGTGGTGGCATCCCAAGACAAGCAGGAGACCCCAAAGAGGTTGACAATAAACAATTCCAGGCGATACAAGCTCTGAAAGCTTATTTCCCAGAAGACTCCAAGATAATGGCGATGACAATGAATGATGAATGATAAATGATGAATGATGAACAATGAACAATGAACAATGACAATGAACGATGGCAATGATGATGACAATAGATGATGACAATGACAATAAACAATTCAATTTCCAGACACTAAGTAGCCTCAATCACATCCAAGATGTTCCCGATACCCTATTCCTTATTCCAACTTAGGTTTCCCAATGTTAAAGTCCAACGATGATACACACTGTGCCAACCCCAGAAATAGCCCAATCGCAAGTGTTCAGCCTACTAATACATGGGTGATTCTGTACCCTACTCGAAACAGTGTCCTGGCTACTTATACAAACCCCAAAATCATATGCAAGTCCATAAACGAAACAGAAATTAGTAAAATTGCCCGAGTTCCCCTTCCACAGCCATTTATCTGTTGGAAGGGCTCCCACAAACGTACTGCTATTGGCCAGCATACAGGATGATTGTGATGTCCGACCGTGCAGTGTTAGTCATCCTAGGGGTTTGAAACCCTCAGTCTCTTGGCTGACTGATACCGGGTCGTTCATCCTATTTCTTGTTGTGCCTGGTCCTCTCCTGTCGTCACTGACCATTGGATCATGTTCCCCTGGCCTCCAGGTCCTCGTAGATACCCATAGTGAAACTAGTCCCAGAAAGGGTTCTTATTTCCCCAACTCCGCTTGCTCAAAATGAGAACAATCCTATCAGATCACCTTAGCCAACCTTCACTTATCCCAGAACTTCATCGGAATGTACATCCCCAGCCCTTGATGTCTATCACATGGAAGGTGCATGGCCTATTGGTGCAGAAATAAGACTATTCCTATATGCCCTTGTCACAAGTACGTTGATAAGCACGGGATTTGTCCACCCATGAAATCTTCGCTTTTTCGCATTTTCATGACAAGACATGTGCTGCGCTACACTCCAGAAGTGTCAGTACTGAGGTTCCCAAGTAGCTGGCAGGGCAGGAACCACTGAGTAATGGATGGGAATGGGGAGGAACACTCTGGAACCATTGGGATGTGCTCGCTCCGAAACCCGTAGGAGATGTGTAGCCCACAGAACAAGTGGAACATGAAGTCTACTCTATTCCGATTCACGGAACTGGATGGGGACAGACTGGAATCCTGTTGTGGTGTGTTGGACATTGGATGCGTATCGCATTCTGATCAGATGATCACTGGAAGGGGCTGGGAACATCACATCTTGATGGTTCCACACCGTCCCAGGCATTCCGGATAAGGGATGGTCACTAAGTGAAGGTCCAATCACTTGGACCTATACTCGTTGGCTCTTGGGACAAGTACCCATACTGGGAAGTACTTTGAATGCAGTATCCCTGGAGAACCACGGACTGGGAGCACCTGTTCCAGACGTTCCGGTAGACGGGAAGGCACCAGCATTGGAGGAAACAGACTATCTAGTCAGGATCGACATAGGGGACTGGTTGTGATGGCTCGGGCACAGTCTGACCAATTGTACATGTGCACAGGATTGCACCCAGGATGGCGTGCTCGACATGGGCAGCCAATGGAAGGACTCAGATACCCATTCCTACGATGGATACACAGAAGTCAGACAGATAAACAGACTATTTTACTCATATCTACTTATTCTCAGATGTTTCCTTGTGTTTCAGGGCTTTGTATTTAGTAGCAGGAGCATCTTGGGAGGCTTCATGGAATCACCCCACGGCTAGTAGGCGGAAACACTTGCAAATTGGGCAGATACCAGGGAGTTCAAACAAGGTGTCTCTTAGAATTCATCTTGGCTTGGAATCTTTTCTTTGTGTGATCGGTATCTTTGAGATCTGACTTGCCGTTCATCTGGAATAGTCTGAAAGTGACTGGAACTGTTGGGATTGTGCTGAGTCCGCACTTGGTTGTTTGGGTTTTGTGTGAAGAGCTTGGGAACGGAACCCACCATTGTCTGAAGTGCTTGGGATTGGAACCCATTACTGTCTGTTACTGTCTATGCTTGGAATCAGCATCCACCTCACTTTGGAGAACCCCAGCAAATTGTTCTCGTTCATTCTCATAGCTGCGAAGCTTTACATCACCGCGCTACTGTGCTTCCTGTTTGTTCGGGTCTACTCTCGTTCAATCAGATCTAGCCAGAACACTTGCACAGCAAGGGTTCCATTCGCATCAACACTCTCGTTGTGTTCCACTAGCTTTCCTGTCTGTTCCGGTTCCATTCTGGTTCACTCAGTACAAGGCTCAAGTACTTGGACTTCGTTCCAAGGACTTCTATAAACGACTCAATGCTCTCTCCCCATTTCTGAGGTCTATTCCATTCCCTGCAACCTTTTATAAGGCCCTGTACCAGGTTCTGATACTCGTCTGTGCACGTCTTGAGCACTTCCTGTCCGTTCCGATGCACTTCTGTGTTGAGGTTTGGTTTTGGTTGGTGTTTTCTTGATAGGTTCAGAGCACATTGATCAACGTCCAGCCTATTCCATTGCATGGGAATAAGACCAGAAGTAGTCTCTTAAGAGGTTTGTGGGCTACACATTCCTCTACAGTTTTCGAGGCAAGCACTGCCAGTCTGCAGGGTAGTTCCCTACCCCTTGTATCTGTTACTCTGTGATCACAACCCAACTGGCTATACAGAGACCGTATACCAGTCCTTAGAAATAAGCCTATACTGTAATCAGACTATTCCTGAAACACGCAAAATGTGCAGTATTTAGGTATAGTCGGATTCCAGACAGTTCACCGGGTGTTCCATTTGCATTTGAGCAGCCTCGAGTCCATCCATGAATATGGAGAGGGCCGCTCTATTGACATTGCCCATACTAGTGGCATACAACTATCCATCATTGGGATGGGCACAGGATCCTCAGGGTTCGTTCCGGCGCCCTTGCCTGGGTGCAGGCCCTCCATGCGACCTGGGTTCATTCTGGTGCCCTTGCCAGGGCACAGACCCCCCATGTGACCTGGGCTCACTTTGTCCTACTGGGACGAACAGAACATGGGTCCTCCGCCTTCCTGTTCCTTGGCTGGGCTCAGCTTGGGGAACCAAAATCATCATTAACCAGGTTCCAACATGTTCCGTCATTTGCCGGATTTTCTTCAACCAGGGATTGCAAGGTCTGCATCTTGGAACTCACCTGTGTCTGCCTGATGGGAGAGCAACCCATTCTTCCTGGGTTGCCCACATGAGGGCGATACACAGTGCAAATATTCCCATGGCCACGCCTCCCAACTAGAGCAGGTTTCCAACCCACTCTCCAGCACCCTGTCTGTTTGTGCCTCCAGCAATCATAATAGTCATGGGTGCCATCCTTCTCATTCCAAGTGTGTGTCAGTTGGTCAGCAGCGGCATCTGGGTTGGCTAAACAGCAAGTAACCTGGCGAGAACCCCAACCGGGAGCAACCCGGCAGATGCTAGTAACTTGTGTGTTCCCCGAGCAGCAAGACCAACCGAACGGTGTCCTCCCTAGGAGACTGTATGTTGTAGGTTGGGATGCAAGGCAGAACCTGGAATGAGTCAAAGAGGGTGTGATATCCACTCAGGTATAAAATCTGGGGTGTGGATGCAACCTGCAATAGAGTGGGTAGGAAGCAGGGCAGGGTGGAGACAATGCCTATGTCAAGCCAAAGCAGAAGCCTGAGTTTAGATGAGGTAGAATCTACTGTACAGGGAGGTTCTACCAAGCTTATATATGCTTTGAATAAATTAAATATGATTGTGGTCAGTCACAATCAGTTGCTGGCCTGCAACATTACAGCTATTGGCAGTACCGAAAGCGCGAGCGGAAATTTTCCATTTTGGGATATTTTCAGAGAATTCCCGATATCTCAGTGGGTTCTTACCCAATTCACCTAGAAAATAGATAGATACACTCAGCTAATTCATGCCAAATTAGTGATAGAAAAAAAGCAGTAAAAATAATATATATTCAGTGACATAGGTTCACAGGGCGTTTTTGGGTATCAATGCAGTTTACAGGCATCTAGGCACATCCAAATGATGTTGATTTTTGCCTGGTAATGCTACAATATGTTCTGAAAGATGTCATAGAGTTAGAATCCTCAACAGTTTGGTCTATCATGCTTGTAAACACATTGGGACAATGGGCAAATGCACTGCAATCAGAACATTGTGATATTTGAATCCAGTGCTGAACTCATTGCAAATTGGACTCTATGACATTTTTAGTAATGTGACAATGCCTTCCTTGATCAAAATCTATGTTGTTTTAACAAGTCTATATGTCTATAGACAGCATTGATTCTCAAAATGCTCCACAAACCCATGTCACTGAATATATATTATTTTTGCCACTTTCCTTCTATCACAAATTTGGCATGGATTAGCCGAGTAGATCTATCCAATTTTTCATGTGAAACAGGTAAGAACTGACCGAGATATTGGGAATTCTTTGAAAAAATCCCAAAACAGAAAATTTCTGTTCGTGCCTTCGGTACTGCCAATAGCTGTAAGGAGTGTTAATGCTGATACTCCTGGACTCCCCTGTGTTTATCACCATAGTGTCTGGGGGTTAGGGGGCCCAACTGTACGGGTTCTCTAACCCTTAATGTCTTCCTGTATCCAGTGGTTGAAACCCTGATTGGTTTGCAACAGTCCTGGAAACCTTCAATCGGGTTTCAACTGTGAGAAGGTCCTATGGCAGCACCATGTGAGCCCTGTGACACTAGATGTGTCTGTATCCATACAGACGCCTCATGTGAAAAAAGAGCAACCCATGTGATTCATGACACAGCAGCTCAATTTAAATCCAGGAATGACACAACTCCATTTGTAAAATGGAAGGTGTGCTTCAAGTTGAGGGTCATACTATGTGAAGATGTCTGTCAGAGTCCAAATTATAAGTTTATAACATTAATCCTCCTCCCGATCTCAAGTGGTATTTGAGCTAATTTTTCCTTCAGAGTTTAACTTGAACCAATCCTCTAAATTCACTCTCAATCATGTAAGGAGTTCGAAGATTCCCATCAATGATCAAATCTGGCCTGCAATCTTGCTTTCTACCATCATGTCTAGAGAGATTTTGTAGATGGTCAAAATTCAGCAACATGGTCGTTGTGCTGGGGAAGCGACTTCTCGCTCTCGGATACTCCTCATTCATTGGACCACCCCTCAAATACATGTAACATGGTGTGTGCTCAAAGCGGGTTATTTCAAGCCTCATACCTCCCATGGCATTGCACTCCATATAAAACATTCCCCTTCATTGGTCCTTTCCAGACACCCACACTATGTGGCCCGCTCCTAAAGATGTCTACTCGTGCAAAACAGTACAGCTGATGTTCCCAACTCCTCATCAGCACCATCCTGGACCAGACAAGTCTCGGCCATTTTACCGATATGTTTCCGCACATGAAACTTCTCCTCCAACTGAACCTCTACCTGTCCATATGAAACTTGACAGTTGGCCGAATGCACTGTACTCACTTGACAAATTTTGCGAAATCATCATCACGACTTGCTGTCTGCTGTTGTATGGAAGTACAAATCTCCAGGAGGCTTGGGATGCCTGCATGGAGGGTGCAGAGAGATGGGTTGCCTTTGAGGATTGCTATGCTGCTAGGATGTCCCAACTCAATATTGTTGTGAGTCAACCACTCACAATCATCTAATGAACTTTTATGTGTGCTAGGGAGGATTAATATTCACCAGCCTTTCCGCATGGGCGATGACAGAGCCTCCGTTGAAACACCTCTTGGATTACAATCAGCGTGGGCTATATGTCTGCCTCATCATTTCGTTCGGTGGCACCTGGGGTGGCATAATTGTCGGCTCTGCTCTCGTGTATGGTACCTTGATGACCGACACAAAGTGGTATCGTGAGGTACGAGAAGTATGAAGGCATGATATCCTGTACTGACCTCTGTCCAGATGCTTATGGCCTCACACTCGCAGTGAAATGGTGACTATGGGGCTAGCAGTGAAATAACCACAAACCAAACCTTGTAAATGAATACGCGGTTCGATAATGCAACTACAACAACTCAAACACTACAATCCTCGTGCAAGTTCAGGGTCCCAATCCAGTATAGATTGTGGCAATTTGAACTTTAGTTCTCTTTTGGAAGCAAGACTTTATAGGTCTACAAGTCGTATAGATAAATTGCTCGAAACTGTTCTAGGTGCAATCGCGGATAGTCAGACGAGATTTTATGTTCAACGGTTTTGTATGATGTGGGTCTAGGTGTGGAGGTAGTACTCTGATGCAAAACACAAGTGATTCTTATGAAATCCTGATTCTAATAGTATCCACGGTTGCTAATCCTTGCGAGATTACAGCCAATTGTCAAGTCCGATCTGTTTCCTTATATTCTACGTGTACGTTCCGTTTATCCAATACGTCCACGCACTGTTTATAAAGATCCAAATCCAACACAGATGATATTCAAGCAGGGAAAACAAACGAAACTTGGTATAACTTCTGGGTGTCTCCGAATGAATGCCTACTCAACCGGTTAAGTGTGAAGTCTAGTAACTTCGCGTCCAACAGGTGGGGTGAGATTTACCGGTGTCCCTTCCATAACTATCCACTTAAATACTTTACAGGATTCTAAATATAAACGAGACAGATACAAATGTGCGGCAGGGTTCAGGGTATATGACTAGTGGTATGGCAGCTAGCCGATGAACTCCTGTCGGATATCAAGTGATTAGTAAAACAGAACAGATTTATAAGGAACATTGACAAGCCGAGCTTAATGATGAGTCATGATCTACATTGCTTAGAACAATTGTGATGGGATATTGTTGATATGTCAACTTTTAGCCGACTTCCTTGTCAGCCCACTGTTACCCTCCTTGGTAGCCATCCGCTTCAATTGGTTCCGCTTTGAACCGCTTAAGTGATTTGTCTGAAAACCGTGATAACTGTCGCTTCCCAGTACCCAAGTATGGTTTCTTAGTCAATTGGTGGATCGACCAAGTTCAACCTTCTCTTGGCAGTTCTGAAGATGCCAGATGATGTCCAATGGTAAGCCCTCTTGTTCAAATGGACAATCCCTCATAATACACCTTTAGTCAGGGATGTGCAGTCGCCCCAATCCATTCCAGGATAGTAAGGCACTTTCCATGGTTGCTCCATTAGCGACTTCTCACATCAACCCTTTACCAGGACTGTTGTCCAGCACCTTTCTAATGGTCCGAGACACATTATATCCCTCTTAGCTAACTGCCCAGGCCAGCATTAACCCTTGTGAAATGATGTTTTAATGTAGTGTAACACATTATAGTATGTTGCAACTCGAGCAGATTTGAATAAATGCCCGGGTGCCCCAGTACCAGGTCTGTCAGCGGGTCTGTTGCACACTTATCCTCCTAACATATCCATTTTTTGTCACGGGGATTTCTACAGTCTTCGGTATTTTCTGTACGCCTCCTTTTATCGCTGGCCAGTATTTACCTCTCATCATCTGTCATCAGGTATTATGATCCCCTGCTGGCGCTCCCGTGACCCACTCATGAATCTTGCTGGGACCCTGCTGCTTGTTGTCCCCGTGTCTATGATCTTCATGATCGTATTTGCATGGACTCAACGGCCCATCGTGGGAGCCTTCAGCTCCAGGGGGAGCCTCCCAGTGCATGTGGTACCTACCGCAGTGATGTGCCATAAGGCCTTAATTCCAAGTTTGAAAAGTTCTAAGGGCTAGTAAGGCCTAGGCCTTACTGCTAAGGCCTCCGTTTAAGGCCGTAGGGCTAAATTTCCCACACATTTGTGCGCAGTGGTACAACTTAATTACTTACTTCGAAATTGGTACTTGGGGAACGTAAACAGATTCAATTGTACTAGCCAATGTTTCCATCATCAGATGGGATCTCCACTGCTCCGTCATCCAAGCAAGCTGTACAGTAGGTCTTCCGGTGGCTGCTATTCTGTGGCACTGAGCTTTTGTCAAAGTAGTTCTGGCCCAGCAGATTAGAAGTCCATGCGCTGTCGCTGGCCATATTTGCGGGAGTGGAGACGTGGCAAAATGTCACATTTTTCAGTGATTGATTGATGATTGGTGGCTTCAATTCAAGCTGTCATTAGCGCACGAATTTTCGGCCCGTGTGCACTGCTCTAAGGCCTCTAAGGGTACCCAAAATCCCCCTCAACCTTCTAAGGCTTACTCTAAGGCATCTCCAAGCCTTAGAGCTGTTAAGGCCTTACCAATGGTTCTTCGACAGATTTTCATGCACAATGTCATCAGTAAGCCTGCTCCGAGTCATTTGTGTTTACTCCAGAGACACGCTGACTCTCAACATTATTCAAGCTCCATACCCAGCACGTCCGAGTTACTACCTGCTCCCAGCAGACATCCAGAAAGCTGCTATTCCCCACTTTGACGTGACTCTAATGGCCTCCTCCCAAGAACATCACCTACGCCAGATGGACACGGAGAAGTATCTACGTCCTACCTCCCATTTGCTTAAACCAACGAACCCATACCGAGCACACATTCCAGTGCTGCGGAAGGTCGCGCAGAAGCCTCACCCCACTGACATGGGGTGTGCTCAACCAATAAAGCCAGCTAGCCTCCATATACTTAACTCAATTATTTACTGAATGTCAATGTGTCTTGCCTTACCGATGCCCGAACTCAATTCTCGTTTGAATGAGCTGCGTGGGAACGGGCGGCCTGGCGATGTGAGCAAGGGGATCGACGTCGTTGACAATCCTCGGTGGGGGAGTTAAAATAAGTAACATGGGCCCAAGACCGGGGAAAGAAAAATTAAACAGGATAGCCTGGGGTTTGGTTCAATGTTCAAGTCCGGTTGAGCCTGGAAAATGAGGAAACAACCTACTCCCGCGCCGGCTGCGATACTAGCGCCTCTGGATTTCGTGATGTCGCATGCCTAATCAAACGCGTGTGAAAGCTAACGCGGCCACATGATCATGACGTCACGCGTTCTGAACCGAGTGAAACAGAACTAAGATTTATTACACTCTTGCAAAATTGGGCGGCGCAATTGTAAGAGGGAAGAAGAGAAAAAAAATCAACCAAGGCCAAGTCGACAAAATGGTTACTAGCAATTGGTGCAAAATTGAAGACTGGAAGACAGGAAGGAACTAGGACGTAACCACCACAAGCAGCGCAATTGAACGCGAGTTGTTAAATATTCGAACGGGAGGTCGGCCTTCGTCTTTCTCGGGTGGCTGATTTCATGAAATAAAACAATGGCGTTGCTTGTAGAACGGTAATTTATCCGGGAAGCTGAGTTCGCTGCCGTACCCTCCAGCATCTACATTTCTTCAACGCCCACAAAGCAGAAGCTGTGGATTATTTGCCGGGGGGGCGTGAATCAACACAGATCTCGCATTAATCTATTCAAAGAGAATTCAAGCTGTAACGGTGCGTCGGGTGGCGCGGTCACAGCTTAGAATTATCCTGTGTGTGCATCACGGTCTGAGGAGCAAGAACCATAATTGCTGAGGACGATAATCATGCTCAATTGTAGAGCTCCGTTCCAAGAAGATCCGGTATTAAACAGCACGGTGATCAAGCACAGACCCGAGAACAGATTAACAATAAGCGGCGCGTTCAACTTGGGCGAATCCACTTCAATTTGAAAGCCGGGGAGATATCCGGAACTTGATGTTGGACAGAACAGAACAGCATGTCGAAACAGCACGTCGGACTCGGCCAGCGGAAATAGAATTAAATCAGAATCAGTCCCATTGAGGAGATATTGAACGTGCGTCGAAGCACGGACCTGAGATGAGATGCTGAATGGATTATCAATGCCCTGGGCCCAATGTCGTCACCCTTAAACCAGATTCCCCTCCATTCACGGCCATGCAGAACTGAGGGGCAGGTACTCAAATAACGGCCGTCTCCGGGTTGTGTGGATGAAAGCTCAGCCAGGAACGTGCAGGTCGAATCGAATTGAGTTCTGTTACAAGAAAATGATAAGCTTCAAGCTCCACGTGTTCGGAGCCCACCATGGCTGGATGACCAACGCACGGTCTTTAAAGGCACTCCGTGAGTATTTGTGGACCTTACGGCCGTTTAAGATCAATTTAGTTGCGAATTGTGCGGTGTGTTCAACAATAAATCGTGAGCAAATTTTGTCGAATCCATCGGAAAGTCGAGATTGAGGTTGAACAGCGTCTCGAACAGCACGGACCCGGTATTGACAGGAATTAGAATCGCGGTATTTTCAGGCTGGTCGAGCGCGGAATTAGAATCTATCTTTCCAAAATCAAAGATACAGAAACACCAGGAACGTCAGGAACTTCAACCGAACCGATCGGCGCGTCGTCGCGTCGGGAACAGGCGAATGCATACTGTAGCACGGAGGTCCTAGGGATCAGAATACTTGAGTTAGTCGATTTTCGCGTTCCAAGCTACAGCTCAACAGCACGTTCGAGGCCTAGCCAGGTGATCGACAGTCTCCGAAGATAGCCTCCTCAATCGTGCAGGGAACACGAACTCGACTCTACACTGTAATCTGACAGCCGAGAACATATGAACTGAGGCTCAACAGCGTCTGGAACAGCACGGAACCGGCGGAAATCAGAATTAAAACCAATTGTGCGGTGTGCGGTGTGTTCAACTTGGTCGAGATTCTCAAATTCCCTTCGCCTTTGTTTCAAGGCCGAGGAGATGTTGGGCCGAGCCTGAACAGCGTAGCGTCGCGTAAAACAGGGCGACAAACGTGGGCCTGGACCGCGAATCATACTTGCAAGTCGAATCGATTTCCAAAGGGCTGTTGAACAGTCCAACAGTGCGGTGCCAGGAGATCGACGGTCCCCAAAGAAAGGCTGGCATTAACAGCCTCAATGGAGTGATGGTTAGATTGTACGGCACCGACGAGAGTATGTAGCGCGCGCACGACTTATGCTACAGCTGTGAGTCGGAAACGTGTTCGGAAGTCGGCTAAGCTTAAATGGAATCGAATCCCTCGAGCGCGGTCCAAAAATAGTCACGTCGGTGTGCATCGTACAGCCTGCGGATACCGATTTTCGTGTCTGGAAGTAACCAAGAAACAGCCGTCCGCGTTCGGGAGTCGGAACAAGATTCCAAGGAGATGTCGGGCTTGGCCGGCGAAGCAGTCGAAGAGCCTCGCAGTCAAAGAGTAGGCAGAAGTACCTGTCGTTGAATTTATTGAGGTGACAGTGAGGTAAGTTGAAAGAATCGAATCGCCTGGCACTGACGGAAAAAATCAATTGATGTGGCCACGCGTGCGACTTGAGAAGAGAGAACACAGAAACGGGTATTCACCGCCCGACGCTTGCGTTCATTTCCGACTTGTGTGGCGTCCTTCTGCCCCTATAGACTATCCGCATGCAGCAGGCCGGGCCCGGTTGCAACAGCACCCGCGCCCTGGTTTGTCTTTGTTCCTTACGCGCACACGCTGGCGACCCAGATCATGATTGCTGCAGCGGCACTACAATAGCCTTGTCTTTCTTGTCTTTTGCACTCGTGTGGCTCGGATTGGCTATACTACTGGAACTGGGACGCTTCTTTGACGCTTCTGGCTTTAAACTAGGCTATTTGAGCTGTTTGGGGCGTGGTACGACCGCCGGAGCTGTTTGGACCCGACGCCAAGCTTGTTACAACGAACGACGATGACTATGGTGCAAGAGCAAGAGAAGGAGAAGGACGAGGGGAGAAGGGAACGGAAAGACTCGACGAGGCGGAGCAGGCGCGATTCGACAAGGAGCGAGCGGGACGCGGACGAGCACAAAGAGCGGCACCACCACCGTGAGAGGGACAAGCGGAAGAGTCGGGGCAGCGACGACGACAGGGAGCGGGATCGGGACAAGCGCAGCCGCGACAAGGATTGTGATGGGTTCGAGCTTCGCATGAAGCTCTTCTCTTGGATCTGAAGACCAGAACGGAGCGCGCAGCGCTCTACGTAGTCCTGTGGCTCGTACAGAGCCTGTAAGCTGAGAAGGGGCGAGCCCTCGCCCGTAGGCGGGACTCCAGCCCTTGACGCTGCTGTTGTCGTTGTGACCCCCGCCGGGGCTCCTGCGACCTGGAGTAGGGAGCTGAGGGGAGTGGGGAGGCTCAGCCCCAAGTCGCACGACTCACGCGGCCCGTTGACTCTCTTCGAGCACGGATGGGCGGTGAATGTTGTGTGCAAGTATAATATGATTATCTAATACATTGTGGCAGTGTGTTCCGTGGACTACTGACTAAGCTACCTAGTTAGGTGAACACCTCTGAGTCGTTATAAGTGGACGGGAATATCCACCCGTCACAAGGATGGGCACCGTTCCTCTCGAGATCGCTCCAGGGACAGCCGCCGAGAACACTCCAGGGACAGCCGCAGGAGTGCGCGGGATCGGGAGCGGGAGCGGGACCACCACAGCGACAAAGAGGAACACGAGCCCGTCGCTGCGTACACGCCCGAGTTCCTGCACGCCCTCGCTCACAGCGGCAGCCCCGCCAAGCCCGAGTTCGACGTCATCAGCGGCCCCGACGCGGTGGCCTTTGCGAGGAAGTTTGTCCGGTATGCCATTTCATTATTCCATGCCACCCTGTCCTCGCTTCTGCTAACGATTTGTAAATCTAGAGACCAAGCCGCCTCTGGCACCGACGTCCCCGCTGCCCTCTCTGCCGCCGCCTCTTCTTCAATTTTGTTTTGTCTTCTTCTCGTGCTTCAATTTCCTCGTTCACGACTGTCGCAAAAAGCCCTTTTGGGTTATAAGGGGTTAGAGAGGGTTACAGGCTTATAGCCACCTTATAGATGGGTTACAGGCGAGTTATATGCAAATTATAACTGCAGTATAAGGACTTATAAGGGGGTACAACCTTCAGAGCTAGTGATTGAGCTATTTCTCTCTCAGGCTCAGATTCGGAGACGTAGGTGTTATCTGAGTCGCCGTGGTGTATATCTGGCATAGTACGGCAGGGAGGAGAGCACGGACGCTTTGAAAGTAGCGGAGGTAGCTGTGGAGCAAAGTGACGTCATGTTGTACAATAGATATATAAGTCATGGGAGCCGTGACTCGGTGACTAAGTCTCTTTTCTCTTAACCACCACCACCAGCAACGACTTGCCACACCACCGTCTTGTCCGCTTCTCCAGTCTCTCGTCCCCCATATACCTAGGAGCACTGGTGTGTCATTGCTTCCGTCTTACTGACAGCTGTCTGATCTTGACTCCATCAGAACACCTGTTCTCCTGCACGCTCGCCGACACTCCTTAGGTGAGCTTCCGTTTTCTCATCCACTCCTCAGTTGTTGATTGGATCAAATCTACAACCATCTTCTGGCCCGCCGTCCTATTGATTGCTGGTACGTTGCAACATTCCGTCTTCCTAATAGGTAGTTGACTTTTGCAACCATATAGATCAGCCTGCAGCTCCCAGGTGAGTCTCCCTATCCCTTCATTTTGTCCCGGTACCTTTGCCTTGCATCGCACCGCTTGTCTCCTACCTCGCATCGCTGGTGGTATGTCGATGTCTGACCAGTTCGAGTTTAGCGCTGAACAGAGTATTCTGTACTGTAATTTAAATTGTGAATAAATATCTGTTCTCATTTCTTGTGACGACCTGAAGGATCGGATTAGAACAAAACGGGAAGTGAGCTGTATCGGCTTTTCTGGCAGCCGAATGTAGGGAGCTATAAGGTGTTATAACCTCTGTAACACCTTATAGCTGTTATAACCTCCGTAAGTACTTGTAAGTCAGGATAGCGCCATAATCAAATGTATAGGCCCCCCAAAAACCTTACAGGCTTATACCGGGTTATACCGGCCTCTACTGACTTATCTCTCAAAAAGGACTTTTGCGACACGCTCGAACGTGCTTTGCCTCGCGACGTATACGAGGTATGAGTTTAAATAAGTATTGAAGTGTCTGGGTGCAAGAGACTACGGAAAAGTACAGGGTCTCTATCTTCGGAAGAACGGATTGTTGCCAATTTAAAGTGACTGTGCCTCAGTTATGAGGACAGAGCCTGCTTTTTCGAACGCAGTACATATACCACAACATTACTGCCCCGTAGTACGCTGCATCTCTGTCCCTACTCCCCGCCGCCCAATCCTACAATAATGTCCATCCATGGTAAGTAGTAATCCTCTGGTTCAATCACTGTATTGGTTTTTGTTCTGAATTATTCTGCCAGTCTTGCAGCTAGGCCAAAAACTTGCAAATGTGTTCAATTTGAATCAACACTCGTTTGAGATGGTGAAAATGAGGGTGGGAGGTTTCAGTTTCAAACCCTCCGAGGCCGTGTTCATCGTTTAGCTGATCCTGTACTTCATAGCTACGGTTCCGTGAAATCGGCCAGAAACACCCCGACCTTTCGGTAATTATAGCGAAGCAAAGTACCGCGACTCTGAGCAGGATCGAATAAAAGGTATGCTACTAATGCTAGTTAAACCAGACGAAGCTATTAGAAGGTTAAAATGTTGGTTCGATTCACAGCTCAAGGCTACTTTTGCTGAGTTTAATGATACAGAATTGGGCATGTTGAGGCTTGAGCTTAGCATGTCGTATATCCAGACATACTGGAGGGGTCACAGAACTCCGGGGAGAGGTGTTTTGTTTGAAGTTTGTTTGAAGTTTGATAAGCCAAGCAGGTTGGCGACCGGGTCAGCCTATATGTGTCTACATATAGTAGGTACTCTCTGGGGTACACCATTGGTTCAGCCCTGACTACAGACGGCTACATGGTGCTGACCATGCTACATGGGCTCCAAGTGAGAACAGATTTTGCCGCTTTGGTACATAGGATTCACTTATTCTTGATGAACCATCAAGGTCTTTCTCGAATCATCCATGCCGTCCCTCCTCTACCTCTACCCCACCTTCGTGCAAGCCGGCATCACCGACCAGGAAACACTTGATTGCCCCGCGTCGTGGCTGCACTTCAACCTCGTGAAGTTCCTCGGCGGGCTCAAAAGAAAGACAGCTCAATGATCCAGTTGGACAAAGGGAAAATTGAAGAAATTTGTGCTCGAGGCCCTTGTGCTTTGCTTTAAGGCTCGCAACTACGAGTATTGATTGCATGAAATATCCTGTTTTAAATTGATGTCGGTCGACAAGTTTGTCCAATCGTCGCAGAGGCTGAGAGAGTGCATGTAAGCAATATGAGGCCCGCAGTGAGCACAGTAAGATTGCGCATATGATCTCCAGCTACAATGATATTGTTCAATCTAACTTAGGCACAATGTTCAACTGGACCTAGTAAACTCCTGTAATTACAGAATATGATGCCCATTTTATTCCGTGTCTGCCGGTGTCTGTGTCATGTCGTTGAAATTTGAGAAGAATGTTCCCCAGTCGTCAACCCTACCCAGAACAAGATCAAACGATGGAAAAGGAAACAAGAACAAGACGACGCACTGCAGGCTCATGGGTGCGCTCCACATCGCAACTGTCTCCCTATCGATCATGTCTCCTAGTTCGGAGGTCGCTTGCGCTGGGTCTTTGTACATGTCCGCGAGTGTATTATCAGCCAGAAACCACGTATCTGGCGTGGGCGACGGGGCGAATGTGCTCGCCTCCATCATGTATTCGGGCGCAATCGTTCCCAGGTTGCGAGTGTCCATCCCTGACGGCGTTACCGGTGCATGCTGGGCGCCAAATTGAGCCTGGATACAACGGTCAAGTAGAGAGCCAGCAGTGGTAAGACCAGTATGGTTGTTCTGCTGGCGATGTTCGTATTCCGTTCCGATTTTTTGCATTATAATTTGAGAGGGAATGTGTCAGCGTCAGTTGCCCAACAGAGGCCAGTTCTGCTAGGATATCCCTGCCACACATGAGTATTGGCCTCAACCACAGATGCGAAAACCTACCACATCACGCCCGCAACTTGCCATCTAAGCCTGAAGTGAGATTCTAGATTGACATATATCAGAGTGCTTACCGGCCTTCACACAGACGCACGACTTCCATACACTTGTACACATTTGCGATTTCGCGTCTCGAGTCAGGCACCAGTCCCGGTCGCTTCCCACTCCACACATTCAGTAACAGCACGATTCCTGAAGTAAACACCGCCGGCTACAAAAGTAAGAATGCGCTTTAGCTGCTGTACGGCCAATCAATCGTCCGTGGTCCTTACCAAATGGGCAATAACCGGGACATTCCCAGTGCGTTGCCTCTGGACATCTACCATGTTAGCACATGCTCTTGCGGCACTCGTACAGATTGCCAGTGATGGCAACGCCTGCCCAATGAATTGAGACAATTGCCAAATGGAGAGAAAGCACGAACCATTGGCGTAGACCCGCCAAGCATAGGAATGAAAGGGCGGTGGATGAGAATCTGGAGACTGTGGTACCAGGAATGCAACGCGACGGACTGGGCGAAAAAGATTGGGTCTTTACGCGTGGGGTCCCAGCGCACTGCTCCTGTGTCAGTAGCGCGAATAGAATGAATCGAAGCTTACGCACAATGATCAGGGATCTGTTCGTGCCTTTATGAAACGGGAAATGAGTCAGCATTGATAAAGCGTCTAGTGAGAGGTATTTCATACCAGTTGTTCAACGCAGAATCCAGCTCCGGTACGGCATGCTCCTGCCAGCGGTCGTACACTGGAAACACCCAGCGCACTTTGTTGATGGAATACTAACGTGCATATTATGTTTACATATACCGATCTGTCACGGTGAAAGAACTCACCAAGGTCTTGAGACTGTATGCGAGGATGTGATTGAGGTGTATGAGCCGGTTGAAGGCCGCAACTAAAGAAGGTTTCCCGGCCGGCTGCTGGAAAGGGTGTGTCGGGTGATCCCAATATTCGTCGTCCACCTGCAATGGGAGGTCCAGGTCGAAACTGGAGGATAATCTCAGTCAGTACCACAGTGTGATCAATCGGAAGACTTGAAATGGAAAGCAGTAAGTGAAAGGGGCCCACTCACTCCTCGTACTGAAGCGCGCATGGCCGGCCAACCCCGGCACTTAAAGTTCGATCCTGACACACGAGAACCCAGAACGCTCGCTTGGTCAGTTCGGACTCGACGGAGGGTACCTCAATTCGCGCTTTGCGCCGGTGAGCACCCATATCCTACGTATTTATAAGCTTCATATCTGCCCCGTACAATTCCAACGGACACTCACCTGCGCGAGCCGCAGCCCAACGCCAACGAGGGTCCAGCACCCCTGCGGCCCAGCGGATCCTGAGAGGAATTGCACCGCGAGCTGATTGTGAATAGGTTAGCAGCGGAAGAGGCGGAAATAAGGACCCGACGAAATACGTTTAGACGCTCGTAAGGAAATTAAATACACGACAAAAGAGGCACCTACACAATAATACTGCAAGTCATATAACTGTGCCCGCCCCATAGGGATCTCAGGGCCTGAGACCTACCCCCAGAAGTCAGGCCAGGGATAGACAGGTAGGTGGTTGCTACACACCTGGTCGAACCACTCCCAACCGCATGCGAGGCCCTTCTCGGCCACTTGGGGGTCCGTGCTCCATCTAGAACCAATCGCGCACACAAGCAAGACCGTCGTTCCAAAGCCGTCATTCCTATTCAATCATGTATTTCAACGAACGATCCGCATGCATCCAAGAAACGGAAGACTGAACCACAAACCTCAAATGAAGCCCCTCCGCTATGCCCCGCTCAAATGTTGGTCGGTGTAGTAGTGGTAGGTATATGTTTTGGTGTATAAAATAGAGGTCAATGAGCTGGTGCATCAAAATGTCGGACGGGAATTTGAATGGGCATGTGCTGCGTGCGCCGCTCGTGCGGCGGCGCGTATGATTCCCCCACTATCGAACAATGGGTCAGAGGCTTGATTTGGCAAATATGATGACCTACTGGTCTCGGCGTCCAATATTGACACCGCCGCGAAGTCCACGCTCCTACGTCAGTAATGTCCCCTCTAATCTGGCTATTGAGTGACTGGCTGAGCGCCTCTTCGCGCTCCTCGCGCTTGACATCCGCCTTCATCTCGATGGCGGCATTTATGAGGACGGCTCCAGAACTCTTTCCCATGAAAGGGTGTGAATGTGGAGGACTGAAGGAGATTTTCTGAAACTGCCGAAAGTATTAGAGTGCAGTCACCGGGGAGTGCATACAAGCCCACCTTTTCCGCAAGCTCCAAGTGCAGCAAGTCGTCGGCATGCGGCGGCGGCGGCGGCGCGGCGATGGCACGCAGTATTACAGCGAGAGAGACATTCAATAAATCAACCTGTTCCGACCCGCCGACATTTTCCTCAACAGTTTCGGTAGAGGAATTCAAAGAATGGTTCGGAGTACTGTTGGAGGTACTGGCGAAGTGGATATTTGCCAGCTCATTGCGCAGCTGACGCACCAGTGCTTCTGAGTGATCTAGTCGCGCCTCGAGGGAATCAACGTAGCTGCCGCCTATGAGCCAGACGAAGAATCTGAGTCCAGATAACACACCTTTGCGGGGTGTATTTCTGTTAATCGGGAATTTAGCATTGAGGTGGACAAATAGGATAACCAGTCACCACCGGAGTTTCGACGTATGTGCAGTCGATTTTCGCGTTGAGGCAACTTGTACATTTATTTCCAGCAATCTGCGCTCCATCGCCTACCAGAAATCCAAAATTTAGCAGAAAGTCGGGATCAGAGGAGAGACTCACATCGACCTGCAAGGAGATGTAACGTCAGTAAGAAAATTCAAAGAGCAGGAGCGCAAACAGCAAATTGCACCAGCATACTTTTCCTGCGTCGACAAAATCACACGCCCTCTGAACGCGGCGCCTCTTCCGGTCCAATTCTTGCTCGTAGTCATCGTCCGACGACATCTGACCTCTAATCGGAATCCCAGATGCGAAACAAGCCAGACCTAGATTCAGAAGCCTCGAATGGCCAGTATCAATACCAGTGATATTGAGGAACGCCTAAGATGTCCAGTTACCAGCAAGCAGCGGAAAACGGATGAGGTTGAAGTAAGAAGCAAGCGCCGCACGGCCTACAACCCGCAGCGGCATGAGTCAGAGGTTTACATGGATCGGATTACGAGACAGAACGCTCAGATTGGAAATTTATTCCCACATATTGAGAACGTTAATATTCAACCTACAGGTTTCCTCGTTTGCCTGTGGATTGCCCGGATTGCTAGCGACTTTATTCTGAAGCCTCCATTGCCCACTCAAATCCCCGTAACTTTTTTTGGTTAAGAAGTTCAACTGCGTGGTCACTGGTCGTCGAAACGGGGAGGAAAGTTGGATCCCAAGTCAGAGTGTCTGGAACAAGATAGCACCTGGTAAAGTTCCATCCTTTATTGGGAACTGAAGCTACTAGATATTCGTCAATGACGTCCCCATTAGCTCTAATCAGGATTATCATTTGAGTGGGAGTCAGTGTAAGAGACTCTATTCTTCTCTATTCCCACCGTTCCGCAGTTGGCCAGATGGTTGGAAAGGTCGTTGTCTCGTGCTCCTTCATCCACCGAGGGAAGGATCCCCGCAATGAATTGTACGCGGCAAAGCCGCGCTCGAGATTGGGAATAAACGGCCTTTCAGGCCTCTCGGCGTCCGGTTCCAACTCGCCATCCTCGATGTACGGCTTCGCAATAGCGTGGCACAGTTCGAGCACCGTCTCGCAGTTGTAGACCACCTTCCAAAGGACGAGGAGGTCTTCCACGATGTACCTCTCGTCATTATCCCCATTGAAGCCATCGAGTACGACGAACTGCATGCAGTCGAAGTCAGATGGAGACATTCCGGGAGTCAACTGGCAGCCGTTGTGGGGTCGAGAGGCTTCAATTAATGAATTCGTGTAGAAAAATGCGGGCAACCATGTGGCCTTCATGAGCCCCGCCACCGATTGAGACGTGCGGCGAAATCGACCCACGATCTTTGCTGCGGATCGAATGACCAGTTCAGCCTTGCTCTTGCGCAACATGACGGCGAGATGTTTATAGGAAAGGCACCGCCAAAGGAGCTCGTTGAGAAAGTCCTGCGCGTAGGGGTCGGAAGGAGACAAGGCGCCGGAGAGCATAGGCAGGTTCTTTTCTTCTTCCCAAATCGTGGTTTTGTCGGCCTCAGGTATTCGCTTGGATACGCTGACTCGCTTATCTGTTTGCGGAAATTCGAAGATGAGTCCACAAATGGCGAGCACTGCGACGCCGGGAACGTTGCTCATCTCCTGTGGCAGAGCATACCCGAAAGGTGCACTACCAGTAAGCAATGCATGGCGCGAATAATCGACTATTTCATCAGCCTGTATTGCTCTAAGCGGCCCAGGTAATGGATTGAACATGGTCGCACGTACTGTTCGACAAAGCGATCTCACGCAACCTGAACACTGCCGAAAGGCAAAAACATGGCCCCATGCGTGGAAAGGAAGTTTGTATCCGCTGGAGACCTTGTAGACCCGAATATCGAGTACAGTTACATACTCTGCTTTCTCATCATGAGGACGAAGGACATCATCGATCGCGGCCCGGATCTCTATCACCGGAAGACTCCTCATCTGCTGCTGAAGTTTCCGCAATGTCGATATATCGTGGTTCGAGTCGTCGAGAAAAGAGGGGACATCTGCGTAGTTGAGAGCAAGGAGCATCAGGGTCGGGTCAGTGTAGATTGCTCGACATATGTAAGCCCAGGCGATGTGCTTGTGTTCCTCGTAGAAGTGCGATGAAATGGGAAGCATGTAATTCGCAACTCGCCATCTAAGTTGTTCCAAAAGATATGCGGCCGCCGACTCCTCGCGAGCTGATGTGCGAGTCTTCGTTTCAGCAGGTGGAGTATCGGCGCCCTGCGTGAGGCCGGAATCTGGTTGGTCGTCGTGCTCGGCACTTTCCGCTAACTTTTGAGATTGTCGGTCGCGGGTGATAAGCAGGCTATCTGGCCTTGCCTGGAATCTCGCTAATGTTGGGATTCCTGTGCATTACCAAGTTAGATGTACATCTCCAGGATTAACATGAGTCCCGAATGGTTAATCAGGCACATCCTGCATGAGGGCTTAATCAGCCTGCCCGAGAGAACATTAATCAGAACCTCCCATACTGATTAAGGCTCGATTCAATGGGTTTAATAAAAGAGTCCTTATAATCGCTTGATTAAGGCTCTGTGGGGCCGACAAATATCAGGGAACTTAAACATCCACTCTGAAGAACAAGTGTCTATCAGCAGAGATAGATCTGTGGGATTTAATCACCTTGTTGTGGTTGATTTGGACTATTCTGGGGACGTGTCTGGACACATGATAATCACCGATCAATGTTGCTACCCCAATATGGGTTCTTGACTTGGGCAAGGCTTCATCGGTGTATATCTCAACAACTACTGGGTGGTTCGGGGAGATTAGGGTATCTACAGAGAGCTGATACCCAACGCTCCTTGAATCTGAAGGTGTTAATCAAGGGACTTTAACCATTAAACTGGTTCGGCTCCGTTACCGTCCCAAATTGGTTTCTTGGCTTGATCAGGAATTGACGAGGTTATATCTTGGGAACCACTTGGCGGATTAGGGAGTTCTGGGTGTCTACAGAAATGGGAGACTCAGCGCTTTCTGAATCCAATGGTCCGAAGGGCAGGACAACACTATTTGGCTTGGAAGTTCAGTCGAGTCAGACAACCGATTGGAAACCAGGAGTTAAATGGCAGATCTTTAGCTTACTCAGGTAGTGTAATTAGAGTAGTGTAAGCGTAAATGTACAGTATATAAGGAGGGCAGTTCTAGTATGGACGCACTACTGCAGTGGTGGTGGCGCAGGTGCTAGATCCTAGTCTCATAAAGAGACTTGGATCTAGTGCTTGTGGCACTAACATTGGGGTGGCACAGGAGCTAGGTCCTGGTCTCAATTAAGAGACTTGGATCTAGGGCTTGTGTTACAACGGGTAGTCCGTGCTTGTGATCCTGGACTGGTTCTATTAAGAGCTTTGCTTCGTTTGCACAATGTGATTAATATGTCTTGCCTTCGGTGGAAGTAAAACACATAATTTGGGATCGTGATTAAGATGTGTGAAGGGATTTGGGATTTGGATTGAGAACACGGCACCACTACAGCAGCCTTGGAGGGCTTATTATTTGGGATTATGGGATACGGTCGAAAGGGACCTTAAACAATCAGCAGCCTTGGAAGGCTTATATTTGGGATTGGTTTTGGATTGGTGTTGGATTGACACACTCGGTTGGCTATGCCAAGAGAGGGTCTTAATCCCACCACAACAGTCTTGCACGCCATTGGTCAAGGGCTCTCGTTCCGAGCGCTTGATTAAGGGCTTCAACCAGTCGAACTGAAATATCTGTGTCCCTTTTCTACTCCTTCACATTCTTGTGAAGAAGTCTAAAATGCATGAATACTCGTCGGCACGTCTAAGCTTGTGCAACCAGGGGGAACAAGGATGTGGATTCGGTTAGTGGTTGTGGCTTGTACTGCTGCATTCCGCTTGTCGGTCCATGTTATCAGCAGTACTCCAGCTTTAGACGGACCAAGGCAAAGCCTTTCAGCGGACCCAGGCCGCATTCTGTGACTCAAGAACCAAGTCATATGCGCGACTAGTGATGTCCACGGCCCGGCCTGAGGCCCTGAGGCCCGCCAGGCCAGGCCCTCACAGGCCTGAGCCAGGCCAGGCCCTACACAGGGCTTGAGCAGGCCCAGGGCTTGGGCTTTGAATTTTTCAGGCCCAAGCCGGGCCCGCAAGCCCGGGCCTCGGTTACCCAGACACACCGAAGTTATGTGATATAAAAGGTTGATCGTGCATTGTTTCGAGCCCTATACATCGCATTTGACTTTTCTTCAAGTTTTTTATGTGGTTTTCTCCTGTTCACGACATCGGACCTCCTCAAATATAGATCAATGACTTCTACCAAGGCAGAGATCATGCAGGTTTATTATCCAAATACCCCAATTGTGAGTTCCAAAATCATGCCAGTACTGATGATCACTCACCCAGGTACCCGTATTCCCTCAATCACCCATATTTTGTACCAATTTGAACTGTGTTCGAACCTTTGTTGACAATTCCCAACACATGGCTCAAGCCCGGGCCTGGGCCCAAGCCGAGCCAGGCCGAGCCCTCCCCCAGGGCTTGGGCTTGGGCCTGAAGAAATGCAAGCCCAAGCCCTCCAAAGCCAGGCCCAAGCTGGGGCTTTCAGGCCGGGCCGGGCCCTGGACATCACTATGCGCGACCTTCCAATCGAGCAAGAAGATCCTCAAGCTCATTGCGCTGGTTTACCAAAGACAGCCAAAATGTCCGATGGCCAAAATCCTGGCAAGAGAAATGAGGCAGAACAGCTCAAAATGACAGTGTTTCACGAACCATATCATTTCTAGAGAACGAGTCAATCACACTCTTCGAATTACGGTGTGGGCGACACTTACCCAAAAAAGTGTTCAGTAAACCTTTCCCATGCTCTTATACATCTAAATCATTGTCAGTCTATTTCAAACGAACTCTTCAGGAAGGGCATGCTTATCGAGCAGGCGATATCAGAACCGAATAGCTTCGTTCCATGCTCGGATTGAATTCATGGACATACATGTCTGTATGTCATCCACATCACAGATAGCAGAGTCTCCCGCAGCTTCAAGCACGGAATGCCATCTTGTAGTTCAGATAAAGCTTGACACGCTCCTAATAACACAGCCAAGGTCTGAGCGACAATGGAGTTCAGTACAATTCGGACTCGTCTCGTTGTGCCATGGACACCAGTTCATTCCTTCAGAGGTGCGCGTGTTGCAAATGGTGGCATGTGAGTCTACAGTTGTGATACAATCTCCAGGCATCTTGAGTTCTCAGCAGGAAGCGAAGGTCAAGCTAGAATTGCAGCCTTATAAAGAGCAAACCCAGGTCTAAGTGTTCTCCAAGCGCGAAGTGTGGCATGCCACTGGCAATACAAAGACAAGGCCAAAGCGGGAAAACGATCTCATCATTGCAGTGCAGAAACAGGTAGCTCAAAGTGTGGGCCACTTTCGGAACCTGGAGGTTGTGGTCAAGGTCCAAACATGATTGCACGTGTTGGTCTACCTACCAAGGCTGTTCTTTTTTTTTTTTTTGATCGGGTATTGCACTTGCAAAGAACAAAGAGAATATGTGCCGGACAGCTGAAACGAGGATCATGGCATTGGTAGATCGGGTCGGGGTTGGAATGAGCAGAAATACACTGAAACCACAATAATCTGCCAGTGCCAGACTCGGGTACGTCGCACCGCCAGGGATCGGCCACGCAAGCACTTCCATCGGGGGGGGAGGGGTCGTTCTATACCCAACGAGTGTGCGTGCGCCGCTGTGGTATGGCAAACCCTGCAGCTGTGGCGACAGATAGGGCTATGGATACTTATTCTACTGAACGTGTCTTGCCTGAATACCAATGCCTGAAATCAATTATCGTTTGAGTGAGCTGTGCGAGAACGGGATTCTTGGGATCAACATTGTTGACAGCTTGTTGCCAACCCTCGTGGACAACTTGCTCGTGGAGAAGTTGCTGTGAAATACATTGAGCGAAGACTGGGGAAATAAAAATCAAACAGAATACTCAGCCAGCGGTTTGCTTCAAGTTTCTTGTTCATCAGGAAAACACAAAGTTGCCACATAGCTCCAGATAGCAGCACATAGAAGCCATAGTGGCCATAGCAGATGAGCCAACTTTATAGAAAGGTGGGAGGGGGGGGGGGGTCAAATCTATAGACACCCATAGACCCCCATAGCTCTCATGTTGTCTATCATAGAAGCCATAGTAGCCATAGCCATAGGGCTCACAGCACCCATATTTCAGCCAAAAAGCAAAACTTTTTTGTTCGCCCTACTACCCTTTGGACCTATTGTTTCTAACGATATTAGATCTAATTAAAGGAAAACCGATTCATCACTCTCTTTATAAAATTAAGCCGCTCTGTCTGTCTGAAACCGTATCTCCATTTGTAAACCACTCTCACATGTCTGCGGTCCGCTGACAGGCATTGCTTATTTATAAAGTGGGAGCTGGCGCGAAGCGCCGGCGAGCACTTGTCTTATGTACTAAATGCAACTTGAGTATTGTAAACAAATGCTAGTATGGGGAATTGAACTCTGGACCCTCGCACGAACTAAGAAAATCTTAAAGCAACAAAATAACCTCTACACTAAAGTAACCATAGAAAGCTGTGGTGCTTTATATGATACTACAGTGGTTCTGCCTCCCAGCACCATTGAGGTCCTCACTTATCTCAACTACTCTTTTGGTGTGTTATGTTTAAAGTAGTGGTAGGCAACATAAACCATAAACCATGATTGTGGTTGATGTAGTGTCAGCAACGGCCCTTAGGTCAGCTGGACCACGTCCACGCCAGACACAACAGCAGCCATCCCTAGGTGTTGAGAGAGAATCCGTCACCGCTCGAATAGCGCATGACCGTACGTCGAGGATCCAAGGGGAGGATGTGGCCAACCGGGCCAACATCCATAGGTGGTGAGCAACCCGTGCTGAAGAACCCGAAGATATTGCAGTGTGAGTACTGCAACTATGCACCAGACCCTAGTGAGAAGAACCCGCTCCGGGTGTCTCGAATAGGGGCTTCGGGTTCTGGATAGGGGTTTGGGGTTGCGTCCCAAGAACCCGAGAGGAGGAACCCGACTCAGGGGTACTCCGAACAGGGGTTCCAACTGGATCCAAGACTGAGGGGTGCCTGAGGGGAACTCAGGCGAACCAGTCTCTGTACAACCCTGCCAGGGAACTAGTGTGATGATCTCTTCCCCTTGTTAGGTAGCGTCTCTCCTTGTCGCTACCTAACGGGCCAGATCCAACAACTGCTAGGTCGAGATCCCAAGGCAAGAGACAGAGAGTAGGAGTTCTGGTGTTGTCGAGCGAAAGGGGAGCGAAGGCAAGACCAGAACAACGAGATGAGGACAAGAGCACTCCAGGCTCAAGTCCAAGAACCAAGCACTCCAGCCAAGGTAAGGCCTGTGAATAGACGAGGTAGAATCTACTGTACAGGGGAGATTCTACCGAGTTTATATACCTTTCTACATAAATTAAATACGATCGCGATCGGTTACTGTATCCAGCATTAAGGAACATTAATGCTGATGCTCCTAGTCCCTATGTGTTATCACCACAGCATCTAGGGGTCACCAAGGAGTCATGAGCATAAAGGAGTCGACAGGTGGCACCCAGGAGACACCTGTCGCCATTCAGGAGTGTAGTCGTCTTGGCAGGGATATCAGGAGTGAATATCCACCAACATAAAGGAGTGTAGTCATGACCCATTGGATATGGTCATCGGCACAAAGGAGTCCGGGTTGCTAGCGCACAGAACCCGGGTTGCATGTGTATGGTGTCATGCCATCGTCGTATAGAGTCCCAGGTTACTGCAATAAGAACCCGGGTGGTAAAGTGGTGAGGAATCCATGTCTGCATGGATTCCAAATAAAGGTCCAAGGGACGTTCATGTCCCTGAGGGTCGAGTGAGTGTTGTGGGCCAGGGAATAACCCGATCAAGGACGGGTTATTCCCAAAAAGGAATGTGGTAGAACCCGAAAAAGGATATCTGCGATGCTGAGTCAGGGTGATTCATGACATGTAGCCAAAACCCATCCTTGCAGGTCACCATCTAAAAATAGACCGAAAATGAAACTTATAGAGCCGAATGAGAGCTACAAGACTCATTAAGATTATTAGAGAGTTTGCGGCAGCCACCAGAAGCCACCTGGTGGCTGATCAGGCATGTGGTTATGGGTGGCTGTGGCTGCTTCAGTGGCTGAATCTAGCACATTGATCTATGGCACCCAAGTCCATTCATGTACTTTTACCACTGCACTTGATACCATACCTGCATGAAGAAGGCAATACAGCTAATTCCTCCTTCTATTGATCAAAACATCACTTGATTTAGGCAGTAAAGCGCAGTCCGAACACCAAGATGACTTTCCCCACTATAGATAGAAACCAGAGAGTGGTGGGCTGTTCCAACAGTACACATGAAGTTAATGTGCCAGCCACTGGTCAGCCACAGCCACTTGCAACCACATGCCTGATCAGCCACTGGGTGGCTTCTGGTGGCTGCCGCAAACTCTCTATTTTTCAAGAACTGGCTTTGTTCAACCATGAATTGTGAGATACTTTCCTGGAAGCAGTGCCTTCTCAGGAATTGGATCCTCTTAATCAGGTCTGAATATGCAAGGTTGGCAAATTGTGTTCAACCCAGTTGAGTTGAGTTATCCCATAAGTGATGATAGGATTAACTACATTAAAAGCTACAGCTACTCATAGACCATGATAGTGGGCAATAAAAATTGATGGACTGACATAGTTCACCATAGATCAACATAGCAACCCAAGACACTTTCATAGACTCCCATAGATCCCACTAATGTTCATAGCTCATCATAGCTCATCATAGCTCACCATAGCCCACTAGAGTGCTCGGGGTATCTCATAGACACTCATAGCACCCCATAGGCCCCCATAGCTGCCCTTTTGTCTATGGGGCAACTTTGGATTTTCCTGATGTTGATCCAGCTAGTTCCACGCAGTCTGCGATCCCGCCTGAATCAAGTTCACAATGTCGCGTCTGAAGGCCAACATGGCCACATGATCATGATGTCACGCGTTTTGAACCGAAAGTTCAACTCAAGAAGTGAAACAGAACTGAGACTTACTGCAAAATTGGGCAGCACAATGGTACACCTCAGGGAGCACCGCCAGAGTGACATAAAGGTCCCTTAAGGTGGGTTCTTTTGTAGTACACAAACCCACCTTAAAGGACCACATCCGCGCGGCGGACGCTAGTCAAGAATTTGTCAATAATGTGTCATATTCCCATTTGAGAAACATGCGGCGGGCGGACCACCTGCCCTGCCTCGATTAGCGCTGTACCCGCTGTTCTACCCCACACCCGCCGCTTCCCCTCTCCCATCAGCACCCCGGCTAATGTTTGCAGTCTTTTTAGGTTCATTTTGACTCGAAATTCGGCACATGGAAGACCACCCGGACACATCTGCCCCCACCTGCCCCACTCTCGATTGGCCCGCCTACTGGTTCTTCACCATGTCAGCAGCTTCCCGTCCAGCTCTCTGAATCAGATTTGATCTCCTCCTTCCCTCTAGGTTTAACTTGGCCCAAAATTCGGTGCCTGGAACATCACGCGGACGCATCCGCATGTCAGTTGTATGCCTTCTCATTGCCGGAATTTTCATGTGCTGCTAACCTGGTTTGAATGCATACTCTCCCGAGGATATTTTGTTGCCTTACAGGTGCAATGTGATGGAATTCCGACCTGTGGAGAATAGCGGCGGACGTGTCCGCCAATCAATTGTCGGCCTAGGCACCGTTGCTTTCCCTTTCTTCCACTGGTATGGAAGTTTATATATGTGCTTAATATCTAACACCTCTCCTTGAACTAGGTTCAATTTCACCGACTTTAGGCTTCGGGGCAATGTCGGTGGACACGTCCGCCACTTAATTGTAAGTGTAACTGGCTCGTCGATTTGACAGTTCAAGGAGCTATGTTCAGAAAGCATTGCTTTCCTCGAGGTTCAGTTTGACCTCTATTGCAGCGATTAACAGGTTCTCGTAACTTTCGTAACAGTGGAACAGATCAGTTCGGATTTTTGCCCATTGTGCATATTTTTCCCTGTACTCTTTACAGTTGAGTCTTAATGGCATTCTCTCCCGGGCAGGTGATCCATTCATCGGCGGAGCCTCAGAGGTTTAAAAAATGGATGGCTACGGCTGGATCCGCAGTGGTTGTGGTGAAAATTCAAGCTTACACCAATCTCGGGGGAGATAAACCCTTGATGTGATTAATTGCTGCTGCTATGTATTTTCGTTGTTTATATGCTACTATGGCCCGACTCTTCAGCACTGGGGCAGACATCCGCCAAGCAGTCCGGGCCACTAATTTGGGCTGAGAAAGACCACAAATGTTTGGAAATCACTCACTCGGCAGAATACACCCTTGAATCAGGTTGAACTAGGGTTGAACATGTCGTCTGAGTTGAATCAGACGACCACGGGGATCTCAGGCTAGCAAACGATCAATCAATCCGAGGTGAATATTGAAAGAGTGTAAAACATTTCCTGTACACAAAACAATGGACGGAATATTGTGAGCCAGGCCATGAATTATTGTCTTGTATTATCCGCCTCCGAAATGGTACACGGTTTACGCTTGCTCACTATGTTTGCGGTGTTCATGTCATATTGAACTTGTTTCTGGAGGCAGGCCTTTCTGAACTCTATCAGCTCGGAATAAAGTGGAATCTGTGTCGGTGATACTTCAAGTAGCATAGCGATGCGATTTGTAACGGTAGAGCCTCGAAAACATGAAGATTAGGACCCGGATGAGTTGTTGAAGTTCAATGTTTCCGCCCCAAATATGCTGGTTCAAACTTGTAAAGAACAGGTCAATGATATCCCAATACATACCAAAAGGTTGAGGGAGAATATATGAAGACATATGGAAGGTAGAAACTTTATAGAAAGTGTTGAGCATATGTTCGGGCATTTGGTCAAGGTTCAACTGTGAACCTTGTTGACTTTTCGGACCGTTCGGTGCAACTGAATTCACATGGAAGAGAAAAATGGGAAATAAATCTGACTGAAACCAGAGGGGGTTCAGAATCATATCCCAACCCAGAGATGTGTTGAAACCATTAGAAATGAGTCCAATATAAAAAAATCAAATTAGATGGACTTTTATATGCCTCCTGATTGGTCGAGCGGGTGAAGTAAACCGCCGCCGCCGCTTACGTTGAGTACCCGCGGACGCGTCTGCCATGGTGGGGACATGTCTGTGAGGTGGTGGCACATCTGATTCATGATCACGTAGGACATCAAGTCGAACCTACACATCTGAGGGATCAGAGGAAGCTGACCTTGAAGCTGCGAGCCAATCAGCATTTCACGGCTATTATCCGCGCCCAATTTCAACTTGCAATTGCTGGCATTCACCATCTGTTTGAATGTGCAACTCAAGTACCCCGACAACCTTGAAGTCAAACAGTTCGAATTCTCAGATTTGACAACAGTAACCATTACTTTCCTTCAATAGTTCTGCAAACTGCACACTGGATTTAAAAATGTTGTTGAATCAATGAATGTGTTGGTCCCATTCTGGGGCGATTCATTACGCACATAGCACCGTATTTGGTGTGGGCCTTGTGTCCTGCATGCCGTTCTAAAACCAAATTAGACACGACCAGTCATCAATTTTTCCATGAATATGACTCAACAACAAGAGAAATTAGAGAATAGACTGGATTGGCAACACCTTAAAGAATTATGTTCGGATCTGAAATGGCTGAACTGAAGCGCAGATGTGATTTCAGAAGGTACAGCTGTGGAGTGGTGGTGTAGATTAAGTGGCACATGTGTCCGGCCCTGGTTTCGAGTGATTAAAGCTGAACAGAATAGAGCCCGAAGCAGGGCAAGCCGTAGATGAGGAACTACCGTTCAGTTTTCTCTAAAAAACCAAGAAAATTCGCAAAACAAGGGGAGGACCGGGGTAGGCGGACGTGTCCGCCGCAATATCCAATGGTTCAAAAATTCAGCAGCTCAGAATCTATAAGAAGGGAAACATTAAGTAACAACCAATTGCCCAGAATGTAAGACCAACCCGACAAATTGAACCAAAGGGTGAGGTGATTATATGAGGGGCGGACGTGTCCGCCACCATACCTGGCGCGGGAAAATCTGGTGAGTTGAGCGCAGATCGATGGAACGGGTCGGGTAAACAGTGACTCCTTCAAGTGCGGGACCAGAGCCAGAGGGATGGGCAAAGGGCGGGGATACAATCGAGCAGCGGACGTGTCCGCCGCAATTCTCCACAGGTCGGAATTACATCACATTGCACCTGTAGGGCAACAAAATATCCTCGGGAGAGTATGCATTCAAACCAGGTTAGCAGCACATGAAAATTCCGGCAATGAGAAGGCATACAACCGACATGCGGATGCGTCCGCGTGATGTTCCAGGCGCCGAATTTTGGGCCAAGTTAAACCTAGAGGGAAGGAGGAGATCAAATCTGATCCAGAGAGCTGGACGGGAAGCTGCTGACGCGGCGAAGAACCAGTAGGCGGGCCAATCGAGAGTGGGGCAGGTGGGGGCAGATGTGTCCGGGCGGTCTTCCATGTGCCGAATTTCAAGTCAAAATGAACCTAAAAAGACTGCAAACATTAGCCGGGGTGCTGATGGGAGAGGGGAAGCGGCGGGTGTGGGGTAGAACGGCGGGTACAGCGCTAATCGAGGCAGGGCAGGTGGTCCGCCCGCCGCATGTTTCTCAAATGGGAATATGACACATTATTGACAAATTCTTGACTAGCGTCCGCCGCGCAGATGTGGTCCCTTAAGGTGGGTTTGCGTACTACAAAAGAACCCACCTTAAGGGACCTTTACATCACTCTGGCGGTGCTCCCTGAGGTGCAATGGTACGAGGGAAGAAGAGAAAAAAATCAACCAAGGCCAAGTTGACAAAATGGTTACTAGCAATTGGTGCAAGATTGAAGCCTGTAAGACAGCCTGAGGAAGGAACTTGGACGTAACCACCGCAAGCAGCGCAACTTGTTAAATATTCGAACGGGAGATCGGCCTTCGTCTTTCTCGGGTGGCTGATTTGATGAAATAAAGCAATGGCGTTGCTTGAAGAACGGTAATTTATCCGGGAAGCCAAGTTCCCTGCCGTACCTCCAGCATCTGCATTTCTTCAACGCCAACAAAGCAGAAGCTGTGGATTATTTGCCAGGGGGGCTCATACTCAATTGTAGAGCTCCGTTCCAAGAAGATCCGGTATTAAACAGCACGGCGATCAAGCACAGACCCGAGAATGGATTAACAATAAGCAGCGCGTCCAACTTGGGCGAACGGGGAACTTTCACTTCAATTTGAAAGCCGGGGAGATATCCGGAACTTGAAGTTGAACAGAACATAACAGCACGTCGAAACAGCACGTCGGACTCGGCCAGCGGAAATAGAATTAAATCAGAATCAGTCCGATTGAGGAGATATTGAACGTGCGTCGAAGCACGGACCTGGCGGAGATGAGATGCTGAATGGATTATCAATGCCCTGGGCCCAATGTCGTCACCCTTAAACCAGATTCCCCTCCATTCACGGCCATGCAGAACTGAGGGGCGGGCACTCAAATAACGGCCGTCTCCGAGTTGTGTGGATGGAAGCTCAGCCAGGAACGTGCAGGTCGAATCGAATTGAGTTCTGTTGCAAGAAAATGATAAGCTTCAAGCTCCACGCGTTCGGGGCCCACCATGGCCGGGTGACCAACGCACGGTCTCTAAAGGCACTCCGTGAGTAATTTTGGACCTTACAGCCGTTTAAGATCAATTTAGTTGTGAATTGTGCGGTGACAAGAAATCTTTGAGCAAATTTTGTCGAATCCATCCGAAAGTCGAGATTGAGGTTGAACAGCGTCTCGAACAGCACAGACCCGGTATTGACAGGAATTAGAATCGCGGTGTTTTCAGGCTGGTCGAGCGCGAAATTAGAATCCATCTATCCAAAATTGAAGATACAGAAACATCAGAAACATCAGGAACTTCAACCGAACCGATCGGCGCGTCGTCGCGTCGTCGCGTCGGGAACAGGCGAATGCATACTTACTGTAGCACGGAGGTCCCGGGGATCAGAATACTTGAGTCGATTTTCGCGTTCCAAGCTACAGTTCAACAGCACGTTCGAAGCCTAGCCAGGTGATCGACAGTCTCCGAAGACAGCCTCCTCAATCGTGCAGGGAACGCGAACTCGACTCTACACTGTAATTTGACGGCCGAGAACATATGAACTGAGGCTCAACAGCGTCTGGAACAGCACGGAACCGGCGGAAATCAGAATTAAAATCAATTGTGCGGTGTGCGGTGTGTTCAACTTGGTCGAGATTCTCGAATTCCCTTCGCCTTTGTTTCAAGGCCGAGGAGATGTTGGGCCGAGCCTGAACAGCGTAGCGTCGCGTAAAACAGGGCGACAAACGTGGGCCTGGACCGCGAATCATACTTGCAAGTCGAATCGATTTCCAAAGGGCTGTTGAACAGTCCAACAGCGTGGTGCCAGGAGATCGACGGTCTCCAAAGACAGGCTGCCATTGACAGCCTCAATGGAGTGATGGTTAGATTGTACGGCACCGACGAGAGTATCGAGCGCGCGTACGACTTATGCTACAGCCGTGAGTCGGAAACGTGTTCGGAAGTCGGCTAAGCTTAAATGGAATCGAATCCCTCGAGCGCGGTCCAAAAATAGTCGTGTCGGTGTGCACTGTACAGCATTGGCTTGTCTGCGGATACCGATTTTCGTGTGTGGAAGTAACCAAGAAACAGCCGTCCGCGTTCGGGAATCGGAACAAGACTCCAAGGAGATGTCGGGCTTGGCCGGCGAAGCAGTCGAAGTGCCTCGCAGTCGAAGAGCAGGCAGAAGTACCTGTCGTTGAATTTATTGAGGTGACAGTGAGGTAAGTTGCAAGAATCAAATCGCCTGGCACGGACGGAAAAAATCAATTGATGTGGCCACGCGTGCGACTTGAGCAGAGACAAGACAGAACGGGTATTCACCGCCCGACGCTTGCGTTCATTTCCGACTTTTGTGGCGTCCATCTGCCCCTATAGACTATCCGCATGCAGCAGGCCGGGCCCGGTTGCAACAGCACCCGCGCCCTGGTTTGTCTTTGTTCCTTACGCGCACACGCTGGCGACCCAGATCATGATTGCTGCAGCGGCACTACAATAGCCTTGTCTTTCTTGTCTTTTGCACTCGTCTGGCTCGGATTGGCTATACTACTGGAACTGGGACGCTTCTTTGACGCTTCCGGCTTTAAACTAGGCTATTTGAGCTGTTTGGGGCGTGGTACGACCGCCGGAGCTGTTTGGACCCGACGCCGAGCTTGTTACAACGAACGACGATGACTATGGTGCAAGAGCAAGAGAAGGAGAAGGACGAGGGGAGAAGGGAACGGAAAGACTCGACGAGGCGGAGCAGGCGCGATTCGACGAGGAGCGAGCGGGACGCGGACGAGCACAAAGAGCGGCACCACCACCGCGAGAGGGACAAGCGGAAGAGTCGGGGCAGCGACGACGACAGGGAGCGGGATCGGGACAAGCGCAGCCGCGACAAGGATGGGCACCGTTCCTCTCGAGATCGCTCCAGCGGCAGCCACCGGGAACGCTCCAGGGACAGCCGCAGGAGTGCGCGGGATCGGGAGCGGGAGCGGGACCACCACAGCGACAAAGAGAAGGACGAGCCCGTCGCTGCGTACACGCCCGAGTTCCTGCACGCCCTCGCTCACAGCAACAGCCCCACCAAGCCCGAGTTCGACGTCATCAGCGGCGCCGACGCGGTGGCCTTTGCGAGGAAGTTTGTCCGGTATGCCATTTCATTATTCCATGCCACTCTGTCCTCGCTTCTGCTAACGATTTGTAAATCTAGAGACCAAGCCGCCTCTGGCGCCGACGTCCCCGCCGCCCTCTCTGCCGCCGCCGGTGCCCCCCAATCCCAACCACCCCAATCGCACTCGCACGCGCCAGGCTACACCCCCAGCGCCGCCTCCCACACCTCGCTCACCCATGGTGGCACCCTGACCGCAAGCGGAAGTACACGTCGGGCCCTCCCCCCGGTCGTGTTCGCGTTCCCGCGCGCGGCGGCGGGCGACGCGGGAAGAAGAGTGGTCGATTTTTATATGAGCTGGCGGGGGAAGACGGTGTGTGGCTCTTCTCTATTGTTCTTCTCTGTGTTCTTTCTTGTTTCTTGTTCCTCTGGGCTTAGGGTGCTGGGGTGATTCCCTGCGCTGTGATTTCTCGAGGCGCGTCGCGATCGGATCGCCTAATTATTTTTTTTTGACGAGCTTCGCTCGGACATATCGATATCATATCACATCGAGATTCTTTTCATTTCCACTTTACGCTTTGACACTTTTCTTTCATTCTGCACGTTTATTTTCGAGCTCCTCGTGTTCTCCTGCCTCCTACTTCTTTCTTTGATTCCTTGCTTTGAAACCGGAGTTCCCGCCGTCGCCGCGCGTGCCCGCTTGGCTGCGCGCGCATCCGTTTTTGCGGCGGGCGACGGAACGGGAGGACTGGGAGTGCCCAGGAGTGCCCATCGTGGCTCGGGGAGGGGCTCGGCTTCTCCCGACCCGGAAACCTCGTATCGCATACGGTCGAAATCCACACCCGATGCGCAGCGGATAGATAGATGGTGGTGCGGCGTGCGGGCCGCCTCCGATGGGAACCCCTCGAGACTTTCCTATCGTACGAGGACGATTCGATGCGTGTGCGGTCAGGGACGGTCTCGTTTTCTGTTTCTGTTTCTTTCTTCCGCACCCCGATCGTCTCGTTCCCTCTGATAGATCGTGGGTTGGTGGGATGGGGAGGATGCTCGATCGGCCCCGGGGCTCCGTATCGTATCGCACGAGGATGGACGGTCCGACTCCGAGCCCTCGAACGAACGAATGTGCGTTCCGCAGCGGAAAGTAGTGCGATTCGTGTCGGCGCGTGGATGGACGCGTCGCGGACGCCCTCTTCTTCAATTTTGTTTTGTCTCCTTCTCGTGCTTCAATTTCCTCGTTCACGCTCGAACGTGCTTTGCCTCGCGACGTATTGTTGGATCTAGTGAGGTCGGGAATGGGCTGGGAGGATGGCCGATCGTCCCCCAAGGATTGGTATCGTCCACGCATTGAGGGCGGACGGTCCGCGTCCGATGCGAACCGCCATCTCCCCCTCCTTCCTATCCCATTTTGTCCACCGCCCACCCATCGTTCAAAGTTCCCTCTTCCTCTCGTCCCATTTACTTCCCACCTCACTTGACTTCCCTCTTGTCTTCCACCTTGAACGAACGAACGAATGCTGACCCCCTGCCCGCTACAGAAAACAACTCCCCTCAAAGGCCGCTCGCGCCGCGCGGGCTTCCTCGACGCCGAGTTTAAGAGGGTACGGGAGGTGCTGGATGGGGAGTGGAAGCGGGCGAGGTGCGTTGAGATCGGCTGTCCACTTTGCTTGTGCTTTCCGCTTTGCGCTGCCTGTGCACTCGAGGCGGGGCCAGGAGTGTCCCGTGAAGATGGAGCCGAAGGCGTTCTCTGTCCGTCTACTTGTGTGTGCGGCGGGGTGGAATGGCTGGGAGAGTGTCTGTGTCTGTGTCACCGGCGCGCAATGGGGATGAGGATGGGAGCGGCGTGCACACCTGCTCTGCGTTGCTGGGCGTTTCTCGATCGCAGGCCCTGCGCCTTTCTCTCTCTCTTTCCGCCTTTCCATTGCCTTTTCCCCATTTCCCTCCTCCTCTACGCGGACACCGACGCTAATCTCGCCCCTACAGCCGCGCACTCAAAGGCGCAGTCTGCGCAAGCGAGGACGCCATGGCCGTGGGGCCGGTGAAGCTTGGTGCGTTGCGTTTCTTCGTTTTTCGTTTTTTTTTTCTCGTTGGAGGGGGGAGGGCAGATCGGGAGGAGCATCCGTCTCTTGGTTGCGATGAGACGATGCGTGCACTGGGGATGGATGTGCGCACGTGGGAGGGCCGCGAGCCCAGTTCGCCGAGAACTTCGACCAGACGCGGCTCCTGCTCAGTGATGCGGTAGCCGTTGGGCGGGATAGCCGTGCGACTGGGATTCGTGCAAGAGACGCGCCGGACTAGCGCCGAGAGCCTCGGTTCTTGATGTCTCGAGACAGGCGCGCGTGTGCGCCGAAAGGGCGGCTCGTCCCTCGAGGTGTGAAGTCCTATCCTACACGACAGCCGACGGTTAGCGAGGCATAAGGATGGGATGCACGCGGCGAGTCTTACGGGATTCGTTCCTGCGAGGCAGGGGACTTGTCTCTTAACGTGTCGCCTTGCAGCGCGTCGAATCCTGCCTGCGCGATTGCCGTCATTGTACGCGACGCGTGCAGTGGGGTGCACGTAACAAGAGCGTGTCCGGATGTCTGTCCGAAGCAACGCCGTCGTTGACTGGGAAGTCGTGCGACGGCGCGACTCGAGCCTTTGCTGGGGATGCAAATAAAGAGGCGACACGTATGGGTCGGATCGTCAGGCGCTGTCAGGTCTTTAACTGGACATGTAGACGCTCTCGGTCCGTGCTGCGGTCGACCGTATAGACCCCGACCGATGCCATCGTTCTTCGGCTTCTCCGTTTTTTTCCGAGTCACCCTTCATTCTTCCTCCATCTACTCCCACAACCCACGAAACCCATACTGACTCCATCCCACAGCCCGCGCCCCAACCGACCCACAACCACCACCGCGTCTCCCGCCGATGCTTGCCCAGTACGCCCGGGAGGAGCAGGATAAGCCCGGGGAGGGTGGGTGAGTGTGCTTTCTCTTCTACGTCGTATTCGTTCCGGCGGGGCGGTTGGTGCGAAAGAACCGCTACCGCTCTCTGCTGCTGCTCCCTCTCTGAGCACATATCCCGACCTTTTGTATCCCATGATCCCCACTCGCCCCTCCTCCATTTTTTTTCTCGTACTCCCGCTGACCCGCTTTCCTTTCCCCACAGATTCACTGCCCCACCCGCCGCGCGCTCCGTCTCCGACCCGTTTCCCGGCGCGTCCTCCTCCGCCTACCCACTCCCGTCGTCCTTCCCGATCAACACTGAGCGCCCACCGCTTGGCACACACCATCGCGGGAGCGTAGACAGCCTGACCAGCGTGACGAGCCTACCACTGCTTGGGATGGTGAGGGGTGTTCCTGTGGGGAACCGAGGTAAGTCTGGTGGCTTTGCAGTTTTTATTTTCCCCTGCGTTTTCGCTGAGGCGACGGCGGGGGCGTTTCTTGTTTTGGGGGCGGAAACTGGGCCCAGTTGATGATGGGCGGGGCTTTGGTCATGGGGCATGAGGAGGTGCAGTGCGGCTCGTGGTGGGCGGAGGAGGTTGGCGCTGTGGCGTGATTGAGATGGCCCACTAGATGTGGCGGCGCCGGACATGACTGTTGCGGAAGCCAGAGGAGGCGTAATATAATAGGGGTAGAGAGTCCGCTCCCGTCCCCTCGCTACTGGGGGTAGCGATTGGCGAGACGCGAGGGCTTCTCGTCTTCCAGTGCGAGGTGGAGGAGTTGGGAGTCGTGTTGTGCATGAAGATGAGGATGACTCTGCAGCTCCGGACCTCGCGCTGTTATGGTAGATTGAGCGGCATGAGGCTGCAACGAGGCATTGCGTCTTCGCAGTCGCGCCGTCTGTCATCGCGTGTACGGGATGATGGTTGGGAGAGGCGCATGACCTGCCCGTGATCTCGTCGTTCGACCTCCGTTTCTTGATTTTGCTTCCGTCTATCCTCACAACATGCTGACACGGCTCCTGCAGTGCCTCTGCGGGTCATGAATCCAGGCGATAGGATGTCGATGTGCGTGTTTCTCCTCTTCGTTTCCACCTCTCCCTTCGCCCCCTTGGCTCCGCTCCCTTTCCTTCCTTTCCATTTCCTTCGATCTTTCCCCTGCTGTGCTGCGCGTTCCGCATTACCTGTATTGTCTGCTCGGGCTCTTGCATATCTACGTGCGCGTGCCGCAAGGGTGACTCGGTAGATTGCCTTGTCGGCGACGGATCCGCACGCGCGCTTAGATATCGCCTCTGTACCATCACCCCCTACTCCTTCAATTTCCTCTTGTACCTCATCACAAAGCCCCGTCTACCCCACTCCACATCTCCTCCCCGCGTTTCCTCATGCACAGACTGACGTGTGTTTTGTGTGGCCGCAGGTCCTCGAGCAGTGGTACGTCGTCACTTTAGAGTCTTTTGCGCCACGCTGACTTGGGATTTTACGGTAGGTTCCCTCGCGGAGGTTCCGAATATCAATATCCAGGCGACAAGGGGATCGCCGCTGCGCGACGGCGTCTCGTTCAATGTGCCGCCATCGGTCGAACTGCAAGGTGGACACTGCGCATCCGCGCATACAATTGTTACTGATGTGTATGGCGTAGGTGCAAACGCGAATGTGGCGACCACGCACGCGCTCCAGCTCCCCGGGCGCACGGTGTCGGATAGCAGCGCGAGCAGCGGCGGCTCAAGCAAGAGTCGCAAGAGTAGCAAGAGCAAGAGCAGCCGGAAGGAGACGCCACTCGTTAAGGATGAAGACAAGATTGTTATTGTGCTCCTAGATGACAACGACAAGGACAAGGTGAAAGGCACCACGCCTGAGAAGAAGAAGGTTGTCGCGCCCGATGACGATGCGACGTGGCACGGGTGGGTCGTCCTTGTTCCCTGTTTGTTTACGGCGCCACACCTGACCCCACTCACGCAGCCTCGAGCGCCGTCTCTCCACCCGCTCAACGAGCAAGCCCTCGCCACCAGTCTCGGCACACAACTCGCCCTGGCTCGGCCCACTCGTTGACCTCGACGAGGATATCACGTACGTCCACACGCCTGACGACTCCGACTATTCCGACTCGGATGACGACGAGGAGGATCCCACCTCGGGCCGGCGGAATGCTGGTGCAGCTGTTCCCATCAAGAGTCTCCTCTCTGCTATGGGGTACCTGGCGCCCGAAGCAGCTGTTCTCGGCGGCACGCCATCACCGTACGGGTCCTATGCGTCGCTCCAAACCCCGTACAACAGCCCGTATGTTGCGCCGTATCCATCCTATGTGTCGCCGCAGTTGCAGGGCTCGCCATACCAGATGCAGTTGCCAAGCCGGCCGCACACACCCGTTGGGTCATACGGGACGACACCCTCGATGGGACAAGCGCAAGCCCCTCCGTGGGTGAGCCCCGCGGTGTATCCGCCGACAGCCTACTCCAGTCCCGCACCCGCAGGGTACGCCAGCCCGTATGCGCCGGCAAGTCCGGGAGTAGGATACGCAAGCCCTTATGCGGCGACGGCGACGAGTCCAGCAGGGTATGCAAGCCCGTATGCCGCCGCAAGCCCGGGTCTGTATGCTAGCCGCAGCGCTGGGTATCCAAGCCCGCGGGCGGATACGGGAACCTCGCGGCGGCATACTCGAGTCCTTACGTGTCGCCGCTGCAGGGCCCGCGCGGCTCTCCGGGGCTTTATCAAGGGTAGTGTAAGGCTGCTCGGCGCATTTCTATTTGGGTTGCCAGACCGCTAGGTCTTCTTTTGGTCTTTCGCGCTCCGTTGTGTATATACTGGGCCTCATAATTCTCCCGTACAATAATACGCACCGTCGCATACATATACTATCGATCCCCTCGCTCTTCGTTGCTATTGCTTTCGACGTCATCCCCGCATTTGCTTATCTTTCATGGCCTGTATATGTTGTATGTATTCTTTATCTAGTCAATGGGCGAACAGCTCCAAATGTAATTTCATCGCATCCAGTCGGAAGCCTGGCAAAGAATGTACATAACCCTGGGTTCAAGAATCCGAGAAATTCCTCGTGGCAACCCGTTTTCAATACCTCGAAATCTTTGAAACGATAGAATCCCAGCGGCATCTGCGTGCGGTAGCTTGTCCTTGAGTTCGGCGTCAACCCCTCAGCACCAAGACCGACGCAGTCCACCACGAGGCGGACCTCCAGAAGGCCTTTTTGGGCGATAGGGCGGTAGACGTCAATGCGTAGTGGGCCGCAGTGTTGCCAGGATACTCGCCGGGGTAGCGAGCCTCGTTAGCGGTGACGGTGACGCAGAGGAGCTCAAGCCTGGGGACGGGAGATGGGCCATGAGGAGAGTCAGCAGGTCTAGGATGCCTGACGATGAAGGCGCGGAAATTGAGGGTATGCAGCCGGGGCAGTGGGGGCAGCACAGAGAGAGTGGTTGATGAGAGGTCCTTGAGTGAGTATGCTGCGATGAGTGAGACAAATCCGCTGGGCAGGAATGTGCGCGACGTCCGGGGAAATGTGATTGTTAAGTGCTAAAGCGAGGCAGTATTTCGAAACGATATCGAGAACGTCCGTGGGCTCTCTCGGAGCTCTGAATGGGAGTGTGATTTCCACGGTGGTGGAGATGCGGTAACGCCGCGTTCACCGCTGGACTGAGGAGGAAAGCATGGACATCGGGGGTTTCCGTTGGCAGGTAATCAAGGAGGACCAGTAATTTAGCCTCGCAGGATTTCCCAAATTTGACCTTCCGCTTCAGATTGACGTCTGCTATCTGCAAGACCACCGACCCGAGGCATGACATAGAAGCGTAGCAAGAATGCCACAACAAAGAACCATCGCAAGGGAGTGCATAGTCGGAAACGATAACGTAGAGCCAATGCCGACATGCTGTTCCTTGGGCCAAGCATTCCAGAACCAGAATTGCCACTCGTCGTCTGATATTGCCAGACGTTTTACTCCGATGAGGAGTCGGAGTGTTTTGGCCAACAGGACGTGAATTTCGCTCTTGTTGAGCTGCAAGCCGATGTGAAGATCGCGAACGTAGAAAGTGACGTGGGGGCTTTGAAAAAGGACTTGAAATAACTGGACTACGACGTGCGCTTCCAAAGTCAAGTATCGAAAAAGACGGCACTGGCCAACAAACAGGAAGATGCGGGACACCGGAATCAAGTTCTTCAAATCTTCATGTGCGTCTACGTTGTCGATAATCAAGTCGACGAGCTCCGCGGGTAGGTAGAACGTCGTAGTGGCCCAGTAAATATACACCCCGACACAAGCTGGCGCGAGATGCGAGCGGCTCAGGCTGTCGTAGGATTCTGTGCGATCTTGAAGGAAAGCAATATTAATGATGTACTAGAGCATGAGACAAGTTTTTTACCAGGTGATAGAGTCTCAAAGGATATCAAGTCTGCGGCAAGCAGCTCTTCGGAAGATTTCGTTGATTTGGACCCTGGGTCATGATCAGTCGGAGTCAGCTCACGTCTTTGCAAGACACCAGCGACACCGAGAAGTTAGCCAGAATCTCTGCAGGTTGCGGTTTTCAAGCACTTTTGTCCAAAATTCTGGGACGTTGCGATTCTTGGGAACGGGGTTGCTTGATTTTAATTCAGGCACCTCACGCGTCCCAAACGAATTTCTGAACAATTTGATGTTGGGGGAAGGAAGCAATAGAAATGCTCATCATGCCGATGCACAGCATCGACACAGCCACCCTTCTTCTCTGTCCCTCATCTCTGAAAAAAATCTTGAAAGCTTCGGCATTGGTTCTCACACTCTGGACGTATATCTGTTACTCCCCATGCTATCTACGGACTTCCTCTGATTATCCCAGCTGCTTTTGAGCTCTGTGACTATGCGATGCCGACTCGCAATCTGTTTGATGCTACCAGCGTTAGATAGCTTGGATTTGGCGGATATCAAGATTGAAGACGAAAAACCTGCGTAGGAGCCCTGAAACAAGACCGGTGTGGCTCTGGCGCCCGAAACGCCGCCCCTTTGATAGCTGGAGGCAAAAGCAAGAGATTATCGGCGCTCTGAATTTCCATTCCGCGGCTTGCAGGTTATATCCAGACCCGCAAAACAAGTGCCCCTTGTCTGCTCTGGTCTTATGGATACCCTCCCTGTACCTATGATTGCTGGAGACCGTGTGGTCGCCTGAAGAAAATGGATCGCGACAACGCCTGGAGCGCTCGGCTAGAAAAAAGAAAGAGTCAAGCAGGAGGTCAATATTATCGTCTACTTTCGTGTCCACCCCGCGTCCCCAATACCGCCACCCCGCACACAAATGATTTGGCAAGATTACCCGTGGGCACGCACGCTCCATATCGCATTCTGTCTTTACGCCGCCACCCTCCTCTTGTACCGACACCACCTCAATCTATACCGCGTCTACTCTGCGTCCCCTATCCCTTCCTCATCCAAGTTTGGGATCTTGGGGACTGCCATAGGGCCTCAAGCAGTGGTACGTCGTGCTTTCGAGTCTTTTACGCCACGCTAACCTTGACTCGCTGGGCGCGCGACAGCGCGTGGTCGAGAGTGCTGTCCGAACAAGATGGACGGTGAGGTGTTTCCTCGATTCTGTGGGGCCGTAGCTAACCTGTGTGGCGTGCAGACAACGCATATACTCCAGCATTCCCGTACCACGGTGTCGCAGTCGCCGCAGTCGCAGTCAGAAGACCCGGAGGAGAAGCAAGAGCAGTCGGAAGGCGACGTCGGCGCCTTTCTCAATGACGCAGACAAGATTCTTAGATTCAAGAATAATAAGAAGGGCAAACGGCTGTCGTGCCCCATGACGACGCGACATGGCACGGGTGGGTCGCCCTCATTATCCGCGGTTCGCTACAATTGACCCGCTCATGTAGCCGAGCGCTGGCTCCGCAAGAGCTCGACGCGCAAGCCCTCGCCACCGGTCTCAGGACAGGACTCTCTCTCGCTCGGCCGTTCGTCGACTTGGACGAGTATATCAAGTAATTTGCATCCACACACCTGACGGTCGCGACTACTATTCCGACGCGGACCACGACGCGACGACCCCAGCTTGAGGCGCGGGTGCCGTTATCAAGAGCTGCCTCCCAGCTCTGGAGTATCTTGCGGCCTGATGCAACAGTCCTCGGCGGCACACCATCGCCGCACGGTCCTACACCGCGCTCCCATCCCCCATATGTCGCGGGATATTTATCGTCCTGCGTGTCGCCACAGCTGCAGGAACGACAGCCCCGCAAGCTAGCACCGGCAGATTACGCAAGTCCGCACGCGCCAGCAAGTCCAGAGCAGGGTATGCATGCCCTTGTGCGCCTACAAGTACTGCGCGGGCTATGCAAGTCCGTATGCCGCCGCAAGCCGGGTGCAGGGTATGGCTGCAGCGCCGGGTACCTATATACAAGCACCGCGGGCGGATACAGGAACCTTGCGGCCGCATACTGCGGTCCGTACGCGCGCTGCCGCTGCGTGAAGCGCACGGCGCGTGGCTGGTGTGCTTCTCTTGCTTGGTTTTCTCCTTCCGTCACTGAATATGCACTACCTTGGTATTATTACTTACACTCATTCGTATACTCGCTCGCTCATCTTTATTTGATATCTTCGTATCTATGTTCATGGTTTGCGGTGTATTTACCTGCTCGTTCCAACCCCCGACCCGATCTGTCAATGCCATGCCACATCCTCCTCGTTTCAGCCGTCCGGCACGTATTCTCTTTGTTCTTTGCAAGTGCAATCTTGGCCAAACCACTGTGATTGATGGCTGCTTTTCTACAGCTGTTTCGACTGGGGGAATTACGGAACCGCGTCGTATAAATTGAGACTCCTTTCCCGCTATCATCAATTGCCTTTCCTTCTTGCCCTCAATTTTTTCCTGCTTCCAGCCTGACACAATCCTTTTCTTCTATTTCGCCAATGTTCGGAACTGTGCTCATCTTACTCTCTCTGCTGCTTGGAGGTGTGTTATACCGATCCCACCATCCATTCCTTTAATCTTATCATCATTTTCTGCAGCTGTGGCCCGTCCCAGTCCCGCTCTCCTTGGCACCACACTCCTCCTCAGCCGACAAGACGACGGCAAGACCGGAATCGGCCATATAACTGCAGTTGCGAATCTGCATGCAACCCGTTGGTGCCAGTATACGAGGTATGTGCCGCCCGCCCTGTTGTGAATATCCCCTGTGGCTGACGACGATGCGAACAGCACGCGTCCGTAAATGACCCGAGTGTGACTTGTGTCGGCAACACGTTGAACCAAGTCGTCGCATGCAACAGCTGTGAATTGAAAGTGCTTGGGCTCAGCCAAAGCGAGATCGACGACAAAATCAGAGGTGGGTTCGCTGTCCTCCAGGTCCACGCATTGCATAGTTGGCTGATTCGCTGTGGATCGGACAGAGCTGAAAGATGTTTCCACAGCGGCAACCCCCGATGACTCGGGCTGTGGGCGTCTTGCCGCAGGTGGAGGCATGTTGGGTTCGGTTCTGTTAGGGTTGACGCTCGTGGTACTGTAGTCTGCATGCGAGTATATCCTCTAGATCGGGGATGGGATGCTGCCAGGTCTCGCAGCCAAGCCTATATCTGGAATAGTAGTGATGTAGTCTAGATTTGCACGACCCCGGACTTGACGATCCAACCGCTGGATGGGATACCTAAGAGAAACATACTTATTTCCGGGAGCTCGATTTAACCCCACCAATTCGACGCCCCGATTTTTGCGACCGTTCATCTCAACCAGAAGTAAAACACGAACTTTCCTTTCAAAATTTCGGGACTCGTTTCTTTCTTTTTGAGTCTCTCACTGGATCTGAAGGCTTCCTGCGCATTTTGTTTGGTCTCTGGTCAAAGTTATTTGGCCGTGTCTGACATCACATGTGCGCGACTGGTTCGGACGGGACCCAACACATGCAATCACGCTTGGACCTTGACCACGACCTCTAGCTTCCGAAAGTGGCCCATGCTTTGAGTTATCTGCACTCCAATGATGAGGTCGCTTTCCCGCTTTGACCTTGCCTTTGTGTTTCCAGTGGCATGCCACACTTGGCGCTTGGAGAACGCTTGGACCTGAGTTTGCTCTTTAAAGGGCCGCGATTCCAGCTTGCTCTTTGCCACCTTCGCTTCAATTTGTTGTTAATTCCCCCTGCTGAGAACTCAAGATGCCTGGAGATTGTGTCGCAACTGTAGACTCACATGCCACCATTTGCAACGCGCGCGCCTGTGAAGGAATGAATTGGTGTCCGCGGCACCACGAGGCGAGTCCGACTTGTATTGAGGTCTCTCGTTTCCCAGAACTTGACTGCGTTATGAGGAGCGTGTCAAGCTTTACCTGAACTAAAAGACGTGGTATGGATGACATACAGACATGTACATCCATAACACAATCCGAGCATGAACGAAGCTATCCGGTTCCGATATCGCCTGCTCGATAGGTTGCCCTTCCTGAAGAGTTGTTTGAAATAGACTGGACAATGATTTCCAGATGTATAGAGAGGTGGGAAAGGTTTGCTGAACGCTTTTTGGGTACGTATTGCCTGGATTTTACATCGGAGACCGAGATGCGACTGGTCTTCCAGAAATGATCGTAAAGCATTGTTATTTTGCACTGTTCCGCCTCATTTCTTTTTCTAGATTTTGGCCATCGGACATTTTTGGCTGTCTTTGGTGAACCAGGGCAATGAACTTGAAGATCTGCTTGCACGATTGGAAGGTCGCGCATATGACGAACTGACGAGTCTCGCATTTTTATAAATGCCGCATCCTTATTGAGGTCTCAGAATGCGGCCTGGGTTCGTGATCGACGATCTCAAAAGCTGCCGGAAGGCGCCGAGCACGACGACGAGCCAGACTCCGGCCTCACGCAGGGAACTGACACTCCACCTGCTGAAAGGAAGACCGTGCATCAATTTTGGAGGAGGCATATCTTTTGGAACAACTTAGATAGCGAGTTGCGAACTACATGCTTCCCATTTCATCGCACTTCTACGAGGAACGAAAGCGCATCGCCTGGGCTTACATATGTTCGAGCAATCTACACCGACCCGACATTGATGCTCGTTGTTCTCAACTTCGCAGACGTCCCCTCTTTTCTCAATCACTGCATTCCGGGCCTGGACGTGGAGAATCGATCGGAGTCTGATCCATAGGGCATCCAACCGTTCCGTAAAATTACGGGACGACGGGCCGTAAAAACGGTTACGCCCCCGTACCGTCGGCGAAGTTGCTTCAGCCTCAAACGGTACGGTAACGATACGGTTGAACCCGTATACGGGTCCCCGTAACCGGCCGTTTACGCGTAAAAGACGGGTGCTCAAAACCGGTAGCAAAATCGGCATGTCGGTGATGCCGAGAGGTGCCAACACTGGCAGAACTGTCCGTCAAACATACTTAACGATGTGCCGGCCGCACGCGGCGGGGCAGCCTCTTTGCCGGTGTTTTATCAGTGATCTCGAAACCGGGCCGGTCGACCCATATCTACTGTTTGGATTTTTAACCAAGTTTTAAAAGGATTTGGGATCGTGTCCCTCATCCGACAACTATGGAACCTCTTTCTTTCCTTCTCAAGCCCTAATCAAGGTGCATTAAGCTTCAACTCATGGTCAAGTTGATGTTGGCTTGCGAAGACCGTAAATACGGCGTAAACGTACGGTACGTACGGGACCTGCCCCCCCAGACCCTGTACTTTGAGCCGCTACGTACGGGTAGAACTGGGGCGTATCAAAAGACGGCGTAATTTTTACGCCCGTGGGCGTAAAACGGACGGTTGCATGCCCTACTGATCCAATCTGCAAGGTGCCAATGGCGAAGTCAAACATGTGGCTGAAAAATGTTCAAAAACCTCGAATCTCATATGTTTCAAGGACGCAAGAAACTGATTCCAGCACGAAAAAATCCCCAGGTTAAGGCTAGCTGTAGCTAAGAGTTGGCTGAATCGGGCTAATAGATCAACTGCAAAACCTAGCCGCATGTGGTTGGGTCGGCTAGCCTCGGCTGGCCCAATATGGTTCGGCTAGGTGCGGCAAGCCGGCGGCTGTGGCTATTGGGGGCCTGGACATGATGCCCGTCGAACCACGATAACTTACTATTGCGGAAACTTCAGCAGCAGATGAGGGGGTCCTTCCAGTGACAGAGATCCGAGCCGCGATCGATGATGTCCTTCGTCCTCATGATGAGAAAGCCGGGTATGCCATAACTGTGCTCGAGCTCTATTCGGAGTATTCGGGTCTATAAGATCCATCCGACTTCGACTGCATGCTGTCCGTCGCTCTCGATGGCTTCAATGGAAGCAATGACGGAAGGTACACTGTGGAAACTCCCGGAATATTTCCATCCGACTTCGACTGCATGCAGTCCGTCATTCTCGATGGCTTCAATGAAGAAAATGACGAGAGGTGCATTGTGGAAGATCTCCTCGTCCTTTGGAAGGTGGCCTACGACTGCGAGACGGTGCTCGAACCAGGCGAGTTGGGACCGGACAGTGCCAGGAGTAGAGAAGATATAGTCTCTTACACTGACTTCCCACTGGATTCTGGAATGATCGTCCTACTAATGGCGACGTCGTTGACAAATATCTAGTAGCTTAGTTCTCAATAAATAATGGAACTTTGCCAATCTTATCTTGTTCCAGACAGTGAGACACTGCCAGGCTTTGTGTCTCGTGATCCGATCCATGGACTATAAACCTCTGACTCATGCCACTGGGCCGTGCGGCATTTGCTTCTTACGTCAACCTCGTCCGCTTTCCACTGCTTGCTGGTAACTGGACACCTTACACGTTCCCCAATATCACTGGTATTGACACTGGCCATTCGAGGCTTCTGAATCTGGGTCTGGCTTGTTTCGCATCTCGGATTCCGATTAGAGGTCAGATGTCGTCAGACGATGACTACGAGCAAGAATTGGACCGGAAGAGACGCCGCGTTCAGAGGGCGTGTGATTTTTGTCGACGCAGGAAAAGTATGCTGGTGTTTGCGCTCCTGCTCTTTGAATTTTCTTACTGACGTCACATCCCCTTGCAGGTCGATGTGAGTCTCTCCTCTGATCCCGACTTTCAGCTAAATTTTGGATTTCTGGTAGGCGATGGAGCGCAGATGGCTGGAAATAAATGCACAAGTTGCCTCAACGCGAAAATCGACTGCACATACGATACTCCGGTGACGACTGGTTATCTTATTTGTCCACCTCAATGCTAAATTCCCGATTAACAGAAATACATCCCGCAAAGGTGTGTTATCTGGACTCGGCATCTTCGTCTGGCTCATAGGCGGCAGCTACGTTGATTCCCTCGAGGCGCGACTAGATCACTCAGAGGCACTGGTGCGCCAGCTGCGCAATGAGCTGGCAAATACCCACTTCGCCAGTACCTCCAACACTACTCCGAAGCATTCTTTGAACTCCTCTACCGAAACTGTTGAGGAAAACGTCGGCGGGTCGGAACAGGTTGATTTATTGAATGTCTCTCTCGCTGTAATGCGTAACACACTGCGTGCCATCGCCGCGCCGCCGGCGCCGCCTCATGCCGACGACTTGCTGCACCTAGAGCTTGTGGAAAAGGTGGGCTTCCATGCACTCCCCGCTGCACTCTAATACTTTCGGCAGGTTCAGAAAATCTCCCTCAACCCTCCACTACACTCGCACCCCTTCATGGGAAAAGAG